>CM063186.1:66691872-67141872 GCA_031835075.1 Saguinus oedipus
GGGTATTTAGCATAAGAGTCCCAGCTTTCGGCCCATCTGAGTTTCCAGCATGCATTCTTCACTAAGCTTAATCATTTCTAAATTTTTATTTAAAGTGGGAGACATGGCCAGGTGTGGTGGCTAACGACTATAATCCTAGCACTTTGGGATTCCGAGGTGGGTGGATCACTTGAGGCCAGGAGTTGGAGACCAGCTGGGCCAATGTGGTGAAACCCTGCCTCTACTAAAAATATAAAACATTAGCCAGGCATGGTGGCGTGCACCTGTAATTCCAGCTACTCGGGAGGCTGAGGCACAAGAACAGCTTGAACCCAGGCGGCAGAGGTTGCATCGAGCTAAGATCACACCACTGCACTCCAGCCTAGGGAACAGAGTGAGACTCTGTCTCAAAAATAAAAATAAAAAATAAGTAAATTGAGAGATGTGGGACCCTTCCTTTCACCTGAACATGTGGAGGCCATTCAAGAGTTATTAATTGGCCTAATTTCAATACTGTTGTATCTCAGGGCATAGTGAGGCCCCACGAGAAGCAGAGAGATGAAGGAATGATCAGCTGTGGTGCAGTTAGAACACATAGAACATTTTATATGGGCACAGCTCATGGCACCACAAAATAATTACAATGGTAACAAAGATTGCTGACCACAGATCACCATAACAGATAAAATAACAATGAAAATGTTTGAAATATCATGAGAAGTACTAAAATGTGACGCAGAGACATGAAGTAAGCAATGCTATTAGCAAAACAGCACTGAAAGACTTGCTTGATACAGGGTTGCCACAAATCTTAAATTTGTTAAAAGATAAAAAAAATTCTATAAAGTGCAATAAAATGAGTGATGCCTATACTGGATGGGAAGCTATCAATCTCACCATGACAGACACAAGTTTTCTAAAATTCTAAATTTTGCCTGAAAATTCAATTTTGTCATTTGCAACAAATATAAGCAGTTAATTCCTTTGAAGTAACAGGCTCAGTTAGTTCAATTTTCAGACATTTTATGCCAAAAATACAAGTCTGAATAACCATGGTTTGTCTATCAGTTGTTCTTTAAAGTAAAAAGTGTTCCAATAAAAGAGGAGCTAGTTTAACTCCTAACTCAAGAAAAGCACAAGTGCTTTTCCTCAAAACAATCATTGCAGTTCCATCTGCCAAAGTACATTATGCAAACTTTCAGTTCCATCTCACAGAATATTAAAAAGACATGTACTCACAAGTCAAAATTTAATAAAATTAATCATTCCTACTTCTTCAATAATTTTTTTTTTTTTTTTTGAGACGGTGTTTCACTCTTGTTGCCCAGACTGGAGTGCAATGGCACGATCTCTGCTGACTCACTGCAACCTCCACCTCCTGGGTTCAAGCGATTCTCCTGCCTTAGCTTCCTGAGTAGCTGGGACTACAGGCGCATGCCACCACACCCGGCTATTTTTTTTTTTTTTTGTATTTTTAGTAAAGACGACATTTCACTGTGTTAGCCAGGATGGTCTCGATTTCTGGACCTCGTGATCCACTCACCTCAGCCTCACAAAGTGCTGGGATTACAGGCGTGAGCCACTGTGCCTGGCCAAGAACATTCTTAAATGGTGTTGGCTTTTTGTATGCAAGTGGGTGGCAGTAAAGAATATGATGACTGTCAGTAGAGTTTGGTGTCATGGTCTTGATTTCTGTCAAAGCGCCTACCATTGGTTTCACACCATCAGTGTAAATGTCCACACAGTGAAAACGAAAGAATGGTTCCGAATCATTATGAAAACAATTTTGACCTTATGAGCCCCCTGAAAGGTTTTCAGGGAGCGTGAGACTCCACAAGTCACAGGAGATTTTACAGGCTTACTGTGGTTGTTATGGGATAAAAAGAGGGAAAAAAGAGGGTTTGAGTCTCAGCTCTGCTTTCACTGGCACTGCAATATACCTAGTGCCCCTAGCCCTGAGCCAAGTGGGAGTGAGAACCACCATGATCGTTCATCAGCTATTACTTCCCCCAATGGTTACATTTTATTTCTCTGTTCAGCAGGAAGTTGTAAGCTCCCTTCTAGCCTGATATTCTAATCTGGCTATCTACCTAATGTATATCACAAATAAGAGCATTTGGGCCTTGCCTGTGGGTTCCCTTGGTGGCATGCCCTGCCTGTCTATAGGGGTATGTTTGCCTAAATAAGATCTATCCCTGCATCAAAGACACCAAGCAGACAGGCTCAGCCCAGGACCTCAGCCTCAGCTGCCCAAGAGGTAAAGGGCTCTGCCTCCCTACTGTGTGTGCTCACTGAACTGACCTCCACCCCACTGTCCCCATGCACTCACTTTTGAAAATGACAGAAGAAGAAAGACCAGGGTCAGAGTCTCCTCAGTAAGTCCTGCAAAGCACAGGACCTCACCTCAACTATGCTCTGTTCTTCTGGTGGGAGAGCTTCTTAGGGCTTTACCACAGAACTCTGAACAACAGAAGCACTCCACAGGCTCCAGCACATACATCCCTATCAGCTTAGGAGAAGCTGTGTCCTAAAGATGCAGTGACTCCCAGAGCAAGAAAAATAGATATGATGGGTCCCACGTGGGGCACATACAAGAGAAAGAGGCCCCTGTGGATGTCCAAATGAGCCAGGGAAGGAGGAAGTCATGAGGGGCTGGATCCCTGTTCCAGGAGCCGGGGAGAAGAGTCAGTCCCAGCCTGGGTCACAGACGGCAATGGGAATCTACAGACCACATCTGATTCCAGTGCCCTCATATAAAAGCAAGCCACTACACCTTCTCTCGGTATCAGCCTCCACACTAACATATGAATAATACATGGCTTACCATTGAAAAGACCATTAAACAAAAGCTTTTGGTTTCCTAAGTGGACTTAGAGAAGTATGGCTACCTCAAGTTTATCAATTTCTTAGTAAGCAACATAATCTACTTCATTATAATTTGTTTAATTAATTAGATAATTAATCAAGTGTTCTGTGGAAGGGCCATATATGCAAAGCAATCCTCAAATACCAAAGGAGCCAAGAAACCAAAGAAGGAGGCAGAGAAATCAGTTTGTTGGTACTGGGTGATTTATTGGAGAATTTACAGACAGAATCATGGTCTTGGGCAGGTGCAGACAGGTGGATCTCTGAACTACAAACCCCCATACATAGGGTTCATATCTTGGAACCTAAGTGTAGTACTCTGGAAGATATGTGTAGGATGCTACAGTCATCAGAGCCTATGATCTCTGCAACAACAAGGGCTGAAGAAAACTTACAATGAATTGGTGTTCCTACATGAAGAGTAGTAACATCAACTAAACATTAGGGAGGAATCATCAGCTCGTGGTTAGTCAGAAGTTACATGGCGGATTTACATTTAAAATAAAGTCACTCTTGAGTCTTGTCTTGACTCAAGTCAAGATAATTCAGTGAAAGACATTACTGAGAAACATGGTTCCATTACAAAATCTCATTATCTTAGAAATTCATTAAAAACTCAAACCAGCAGTCTAGGACCTTAAGTATTATGGATGATTATTAACTGGGTTATACCACAGATAATTGTAAATTGAACACTCTATGTCACCACTTTGGATTGTTTTTTAGTTAAAAATAATTATAAATAGAACTCAGAACTCTACAGAAAAGCACCTAAGTCAGTAAAATTCATAAGGAGTCCAACTCACTGGACCTTTCCTCACAATGCTGTAAGTGTCCAAGGCTGGTTTTGGTACCTTACAGCAGAAACACATGGCCTCAGAGGATGAACTTAGTGTGCTAAATAATTTACTTTCCAAAAGTACTTCAGGATGAAATAATAATGTCTTCTCTGCCCAGAGAGCTTTACTATTCCATGTGTTTGCACATCAGTCATCTCAGGTTACTTCCACAAGGGTCTCAGGAGAAGCTCAAGCCAGATATTCACATTTGCCTCTCTTCAAAGCAGAAAAACTCAAAGAAGGCCCAGGCACTTCTTGTAGGTTACTACAGACAGAGAGGGATAAGTCTGGAAGTTGTCCACATCACTGCAACTTAAATATAAAACTCTTTTCTTCATCAAAAATTTTTATCGTTATATCTCATCTTATTAAAAAAACTGAAGTGTCTTATTTTTTTCTTCTTGTAAGAAATCAGAAAAGGTTTGATTTTCCAATGTTAATACAGTTAAAAACAAAAAAGATGGACTGCCATACTATGCCTTTGTGATGGCTGCTTAGAATACTGCCACAAATGTACAGCTTCATTTGTACAGTGGAGAGGCAGAGGGAAGTAGAAAATGGGTGAAATAATTCCAAAGAAAGAGTCTAATCAGAAATTTTCCTCTTTCAAATTCTCTATCATTAAATGCATATTTCAATGGAGGTAAACTAACATAGAATTGGGTTCTTTGAAGAGGGTGATATCATAATAAAAATCTCTGTCAAAAAGCTGGTAATCAGAAGACCTATTTTATACAGTGCATGTCATTTGGTGAAACTGTTTACCCCTGATCACCTGAAAGCAGACCATGCACACACCCAGCCTCCAGCTCAGGGGGAAGAGAAAAGGAAATGCCAACTGTCTAGGTGACTGCTACTCATTTTGCTTAGTTGAGCATCAAAGAAAGACACCAGCTTAGGCAAAAACTGGCTGGCTTGAGAGAGACAGTAAAGTATCTAGAGGCAGTCCAGAAACATGGGCCTCAAAATCCAGGAAAAGCTATCCCTCTGTGCCCCAAGAGTAAGATGTGCGGCTGAACATGTTCTGAGGAGCAAAGACCCATTAAGACTTCACAATGAAGAGAGGGCTAAACTATACACATAGGTGAGATTACAGGTGTGTCTCCCACCCACATCCATTGTATTATGTTAAGCATCAAGATAACCTGAGTAGGGAGAAACACACATATAAGAAAGCAAAGATATGAAGTAGGCTAGAAGATTGTAACTAGAAAAGAACTTTGGCTATAGTTACTGGCACATAAAACTACCAGATGTAAATAGATCAGAAGCTACTAGACTTGGGGAGAAACTGCATTGCCAAAGACATATGAGCTTAAAACAGTCAATGACTGTCAAAATAACCCAAATTTCCACAAGCAGAAAGCAGGCTGTGGGATCTTGTAGCCCCTAACCCCTGAGGAAGACGTTCTCCCTATTTTAGTCCATTTTCTGTTTCTTATAACAGAAAACCCAAAACTCAGTAATTTATAAAGAAAAGGAATTTATTTCTTACAGTTATAGAAGCTGAGAAGTCTAAGGTCACGGAGGAGAGTCTAGTGAGGGTCTTCTTGCTGGTGGGGACTCTGCAGAGTGCTGAGATGCGGCAGGGCATCACATGGTAAGGGCTGAGTATGCTCAGGTATCTCTTCCTCTTCTTATAAAGCCACCAATTCTACTTACCTCATAACACATTAATCCATTAACCCACGAATGGATAAATCCACTCATAAGGGAACAGCCCTTAAGATCCAATCATATCTTAAAGGCCCCACATCTCAATACTGCTATATTGAAGATTAAGCTTCAACGTGAGTTTTGAAGAGGACAAATATTCAAACCATAGCACTCCCAAGGCCTAGCCAGATGGAGCAAGGAGGCCTGGAGGACAACAGACCAGTTTCTTCTGCCCCCACTCCTAGGATAGGAGGTAAAAGAATCAGACACGCTATACTGTGACCATGATGAATGAAGACAAAAACAAGATTGTGCCAAAATCTCTCTCCCCACTGACATAAGAAATGACTGTTTCTTTACCAATCATAACTTTAACCTCACTCCAGTCTATCCTCCTTATAGATAAGACTGAATGAGGTACTCATCATAAAATTGTCCCTACTTACTGATAGCACCCCACTTTCTTGAACCCTCCCCCAAATCACCTAACAAAAGCCCAAATCCTGTAACAGGTTCTTTCCAATACCCTCTTACCACAACACCCCATGGTTCCAAGGTGAGTGTCTAGTGGCCTTTGCTTAGAAAACATTGATAGATGCCTTTATAATACTTGCCCATTGGATGTTGCTCTTACTGTGGACCAAGAACTGATGTTTATCTTCCATTCATCTCCTTCCAAAATGGAAGTTTTAAAAATTGCAATTGGCTTGATTTGGCTCCACTATTACACAGTGTGAACACCAGATAAGTTGTGTGTCAGTTCAGTCATCAAACCACAGAAGTGACAACTGGATTTGATAAAAACTACACAATGCTAGAAATTCATCCTCTGTGCAAGACACAGTAACTAGGGCAACTCTGGATTGTGTCCCTGGAGAGGTGAGCACATGACAACTGTCAAAGAAGGGTGTGCCGAGGTGAAGGACTGAGACAGATATAACCATAAAGAACTGTGCTCCCCCTTCCCAGGACAGCATTGCAACTGGGAAGCAACTGTCAACCAGAAACAACACAATGCAGATTTCTCACCTCCATCTAGATAGAACCCTGTAACTAGATCTCGCTGGTGGAAAGCATGAAGAGATACAGATCATGGTCCTTGTCACTTGTGGGCCAACATGGCTGAGAAGCATGTGTGCCTTCTCCATGTGTGCTCCCCCATCTGCCAGTTGGACTGACAGGAAGCTGGGCTTAGAGGATGAGGATGCCACCTCCATAACAGATGGCATGACCACCCACTGTGAGAAACTGGGCTGAATCACCACACAGAGGAAAGCTGATCACTGATGAGGAACATCCACAGTTAACTGTTACATGAGCAAGAAGTAAATTTTACCATGTAAGGCCCTGAAATTTGTGGGATTGTTACAGATGCGAAAGTTACCCAAAATATCGAAAAATTGGGGCAAGAGATACAGAGTAAAAGCATGAATCAGATACTGAGGTACCAGCCTTCAATTTGCGCTGGAACCACAAAGGGCTAACCCCTTAAGGTCGAGAATAAGTCCTCAGAAGCAAGTCAGCCGTCCCAGCACTGAGCCTTTGTTCTACTCATCCGGTTGTCCTTAAGACTACACTGGATTAAGTTGGCTCCTTTAAGACTAAAGAACTGGCAGGGCACAGTGTCTCATGCCTGTAATCCCAGCACTTTGGGAGGCTGAAAAGGGTGGATCATGATACCATCCTGGCCAACATGGTGAAACATCATCTCTAGTAAAATATAAAAAATTAGCTGGGCAGGGTGGCATGTGCCTGTAGTCCCAGCTACTCAGGAGGCTGAGGCAGGGGAATTGCTTAAACCCGGGAGGCAGAGGTTGCAGTAAGCCAAGATCATGCCACTGCACTCCAGCCTGGCAACAGAGCAAGATTCTGTCTCAGGAAAAAAAAAAAAAAAAAAGAACCTTAGCAATACCTGATGAAAACCTCTCTAAAAACAATAATCATCCCAGGTTTCAAATTATTCCTCAAAAATATTCTGCAAACACAAATGTCTAGCACCCTAAAAGAAACTAGTGACACATTGAGGAAGAAACAGTAGAAATCACAGAAAACAAAAGCATATGTACAAAGACAAGAAGTTGGAATTACCCAATACAGACTACTTTAATAACTACACTTGTATAATAACAAAAACCCAAACAACCCAGTTAAAAATCTGGCAAATGACCTGAATAGAAATTTCTCTCAAGAGCACATACTAACGGGCAATAAGCACATGAAAAAATGGTCCACATTACTAATCATTAAAGAAAAGCAAATCAAAACCACAAAAAGATAACATCTCATACCCATTAGAATGGCTATTATTAAGATAATAATAAGTGTCAGTTAGGATGTGGAGAAGCTGGAACCCTTGGGCATTGCTGGTAGAAATGTAAAATGCTGGAGCTGCTATGAAAACAATACAGTCACTCCTCAAAAAGTTAAGAAAAGTATTATTAGCATATGATCTAGCAATTCCATTTCTGGGTAAATGCACAAATGAATTAAAAGCAAGGGACTCAAATATTTGTATACCCATGTTCATGGCAACATTATTCACTACAGCCAAAAGATAGATGCAACCCAACTGTCCATCAAAGAATGAACAAAATATAGTGTACAATACAATGGAATATTATTCAGCCTTAAAAAGGTAAGAAATACCAACACATGCTACAACATGGATAAAACCTGAAGATATTATGCCACATTAAATAAGCCAGTGACAAAAGGAAAAATATTTATTACTCCACTTGTATGAGGTATCTATAGCAGTCAAATTCATAAAAACAGAAAGTAGAATGCTGGTTGCCAGGGGTTTGGGAAAGGGAGTTATTGTTTAACAGGTAAAGAGTTTCAGTTTTACAAGATAAAGAATACTGGAGATGGATAATTACACAACAACATGAATGAACTTAATGTCACAGAATTGTACACATAAAACATACTATTTAAATTGGCAGGCCAGGCGCAGTGGCTCACACCTGTAATCCAGCACTTTGGGAGGCTGAAGCAGGCAGGTCACAAGGTCAGGAGTTCAACACCAACCTGGCCAAAATGGTGAAACCCCATCTCTACTAAAAATACAAAAATTAGCCAGGTGTGGTTGCATACACCTGTAGTCCCAGCTACTTGGGAGGCTGAGGTGGAAGAATCACTTGAACCCGGGAGGCAGAAGTTGCAGTAAGCCAAGATTGCGCCACTGCCTTCCAGCCTGGGTGACAGAGGAAGACTTCATCTCAAAAAAACAATTAAATAAAAATAAAATAAAATGGCAAATTTCATGTTATATGTTTGACTAAAATTTTCAAACTATGCTTGCTATAGTTAAAAACAGAAACAAGAGATTAGAAGTTATGTAGAGTAACAGTTTTAATTTTTTTTAATCTAAAACTGAAAAGTTAAAAAGTAATAAATGGGTTTTAAAGCAGATTGGGTGCTGCTGAAGAAAGAATTAGTGAATTGGAAACTAGGTCAAAGTAAAATATTCAAAGTATTAAGTGGAGAGGCCAAAATCTAGAAATACAAAAGAGAGAGAGCATGAGAACACATGGTGAGAAATCTAACACAAATTTAATCAGAGTCCCAGAAAGAAAGAAAAGAGATGATACAGAAGCAATATCTGAAGAAAATGGCAGCAAATTTTCCAGACTTATGAAAGACATCATGCCACAGATACAAGAAACCAACATACCTCAGGCAGGAGCACTGAACTTAGTGAAACCATAGAAACCTAAGGATAATGGGAAAATCCTTTAAGGCAATAAATTACCTCCTGAAGACAGCAGTTACATTTACTGACTTCAGAACAGGAACAAGAAAAGCCAGATGCTGTGGAAATATATCTCCAATGTGCTGAAAAAAAAAAAAGTCAACATTAAATTCAATATACAGAAACAAAATCCTTTAAGAATAAACATGAGAGTGTGATATAAGTGAAAACAGCAAAGTAAGAACTTCCAAAAATCCCTTCTTTCACAAATGCAATTTTTAAATGGAAAAAATTGTTCAAATCAACTTTTTTCAGAAATCTAGAAATTTAACCAAAGGGTTGCCACAATCTGGAGAATATTTGTTAAAGAAAAATGGTTAAATATCAAAGAACAGAAATTCTGTGGTATTTTAACTTACCCTATTCTCATTCCCCACTCCCTAACCCAACCCCAGCTCTACAGTAGTCTTGAAAACCAACAGCCTACAATCATAGTGAAAACCAACAGCCTGGCAGCAACAGAAGAGGACAAAACAGGGTTGGAGCCCCTTCAAAGTCTTATTATTTGATATGGCTAAGAGGTTCCACTTGCAAGGTTACATTTATTTGAGCTGATGCACAGGTTACTGAAAAGTATTTTCCACAGAGGTATCTGTCAAAACAACTAAAGGCAATTGTTTCATTTTGTGACTACTTGAGAAAGTGGACAATAGGTGGAGCAAATAATATATTAACCCTAAAGCTTAAAAGGAAAATCTGGGGAACGAGATACCCACAGGATATTAAAAACTCTGTATATTTCTGACAATCCAGAAGGCCATGGTGCATCTACTCAAGGTTATGTGAATGCCCAGAAAAGAAACTGGAGTGCCCTGAGATAGCCCTAGGCTCTCACACTGGGCTGACATTAAGACTCTGCACAATCAGAAAATGAAGACTAACGCAGTTATAAACTGGTAGGTTAAGGGCTGACACATGCCCAAACACATACACAGAGTCCCTTGGGAGAGACCATGAGACTTCATGATTCCAAGTATTTAAGGAAGTCTCTGTCCAATTATTAGCTGACCACTAAGCTAGTCAAGTACAGAATCAGTGAAGATATATGACAAAGAATACATACTTGACCAGGCACGGTGGCTCGCACCTGTATTCCCAGCACTTTGGGAGGCCGAAGCAGGCAGATCACCTGAGGTTGGGAGTTCAAGACCAGCCTGACCAACATGGAGAAACCCTGTCTCTACTAAAAATACAAAATTAGCCAGACATGGTGGCACATCCCTGCAATCCCAGCTACTCAGGAGGCTGAGGCAAGAGAATTGCTTGAACCCAGGAGGCAGAGGTTGTGGTGAGCAAAGATCACACCACTGCACTCCAGCCTGGGAAACAAGAGCAAAACTCCATCTCAATAAAAAAAAAAAAAAAAAAGAATATAGACTTTACAGAGTTAGTTCCAGAAAGTTACTAAATAAACGAACAGAAGCTACTACAACAAGCAGCAACAACAACAACAACAAAAACGGAAAAAAGGAGAATCAGATTTCCAGAGTGCCACATTATATTATTTAAAACATAAAGTTTTCAAAAGAGTATTATGACACTTACAAAGAAACAGGAAAATATGGCCCATACACAGGAAAAGAAAAAGCAATCAAGAGAAACTGTTCCCAAGGAACTCCCAGTGTTGGACTTTAAATAATCTATTTTAAATACATTTGAAAAACTAAAGGAAGCCATGTCTAAATGATTAAAGAATGGCAGTGGTGTTTCATCAAGCCACCATCAAGAAATAAATGGAAATTATAAAAAGAAACTAAATAAAAATTCTAGAGTTAAAAAATAAAATAATTGAAATAGCAAATTCATTAGAGGGGTTCAACATCATATTTGAACAGTCAGAAGAATCAGTGAGCTTGATGATAGATCAACTGAGATTATCCAATCTAAGGAACAGAAAGTAAAAAGAAGTTTTTAAAAAAATGAACATCCAACAAAAAACTAACATCCAGGATCTACAAAAAACTCAAAAACAACTCAAAAAGAAGAAAAACATAACCCCATTAAAAAGTGAGCAAACTACATGAACAGGCATTTTTCAAAAGACATACAAATGGCCAACGAACATATGAAAAAGTGCTCAACATCACTAATCACCAGAGAAATGCAAATTAAAATGACAATGAGATACCATCTTACAACACACCAGAGAAATGCAAATTAAAATGACAATGAGATACCATCTTACAACACACCAGAGAAATGCAAATTAAAATGACAATGAGATACCATCTTACAACGCTCAGAACAGCTATTATTAAAAAGTCAAAAAATGACAGATGTTGGCAAATATGGAGAGAAAAGGAAAACAAATGTAAATTAGTACAACCTCTATGGAAAACAGTATGGAGATTTCTCTAAGAACTAAAAATAGAAACAGAACTACCATTCAATCCAGCAATCCCACTACTGGGTATCTACCCAAAGGAAATCACTACATCAAAGCACTATTCAAAACAGAAAGGTCTGGAACCAATCTATCTATCAACAGTTGGTTGGATAAAGAAAGTGCAGCATACATGTACCATAAAATACTGCTGAGCCACATAAGAAAATGAAAGTATGTCCTTTGCAGCAACATGGATAGACTTGGAGGCCATTATCCTAAGTGAAATAATTCAGAAACACAAAGTCAAATACCACATATTCTCATTTACGAGAGAATGTGGGACTAAGTAATATGTACACATGGACACACAGAATGCAATAATTGTAAGGCTGGTTGCCTTGCTGGGAGCTTGAACACGCCCATCCCTCTCCGCGCCTGAAAATTACATCACCAGAATATGCCCATCATCTAGCTCCACCTTGGAAATCCCCTCTGCACTCGACACTCAATCCTGCCCTTGGAAATCCCCTCTGCACTCGACACTCAATCCTGCCCTTGGAAATCCCCTCTGCACTCGGCACCTAGTCCACCCTTGGAAAGCCCTGCCAAAACCTGCCCAATAGCACATTGCCCCATCCAGAAAACCCGCCTATCTACCTATAGCAGCTTGCCACATCCACGTCCTGTTTCCCCACAGCCAATCAAGTGCCTTCACTCCCTACAAAACCCTACGCCCAGAGGAGTCGGGGGTGACTTCTCTGGCCTCTTTCCCTGGGATCATAGAACCTCACCCAGGAGCTGAATAAATTGGCATTTAATCTTTTTGTGCTGGCCTCAGTTTCCTCATTTTTAACTCAGCAATAAACCTCACAAGACAATAACCCTTACAAGTGGTGCCAAAACCCGGGAGGAGTTGTAAGACCCCTCCTGGGGAAACTGACTCCTCCATCCAAAGCCGGACCTGGGAACCGCTCCATCGCAAGATAACAGGGAACCGCTCCATCACAGGTAAGACGTCTGTTACCCACAGCCTCTCATGCTGCCTGCCTTGTGGACTCCCTGCTCGCAATCACGGCTGTGTCAGGGTCCTTCACGTCTCGCCATGGGCCCGGGGCCCCGGCCTCATCTCGAGGACTTGAGCATAGAGGAGATGTCCCTACACTCTTGTCTTCTCCCTGTGAGGGGCTTCTCAGGGTCAGGATTCTGAGGGAGACGTCCCCACCTTCCTGGACCCTCTCATATTCTTGTGGACTCCCTGCTCGTAACTGCAGCCATGTCGGGGACTCCTCATTTCTCACTGTGGGCCTGGGGCCCCAGCCTCATCTCGCCGCAGGCCCGAGGCCCCGGTCTCATCTCAAGGACCTGAGCATAGAGACGTCCCTACACTCTTGTCTTCTCCCCGTGAGGGGATTCCAGGGGTCAGGAATTTGAGGAAGATGTCCCCATCTTCCTGAACCCTCTCCAGTGTTCAATAGGGCAGTCTGGGATGCCTTCTGAACATCTCCGCAGCAGCGGCCAAGGTTTGGGTATTCAGAAGCCCCGTTTGTAGACCCAGGCCCTGCCTAACAGCAGGACCAAATCTCTGGCTTACGGTACTAAAACGTCTATCTCAAATTCTCAGATCAGCTCTTTTTGGCATATAAGCTCTCATTAATTAAGTAACTGTTTTCTTTTTCCTCCTCTTCTTCTACTACTGAGGCCTCACTCTTTTCATACTCTTTCTTGTTTTAATTGTTACATTGTTACAGCCCATAAGCTATTTCAGTCACCCAATCCGGGAAAAGAATAATTCTGCCCGGGTTGGGTATAATACTTTTTTTTTTTTTTTTTGATGGAGTATCGCTCTTGTTACCCAGCCTGGAGTGCAATGGCATGATCTCAGCTCACCGCAACCTCCACCTCCTGGGTTCAAGCAATTCTTCCTCAGCCTCCTGAGTAGCTGGGACTACAGGCACGTGCCACCATGCCCAGCTAATTTTTGTATTTTTAGTAAAGACGGGGTTTCACCATGTTGACCAGGATGGTCTCGATCTCTTGACCTCATGATCCACCTGCCTCGGCCTCCCAAAGTGCTGGGATTATAGGCATGAGCCACCGTGCCTGGCCCAAGGGTATAATACCTTTTTTATTCCTTCCTTACCCTTGGCTATCCCATAAAAAGTGAACTATGGGCAATCAGAAATCTCACCCAGACTCCAAGTCGCCATTGGAATGCCTAGCAAAAAATCTACCCAAACTAGGTCTCTCCATGAAAAGGAAAAAGCTGCTTTTCCTCTCTACTGTGGCCTGGCCACAGTATCCCCTAGACAACCAATCTAAGTGGCCTCCAGAGGGCACACTCGACTTCAATGTCCTGACAGACTTAGACAACTTCTGCCAAAAGAACAGCAAATGGTCAGAGGTCTGCTATGTACAGGTTTTCTGGTACCTTTGCTCCCGACCTGCCCTCTCCTCCTTTTGTTCCTCCGCCCAGGTTCTGTTAGCCAAAACCCTGCCTTTGCCCTCAGCCTCGCCCAGCTCCGCACTCTGAAAACCCGAAGACCTGTCCTGCCTGCCCACTTTACCAACCCCCCTCCTTAGGCAAGGCCTCAACTCCCTCCTCCCTCTTCTCCTTCTCCTTCCCAAAGCCCTGATATGACTTCCCGTCAGTGCTCACACCCACTCTCATGACCCCCACTCTTCTGCCCTTCGCTTGAGGTAGCCGGAACTAAAGGCATTGTCCGAGTGCACGTTCCCCTCTCTCTTTTGGATCTGTCAGCCATTGAAAAACGCCTAGGGTCATTCTCTACCAATCCTACCACTTATACCAAAGAATTTCATTACTCACCCAGGCGTACGACCTAACCTGGCATGACACCTATGTGATCCTTTCCTCCACTCTTACTCCCAGTAAGCATGACCCTGAGCTCACACTGATTCAGGTACATCTCACAAACAATCAAATGCCAGTAGGCGCAGAGGCGGTCCCCGAGGCCGACCCTAATTGGGACTATCAAACTGGTCAAGATGGCCACCGCCGCCGAGACCAAATGCTACAGTGCCTCCTAATGGGCATGCAAAACGCAGCTCAAAAGGTAGTTAACTATGACAAATTAAGGGAAATAACTCAGGGTCCTGATGAAAACCCAGCTGCCTTCCTAGACTGATTAACTAATGCTATGATCCTTCATACCTGGCTAGATCTGGCCTCCTTAGCAGGGGCTACAGTCCTAGCCACTCACTTCATCTCCCAGTTGGCAGCTGATATAAAAAGGAAACTTTAAAAAGCTGAGGAGGGCCCCCAAACCCCCATACGGGACCTGGTGAACATGGCATTTAAAGTTTTCAATGGCCAAGAGGAAAAGGCTGAGGCCACCCGCCAGGCCCATTTACAGCAAATGGTAGGCCTCCAAACACAAGCTCTTGTAGCAGGCCTGAGGCCGGCAGCCCACCGAACATCCGGTGGAGGGGGTCCATCGAAACCCTCAAAGGCCCCGCCTGGGCCGTTTCAGATGTGGCCAGGAGGGCACCTTGTCCTCGTCCACCTCCTGGACCCTGTCCAAGCTGCAAACAGACTGGACACTGGAAGGTTGACTGCCTGTCCCGGGCTGCAGGCTCACCCCCCACACCTCTATGTGGAGGGCAGGCTGGTCCGCAGGAAGCAGTCCCTTCGCTTGAACTTCTTAGCCTTCTGGACGACTGATGCAGCCTGGACTCGAGGACCCCCGTCACTCTTGCCGAGCTCAGGGTAACACTGCAGGTAGTGGGTAAGTCCATTTCTTTTTTAACGGACACGGGGGCTACCTATTCTGTACTGCCCTCCTACTCAGGACCTACCATACCTTCCCAGGTTTCAGTCATGGGGATTGATGGAAAGCCCTCCTGTCCTAACCAAACTCATCCCTTAGCCTGTGTCCTTGAGGGACACCCTTTCTCCCACTCCTTTCTAATCATACCCTCATGCCCAGTCCCCCTTTTAGGACGAGATATTCTCCAGACTGCAGGGGCCACCTTCTAACTCACTGGCCCCCCCACATTCAAGCCCATCCTCTGCCCACCTCCTACTGTTACTCCTAACCAGTATCACACCCTGTCACAACCCCTCGCCTCAACCCCCTATCCTCCTAATGAAGTTAATCCCTCAGTACGGGATACCTCCAAGCCTGTGGTGGCCAGACATCACACACCAGTTAAAATGCTTATCAAAAACCCTACCCACTTTCCCTCATGTCCTCAGTTTTCTATCTCCAAAACCCATCACCAGGGTCTAACGCCTATCATCACCCAACTTCTGGCCCTGGGACTCCTTATCCCCACCAGTTCCCCTTGTAATACTCCTATCTTGCCGGTCCAGAAGCCAGCCGGAGACTACTGCCTAGTTCAGGACCTACGCCTCATCAACGAGGCAGTGGTACCCATCCACCTGGTGGTCCCCAATGCATACACCCTATTATCCAACATTGTCTCTACTACCTCTCATTTTATGGTTCTTGACCTCAAGGACACCTTCTTTACTATTCCCCTTCACCCAGAGTCTTACTTCCTTTTTGCCTTCACCTGGACTGATCCTGACACCAACCTGTAACAGCAGTTCACCTGGACAGTCCTGCCCCAGGGATTTAGAGACAGCCCCCATATTTTTGGACAAGTCTTAGCAGCTGACCTTAGCTCCTGTCCCCTCCAACCCAGTCTCCTTCTCCAGTATGTGGATGACCTGTTACTTTGTAGCCACTCCCTCTCTCTGTCTCAACAGCATACTGCCACTCTCCTTAACTTTCTTGGATCCAAGGGATACCACATATCTCCCTCTAAAGCGCAGCTGTCAGTCACCTCAGTAGTCTACTTAGGCATTCACCTCACCCCCAAAACTAAAAGCCTAACAACCGACCACCAGCAGTCATTTCTTTCATTGCAGCCCCCAGAGACTGCAGACCAGATTCTCTCCTTCTTAGGATTTGTAGGATACTTCCATCACTGGGTACCTACCTTTGCCGCTCTAGCTAAACTTCTGTATGTGGTGGCTAAGGACACACCCATGGGACCCCTCTCTCATCCTGGAGCTGTGAAACAAGCTTTCAGAACCCTACAAGCTGCTCTGTCCACGGCACCTCCACTTCAACAGCCAGACCTTAACCATCCCTTCCACTTGTTTACTGATGAGAAACAAGGGATTGCAGTTAGAGTCCTAACCCAACTCCTAGGTCCTGTGTATCATCCTGTAGCATACTTATCAAAACAACTTGATCCCACAGTCAGGGGATGGCAGCCTAGCCTTCAGGCCCTGGGAGCGGCAAGAGAACTTACCAAAGAATCCCTAAAACTTACCTTAGGTCAGCCTATCTCAGTGTTCTCTCCTCATTGACTGACCAACTTTCTCTCTCAAAAATCTCTCGCCCATGTAGGACCCTCTTGCCTATAGGAGTTTTATCTACTTTTTATTGAAAATCCTTCAGTCAGCCTCCATCCCACTTCTCCACTCAACCCAGCTACTTTGTTTCCTCTTCCACCCCACTCCCCCTCCCTAGCCCATTCCTGCCCTGAACTAATGGATACATTTACTAAACCTTGGGAGGGCCTGTCAGACCTTCCCCTATCTAACCCAGATATACAGATGGGAGTTCAAGAGTGACAGCCGAGGGGCAGCGAAAAGCCACCTCCGCAGTAGTTACAGATTCAGCCACCCTCGAGGCACACTGCCTCCCCAATGGAACTACATCACAAAAGGCAGAGCTCACTGCCTTAACCCGAGCTCTCACGCTAGCCCAGGGAAGGTGAGCAAATATCTATACTGATTCAAAGTATGCTTTTCTTATTACCCACTGCCACGCTGCCCTCTGGAGAGAGTGGGAATTCCTTACTATGAAAGGGTCCCCCATAATTAATGCTACCCAAATCTCTAATTTCCTGCAGGCCCTCACTGCCCAATGAAGTCACCGTTATCCACTGCCGAGGGCACCAAGCCCAGCAGGATGCTGTTTCCCAGGGCAATGCAAGGGCAGATGTGGCAGCAAAATCCTTACCCAGTACCAAGCTAGCCCCCACTCCAGTCCTGTTTCTCACCACAGTCATGCTGCCAACTTACTCACCATCAGAGAAACAGGCCCTCATATTAAAAGGAGGCACTGAGTCTGATCAGGGTTGGATCTTTCTAAACAGCAGACTTGCCCTTCCCGGGAACAGGCCCTAAAAATCATTGCTGAAATCCACCAATCCTTACATATAGGGCCCAAAGCGTTGCACCGTTTCATGCAGCCCTCTTTTTCTTGCCAGGTCTGCAACAAATGATTCAGCAAGTACACAAGGCATGCATTACCTGCTCTAAGGTCTCGTCTCAGGGCAGCTTAAGGCCACAGTTTCCTACCCACGAAATGCGTGGCCATCTGGCAGCCCAAGACTGGCAGATTGGTTTTACCCATATGCCCACACACAAAAAACTCCACTACCTCTTAACCTTTGTAGATACCTTTTCTGGATGGATTGAAGCCTTTCCCACCTGCAGGGAAACTGCAGACACAGTGGCCTCCCTCTTAATCCAGGAGATTATCCCTCATTTCAGCTTACCTGAAAACATCCAGTCAGACAATGGTCCAAAGTTTACCGCTCAGGTAGTCCAGCTGGTCACCAATCTCTCAACATCTCCTGGAAACTACACATCCCCTACCACCCTCAGTTGTCAGGTGAAGTTGAACGAGCTCATGGCATCCTGAAGAATCATTTGGCCAAACTCACCATAGAGGTAAAACTCTCCTCTCCTACACTCCTACCTCTTGCTCTAGCCCGGATCCGAGCCACCCCATGGGAGCCAACGGATCTCAGTCCCTTTGAGTTGCTCTGCAGTAGGCCTTTTCTAGTTTCTCACAATCTCCCAGTACAACTACCTCCTCTGGCTTCCTACCTTCCCTACCTCTCTCTCCTCTGCCACTTACTCAGGGAACATGCAGACCCTACTCTCCCCGAGGTTCCAGGACTAGAGGACTCCCACCCGACTACATCTCTTCAGCCAGGTGACAGTGTCCTCCTCCGGGAACTCAAGCCAGGGTCTCTGCAACCCAGGTGGTCAGGACCCCACACTGTTATCCTAAATACCCCGACTTTTAGGCCACACCCCTTGGTATCATGTGTCCCGCCTCAAACTGGCTCCCAAGAATGACCAGTGGAGGTCCAAACCCTTGGGCCCCACTTGCCTCCACCTCACCCGTAACCCCTACCCATCAACTCCTAACCCTTCAAATTCTCCTCCTAACAATCCTTCTGGTATCCCCTCTTAAAGCTAACTCCTACTATGTCTGGCAGTTCTACCTTCAAGAGTCCTGGACAGAAGGCCCCACCACTAAAACCCAATACCTTGCCCAAGCAGATTGCCAGCCCTCAGGCTGCCAATCAGCCATAAAATTTGAATTCCCAAAATCCAAGTCCCATACTATCAGAAACTCCTGGAATAACTTTGCCCTCTGCTTTCTATATGACCAAACCAAAGACTCCTGTCATTTGAAAAATGAGACCTATGGTGGATGCCTGTATGCTTCTTGTGTTATACACAGAACCTTCAGAACAAACACCTCCCCAGCAAGTAAAATGCTTTTCCTCAACAACCAAGGTAAAGTGTCCCTTATCATCCATGATCCCTGGGATGCCCACTGGAAAGAGGGTACTGCAGGTAAAATATACTCCTAGTTTCAAAACAGCCACCCTAGTGGTACCTGGCTAATATTCTGGTCCTATACACAGATCGTACCCATGTGTAGAACAACTCAATTCATAAAGGAATTCCATCTTACAAAATGATGCATCTCTAGCTAACCAGCTTAAGCCCTCAATCCAACCTAGCCCCTCAAACAACACCCCCCAGCCTTTCTCCTGATTAGCTCTAGTACAGCAGGGGGCTAACATGTTAAATTTAACTAGGGCCATGGATTTCACTAACTGCTTTTTATGTGCCTTCCTTAATAAACCCCCCATTAGCTGCAGTTCCCCTCCAGACCAGGTTCAACCTGTCACAATCTTCCATGGGACCTGACTCTACCTTAACGGGTATCCCCTTGTTCAATGTGCATTCTCAAAATCTCTCTCTCTGCTATGGGACAGCCAGCAGCCCCAGCCTCAGGTGCAATACCACGGTAGAAGTAAAATCCTCCCTTTACGTGCATCCAGGAGGATACTTTTGGTGTAATCGAACCCTAACCAAAGTTACTGATGCCTCCCTCCCCTTCCCCTGTGTGCCTATCACACTAGTCCCACAGTTAGAAGTGTATGGACAAGCCGAGTTCCTATCCCTCATCACACTGTCCCCTAATCACCAGAGCAAATGAGCAGTCTTCCTCCCGATAGTAGTTGGCCTCTCTTTAGCATCCTCTCTAGTAGCAGCTGGAATAGGAGTGGTGCCATGGGCTACAGCGTCCTCAAGTAGAGGACAAGCTCTGTGTGGCTACTGAAGCATCAGCCACCTCGTTAGGCTCCCTCCAGTGACAAATCACATTGCTGGCTCAGGTGACTCTCCAGAACCGATGGGCCCTAGACCTAATAACAACAGAAAAAGGAGGTACTTGTCTGTTTCTCCAGGAGCAGTGCTGCTATTACATCAATGAAACAGGCCTTGTGAAAGAAAATGTCGACACTCTCTATCGCCTCCAAGAGAACCACCGCTAGAAGCACAGCACACCAGCCTTGTCTCCCAACTGGTGGCAATCCCCCATACTTACCTGGCTAGTTCCCATTATCACCCCCATTATCATTGTGTCTCTTCTACTAATGCTAGCCCCTTTTTGTCTCAAGTTTTCACAGACCCACATAAGAGAAATTTCCAGGGTGGCCGTTAACCAGATGATACTTCACCCCATAACTGACTCCCAATCAAGGCACCAGCCAACTGACCCCTTCCCCTCACTTTGCCCCTATTCAGCAGGAAGTAGCCAGAAAGAAGCGGCGTCCTATATATCATCAAAAAGGTTGGAATGTAAGGCTGGTTGCCTCGCTGGGAGCTTAAGCACGCCCATCCCTCTCCCCGCCTGAAAATTACATCACCAGAATATGCCCATCATCTAGCTCTGCCTTGGAAATCCCCTCTGCACTCCGCACTCAACCCCACCCTTGGAAATCCCCTCTGCACTCGGCACTCAACCCCGCCCTTGGAAATCCCCTCTGCACTTGGCACCTAGCTCACCCTTGGAAAGCCCCACCAAAACCTGCCCAATAGCACATTGCCCCGTCCGGAAATCCAGCCTACCTACCTATAGCAGCTTGCCACATCCATGTCCTATTTCTCCACAGCCAATCAAACACCTTCACTCCCTATAAAACCCCACGCCCAGAGGAGTCAGGGGTGACTTCTCTGGCCTCTTTCCCTGGGACCACAGAACCTCACCTGGGAGGCTAATAAATTGGCATTTAATCTTTTTGTGCTGGCCTCAGTTTCCTCATTTTTAACTCAGCAATAAAGCTCGCAAAAGAATCAACCTTACAATAATAGACACCAGAGACTTGGAAAGGCGGGAGGATAAGAGGGCGGTGAGGGATGAGAAATTACCTAATGGGTAAAATGTAACTATTCGGGTGATGCTTATACTAAAAGCCTAGATTTCACCAGTATGCAATATATCCATGTAATAAAACTGTACTTGTTCCCTCTAAATCTATTTTTAAATTAAAAAATAAAAATTAAAAACAAAACTATAACAAGTGCAGATAACTGTAAAAGGCAATAATTATAAATCTGTGTTGAAGTGAACAGAATGTATAAAGATGCACTTTTTTTTTCTCGGCTCACTGCAGCCTCCACCTCCTGGGTTTAAGCAACTCTCCTGTCTCAGCCTCCCAAGTAGTTGGGATTATGGGCACACACCACCAAGCCCAGCTAATTTTTGTTATTTTTTTAGTAGAGATGGGGTTCCATGTTGGTCAGGCTGCTCTTGAACTCCTAACCTCAAGTGAGCTGTCCTCCTTGGCCTCACAAAGTGCTGGGATTACAGGTGTAAGCCACTGTGCCCAGCCAAGATGTACTTTGTATGACAATAACAGCACAAAGGAGGAAGGAGGGAATGGAGACATACAGAAGCAAAGTTTTTGTATACTAGTGAAATTAGACTGGCACTAATCCAAACTAAACTTGTAAACTGTCAGTAGTAAGCCCCCAAGTAACCCCTAAGAAAATAACAAAAAATAGTAAGAAGAAAGGATAAGGGAAATAAAACAGTACACTAGAAAATATATATCTAACACAAAGTTAGTAATGGAGTAATAGAAAATTCAAAATGACACTGCATACAGAAAACAGAAAGCAAAATGGCTGGCATAAATTTTACCTTACCAAAACTGTGTTAAACATAAATGGATTCAACATTCCAATATAAGCATAGAAATTGTCTAAATGGATTTCTTCCTGATTCAGTTAATGTAATATATAAGAAATACACTTAAATTAAAAGACACAGATAGGCTGAAAGCATGGAAAAACATATACAATGCAAAGAGTAACAGAGAGCTTGACTGGGTATATTACCATCAGAAAAAATGGTATTTAAGACAAAAATTGTTATTAGAGACAGAGAATATATTATAAGTATAAAAAGGTCAATTTATCACGAAGATATAGCAATTATACACATATATTTCTCAAAATAAAGGCCCAGAATACATGAAACAAAAATTAAAAGAAACAAAGGGAGAATTAGACAGCTCAACAGTAATAGTTGGAAACTTCAAAAGTCCATTTTCAATACAGGATGTAATGAAAGACAGAAAATCTGAAAGAAAACAAAAGATTTAAACAACACTAATAAACTAATTAGACCTAACAGACATTTATAGAATTCTTCATTCCAAAGGCAGAAAACATATTATTCTCAAATACACATGAAACATTCTCTAGAAGAGACCAGGTGTTAGGCTAGAAAATAAGTCTTAAAATTTTAAAAGACTGGAATAATACAAAATATGTTCCCTAAACACAGGGATAAAAAATAGAAATCAGTAACAGATAGAAATTTAAGAAATGCAAAAGTCTGTGGAAATCAAACAATACACTGCTAAATAACCAAAGAGTCAAGGAAGAAACCACAAGGAAAATTAGAAAATACTTTGAGATCATTAAAAATGAGGCCAGGCACAGTGGCTAATGTCTGCAATCCCAGCACTTTGGGAGGCCATGGCGGGAGGACTGCTTGAGCCCAGGAGTTGGAGACCAGCCTGAGCAAAATGGCAAGACCCTGTGTCTCACAAATAATTTTAAAAAATTAGCCAGGTGTTGGGGAATGCACCTGTGTCCCACCTACTCAGGAGGCTGAGTTGGGAAGATGGTTTGACCTCAGGAGAATCAAGGTTGAGGCTGCAGTGACTTATGATGGCACCAATACGTTCTAGCCTGGATGACAGAGCATGACCCTGTCTCACCAAAAAAAAAAAAAAAAAAAAAAAGCACAACATATCAAAACTTATGAAAGGCAGTGAAAGCAGTTCTTACAAAGTTAGAGCTGTAAACACATATTTAAAAAGAAACATCTCAAATTGATAACCTAAAGTTCTACCTTAAGAAATTACAAAAGAGCCAACTAAATCTTTGCAAGCAAAAGAAAGAAAAAAAACAAATACTGGGGCAAAAATGAGATAGAAAATAAAAAACAATGAATCCAAAGTTGGTTTTTTTAAAAGACCAACAACACTGACAAACCTCTATCTAGAATGACCAGGAACAAAAAGAGGGAAGACTGAATTTGCTAAAATCAGAAAGAAAACTACTAACCTCACAGAAATAAAAGGACTACAAAGAAATATTATGAACTGTTGGCCAATAAATTGGATAAGCTAGGTGAAATTAACAAATTCCTAGAAATAAACTATCAAAACTAACTCAAAAAATAGTACATCTAAAAAAAACCTAAAGGAAGTAAAGATATTGAGTATTTTAAACATTTTCCACCAGGAAAAGTTTACAAACAGATGCCTTCACTATTCAATTCTACCAAACATTTAAAGAAGAATGAACATCAATCATTCACAAGGAGTAAAGGATACTTCCCAACTCATTCTATAAGGCCAGTATTACCCTAATACCAAAACCAGACAAAGAGATCACAAGAAAACTACTGATTAACATGCCTTAAGAATACAGACAATACAGACATAAAAGTCCCTAACAAGGCTGGGTGTGGTGGTTCACACCTGTAATCTCAGCACTTTGGGAGGCCGAGGTGTGTGGATCACTTGAGGTCAGGAGTTAGAGACCAGCCTGGCCAACATGGCAAAACCCTGTCTCTACTAAAAATACAAAAATCAGCTTGGGATGGAGGTGTGGGCCTGTCATCCCAGCTACTCAGGAGGCTGAGGCATGAGAATCACTTGAACCTGGGAGGCAGAGCTGCAGTGAGTTGAGATCACACCACTGTACTCCAGCCTGGGTGACAGAGCGAGACCATCTCAAAAAAAAAAAAAAAAAATCCTCAACAAAACACTAGCAAACCAAATCTACCAATATATAAAAAGGATTATATGCCATGTGGAATTTATCTAAGGAATTCAAGGTTGGTTCAACATCCAAAACTGAATCAATGTAATACATGACATTAATAAAGGACAAAAACAACACAGTATAGATGCAGGAAAAGCATCTGACAACATTCAACTCCCTTTTGTGATTAAAAACAAAAATAAAAAAAACATTCAACAAAAGCCAGAAGAGAGTGGGGGCCAATATTCAACATCCTTAAAGAACAGAACTTTCAGCCCGGAATTTCATATCCTGCCAAACTAAGCTTCACAACTGAAGGAAAAATAAAATCTTTTATGAACAAGCAAGTACTCAGAGATTTTATTACCACCAGGCCTGCTTTATAAGAGCTTCTGAAAGAAGCATTACACATAGAAAGAAACAACCAGTATTAGCCTTTCTAAAAATATACCAAAAAGTAAAGAGCATCAACATGAAGAATTTACATCAACAAATGGATAAAACAGCCAGTTAACATCAAATGGCAGTAATCCTAAATTTAAATCTACTAAATCCCCCAATCAAAAGATACAGCCAAAACCCAACGGTATGCTACATCCAGAACCATTTCACATGCAAGGATACACAAAGACTCAAAACAAAGGGATGGAGAAAGATTTACTCCAACCAAATGGAAAGCAAAAATAAATAAATAAATTAAAAACAAGAGTTGCAATTCTCGTATCTGATAAAATAGATTTTAAAGCAACAAAGATATAGTGGTAAAAGGATCAATGCAACCTTAAGAGCTAACGATCCTAACACCCAGATACATAGAGACTTAGACTCAGTGAGACAGAAAATTAATAAGGATATCAAGGACTCGAACTCAGATCTGGAACAAGTAAACTTAATAAATATTTATAGAGCTCTCCATTTTAAACACACAAAATATACATTCTTGACAATACCACATCACACCTACTCATAGGTTTAAATGAAATATTGATTGGCCATTATTAATACCCATTTCTTTTAGAATAAAGCAACATTTCCATTCTCTCTCCCTCTTTTTCTTCCTCTTTCTTCCTCTCCTTCACTCCTTTTTTTTCCTTTTCTTCTCTCAAAAAAAAAAAAAAAAAAAGAAAGAAAGAAAGAAAAAGAAAAGAAAAAAGAAATCAACTTGTAGACCTCTAGATCCAGGTCAGCAATGTCTCTCTCATTGCCTGATTTCCTTCCTTCTTTTCTCTCTCTCTCTCTCTCTCCCTCCCTCCCTCCCTCCCCCCTCCCTCCCTCCCCCCTTCCTTCCTCCCTCCCTTCCTCCTTTCCTCCCTTCTTGCCTTCCTCAAAAAAAAACAAAAGGAATAGAAGGGAAATTCCTCAACCTAATTAAGGGCATCTACAAAAATCCACAGTTATCTATACTTACTGGTGAGAGGCTAAAAGCTTTCCCCCTAAGATGAAGAACAAACAATGAGGTCCACCCATGCCACAGCAATTCAGTATTGTATTAAAGGTTATAAGCAGGGCAATTACATAAGAAAAACTTTTAAAAGGCATCTAGATTAGAAACAAAGAATCAAAAGTATCTATATCTGCAGATGATATAATCTTGCATATAGAAAATCCTCAAGAATCCACTAAAAAACTATTATACAGCTACTAAGTCTTATGCTCATGGATTGAAAAACTTAATATTGTTAAACTGACAATACTCCCCACATTGATCTACAGATTCAATTAATCCCCATCAAAATTCTACCTGCCTTTTTTTTTTTTTTAAGAAGGTGACAAACTAGTCTTAAACATCATATGGAAATGCAAGGGACAATGAATAACCAAAATAAAAAGAACACAGTTGAAGGACTTGCATTTCCTAATCTTAAAACGTAGTACAAAGCTATAATAATCAAGACTGTGTGCTGCTGGAATAGAGAAAAACATATAGGTCAATGAAATAAGAGTTGAGAGTTCAGAAATAAACCCATATTTTATGGTCAATTGATTTTTAACAAAGGTGCTAAGGCCATTCAATAGGTAGTATTTTCAACAAATGGTACCAGGACAAGTAGACAGCCACAGGCAGAGGAATGAAGTTAAACTCCTCCCTATACCATAGATAAAAATTAACTCAAAATTAACTGAAGACCTAAATTTCAGAGCTAAAACTATAAAACCCTTAGAATAAAACAGAGGTGTAAATCTTTGTGACCTAGAATTAAGTAATGTCTAAAATACGACAACGCACAAGCAACAAAAGAAAAAAATAAATAAACACGATATCATCAAAATAAAAACCATTTGTGCATCAAAGGATACTATCAAGAAAATGAAAAGACTACTCACAGTTGGAGGGAAAATATTTGCAAATCACTTCTCTGGTAAGAGACTAACATACAAAATATATATTGAACATTTACAACTCCGTGATAAAAAGACAAACAATCCAGTTTTTAAACAGCCAAAGGATTTAAATAGTGATTTCTCCAAAGAAAAAACAAAAATGGCCAATAAGCAGTACATGAAAAGGGCTGAATATCATTAGTCACTAGAGAAATGCTAACTAATACCACAATAAAATACTACTTCCCACCCACTACATGGCTATATTCAAAAAACTGAAAAATAACAAGTGTTGGAGAGAACACAGAAATTGGAACCCCATAAATTACTGATGGGAATGTAAAATGCTTCATTTACATTCCAAATCATTTCAAAATTTACACTGCCAAATTGTTTCCCAAAGATGGTCTTTGGGAAACAATTTGGCAGTTATTCAAAAACTTAAACAGAGTTACTGTATGACTCAGCAATTCTACTTCTAATATAAACCCAAGACAAGTGAAAACATACATTCATATGAAAACTTGTACATGATTGTTCATAGCATGTTGTTCATAACAGCCACAAAACAACCCAAATGTCTACTGACGAATGGATAAACAAAATGCCATGTATCTATACAACTGAATATTATTCAATCATGAAAAGGAATAAAATACTGACACATACTACAACATGGATAAAGCTTGAAAACATTATGCAAAATGAGAGAGAGTGGGACGTCCGGCTTCTGAGCGGTAACCTTTGTTGCGCTAACCACAGAAAAGAATTAAATATGGGTGATGTTGAGAAAGGCGAAAGGATTTTTTATTCAGAAGTGTTCCCAATGTCACACCATGGAAAAGGGAGGCAAGCACAAGACTGGGCCTAATCTCCATGGTATCTTTGGGCAGAAGACAGGTCAGGCCTCTGGATTCACTTACACTGAAGCTAATAAGAACAAAGGCATCATCTGGGGAGAGGATACACTGATGGAATATTTGGAGAATCCCAAGAAGTATATCCCTGGAACAAAAATGATCTTTGTCGGCATTAAGAAGAAGGGAGAAAGGGAAGACAACAGCTTATCTCAAAAAAGCTACTAATGAGTAATAATTGGCCACTGCCTTATTTATTATGAAACAAATGTCTCATGACTTTTTTATGTGTACCATACTTTAATAGATCTCATACACCAGAATTTACATCATGAATGACTGACAGAATATTTTATTGGGCAGTCCCGATTTAAGACTTAAGACTGGCTTGTGGTTAAATGAATATGTTCAGTTTTTGGATTTTAATAGTAATTCCAATTTAGTAAATTCTATCACTGTTTACCCCCTTCTAAAGATATGATTAGACTTCATTAGTAATGTTAAACTTTTTACAAAGATGGTGAGTGCCATCTTAAAACTTACTGGAGATTGGTTTTATATTTAGATTTATATGACTGGTTATGTGAATATATTTAAATATGGGAGCAATTCCTTCACTGTCTCAGAACTGAGCAAGATTCACCTGTGTTTTGGGTTCATTTGCCTCTTAAAGACAAGGTTGAAGATAAATGGGTAGCAATGGCTATTTTATATTTTTGGCCTTAACTATGCCAATTGAATTAGAGTACCCTGTATTTAAAATGGTTCCTTTTACTTATTGAAAGGCATTTTGTGTGGTTTATGTGTAACATCAAAAATTATTTAACACTTCACACATTTTATAGATGATCTGTAAGGTCACATGCTTTTAAAATAGTAGCCAATTAAACTTCACTCTTGGATTCTTTACAAACTAAGTCAAACTAAGTTATAATTTAGGATTGTCTTTAAAAACAGCCATTCAGAAACAAAACTGTATAACTGCTGTGTATTTGTGATTGGGAATGGTGCTTTTGCCAACCTAAAAGATTAAAGTAGAAGAGATATACACAAATTTAAAAATGATGTGTGATCATAAGACTTAAGATAATTAAAAAGAAAACCACAGATTAAAAAAAAAAGAAAAAGAAAACATTACGCAAAATGAAAGAAGGCAGACATGAAAGGCCACATATTATATAATTCCATTCACATTAAACATCCATAATGGGCAAATTCTTAGAGATGAAAACTAAATTAACAGTTGCCACGGCCTTTGGGGAGGGAAAAACAGGTAGTTACTGTGTATGAGGTTTATTTTTAAGGTGAACAAAATTTTCTGGAATTATGTAGAGATGATAGTTGCATAACCTTGAAAATATACCAAAAATACTCAGTTGTAAAGTTTAAAATGGTGAATTTTATGGTGAGTGAATTATATCCAACAAAATGTTGAAGTAAAATGAAAGAATTTGTTAAAAGATGAAATAAAAAATATTTTTAGATTAAAAAATACACAGTGTCGGCCAGGAGTGGTGGCTCACATCTGTAATCCCAGCACTTTGGGTGGTCAAAGTAGACAGATCACAAGGTCAAGAGATCAAGACCATCCTAGCCAACATGGCAAAACCCCATCTCTACTAAAAATATAAAAATTAGCTGGGCGACTCCTCACCAGCAAGGGAACAAAGCAGGATGGGCAACGAATTTGACAAACTGACAGAAGCAGGCTTCAGAAGGTGGGTAATAACAAACTTCTCTGAGTTAAAGGAACATGTTCTATCCCAATGCAAAGAAACTAAAAACCTTGAAAAAAAGGTTAGACGAAATTCTAACTAGAATAACCAGCTTAGAGAAGAACATAAATGACTTGATGAAGCTGAAAAACACAGCACAGCAACTTCATGAAGCATACACAAGTTTCAATAGCCAAATAGATCAAGCAGAAGAAAGGATATCAGAGATTAAAGATCAACTCAATGAAATAAAATGAGAAGGCAAGAAAAGAGAACAAAGGGTGAAAAGAAATGAACAAAGCCTTTAAGAAATATGGGATTACGTGAAAAGACCTAATCTACGCCTGATCGGGGTGTACTGGAAAATGATGCGGAGAATGAATCCAAGCTGGAAAACACTCTTCAGGATATTATCCCGGAGAACTTCCCCAACCTAGCAAGGCAGGCCAACATTCAAATACAGGAAATACAGAGAACACCACGATACTCCTCTAGAAGAACAACCCCAAGGCAAGTAATTGTCAGGTTCACCAGGGTTGAAACGAAGGAAAAAATACTAAGGGAAGCCAGAGAGAAAGGTCAGGTCACCCAAAAAGGGAAGCAAATCAGACTCACAGCAGATTTCTTGGCAGAAACCCTATAAGCCAAAAAAGAGTTGGGGCCAATATTCAACATCCTTAAAGAAAAGAACTTCAAACCTAGAATTTCATGTCCAGCCAAACTAAGCTTCATAAGTGAAGAAGAAATGAAATCCCTTATGGACAAGCAATTGCTGAGAGACTTTGTCACTGCCAGACCTGCCCTGCAGGAGCTCCTGAGGGAAGCACTAAACACAGAAAGGAAAAACCAGTACTAGCCACTGCAAAAAAGAACCAAATGGTAAAGACCAATGACGCAATGAAGAAATTACACCAACCAAAGGGCAAAACAACCAACCAGTAATAAAATGGCAGGATCAAATTCACACCTAACAATATTAACATTAAATATAAATGGACTAAATGCCCCAATCAAAAGACGCAGACTGACAAATTGGATAAAAAGCCAAGAACCATCAGTGTGCTGTATTCAGGAGACCCATCTCACGTGCAAAGACACACATGGACTCAAAATAAAGGGATGGAAGAAGATTCACCAAGCAAATGGAGAGCAAAAAGAAAGCAGGGGTGGCAATCCTAATCTCTTATAAAACAAACTTTAAACCAACAAAAATCAAAAGAGGCAAAGAAGGGCATTACATGATGGTAAAAGGATCAATACAACAAGAAGAGCTAATGATACTAAATATATATGCACCCAATACAGGAGCACCTAGATACAGAATGCAAGTCCTTAATGACCTACAAAGAGACTTAGGCTCCTGCACAATAATAGTGGGAAACTTTAACACTGCACTGTCAATATTGGAAAGATCAATGAGATAGAAAATCAACAAGGAAATCCAGGGCCTGAATGCAGATCTGGACCAAGTGAACTTCATAGACATTTACAGAATTCTTAACACCAAATCCACAGAATATACATTCTTCTCAGCACCACACTGCACTTACTCTAAAATCAACCACATAATTGGAAGTAAACCACTCCTCAGCAAATGCAAAACAACAGAAATCATAACAAACAGTCTCTCAGACCACAGTGCAATCAAACTAGAACTCGGAATTAAGAAACTAACTCAAAACTGCACAACTTCATGGAAAATGAACAACTGGCTCTTGAATGTAGACTGGATAAATAATGAAATGAAGGCAGAAATAAAGATGTTCTTCGAAACCAATGAGAACAAAGACACAAAATACCAGAATCTCTGGGACACACTTAAAGCAGTGTCTACAGGGAAATTTATAGCAATAAATGTCCATATGAGGAGCAAGGAAAGCTCTAAAATCAACACCTTATCATCAAAATTGAAAGAGTTAGAGGAGCAAGATCAAAAAAAAAACTCAAAAGCTAGCAGAAGACAAGAAATAGCTAAGATCAGAGCAGAACTGAAAGAGATAGAGACTCAAAAACCCCTTCAAAAAAATCAACAAATCCAGGAGCTGGTTTTTTTGAAAAGATCAACAAAATAGATAGACCTTTAGCCAGACTAACAAAAAAGAAAAGAGAGAAGAATCAAATAGATGATTTTTATTAAAATGAGAGAAGAATCTCTTTTTATTAAAAAGAGAGAAGAATCAAATAGATGATTTTTTATTAAAAACAATAAGGGAGACATCACCACTGATTCTACAGAAATACAAACTACCATCAGAGATTACTACAAACAACTCTATGCACACAAACCAGTAAATGTGGAAGAAATGGATAAATTCCTGGACACTTGCACTCTCCCAAGACTAAACCAGGAAGAAGTTGAATCCCTGAATAGACCAATAACAATGACTGAAGTCGAGGCAGCAATTAATAACCTACCAACTAAAAAAAGCCCAGTTCCAGATAGGTTTACGGCCAAATTCTACCAGACGTATGTAGAAAGAAGAGCTGGTACCATTCCTTCTGAAACTATTCCAAACAATACAAAAAGAGGGAATCCTCCCCAACTCATTTTATGAGACCAACATCATCCTAATACCAAAACCAGGCAGACATGCAACTAAAAAAGAAAACTTCAGGTCAATATCTATGATGAACATCGATGCAAAAATCTTGAATAAAATACTGGCAAAAAGAATGCAACAGCAAATCAAAAAGCTTATTCATCACAATCAAGTAGGCTTCATTCCGGGGATGCAACGCTGGTTCAACATACACAAGTGTATAGAGGTAATCCATCACATAAACAGAACCAAAGATAAAAACCACATGATTATCTCAATAGATGCAGAAAAGGTCTTTGACAAAATTCCACAGCCCTTTATGCTAAAAACCCTCAATAAACTAGGTGTCAATAGTACAAATCACAAAATAATAAAAGCTATTTATGACAAACCCACAGCCAATATCATACTGAACAGGCAAAAACTGGAAGCATTCCCTTTGAAATCTGGCACTAGACAAAGATACCCTCTCTCACAACTCCTATTCAATATAGTATTGGAAGTTCTACCTAGAGCAATCAGGCAAGAAAAAGAAATAAAGGGTATTCAATTAGGAAAATAGGAAGCCAAATTGTCTGTATTTGCAGATGACATGATTGTATATTTAGAAGACCCCATCATCTCAGCCCAAAATCTCCTGAAACTGATAAGCAACTTCAGCAAAGTCTCAGGATACAAAATGTGCAGAAATCACAAGCATTTATATACACCAATAACAGACAAACAGAGAGTCAAATCAAAAGTGAACTCCCACTCACAATTGCTACAAAGGGAATAAACTACCTAGGAATACAACTAGCAAATGATATAAAGGACCTCTTCAAGGAGAACTACAAACCACTGCTCAATGAAATAAGAGAGGACAAAAACAGATGGAAAAACATCCTATGCTCATGGTTGGGAAGCATCAACATTGTGAAAATGGCTATACTGTCCAAAGTAATTTATAGATTCAATGCTATCCCCATCAATCTACCAAGGACCTTCATCACAGAACTGGAAAAAACCACTTTAAACTTATATGGAACCAAAAGAGAGCCTGCATAGCCAAAACACCTCTAAGCAAAAAGAACAAAGCTGGAGGCATCACACTGCCTGACTTCAAACTGTACCACAAGGCCACAGTAATCAAAACAGCATGGTACTGGTACCCAAACAGAGACACAGACCAATGGAACAAAACAGAGGCCTCAAAGCAAACCACACATCTACAACCATCTGATCTTTGACAAACCTGGCAAAAACAAGCAATGGGGAAAGGACTCCATGTTTAATAAACAGTGTTGGGAAAACTGGCTAGCTACGTGCAGAAAACAGAAACTAGACCCCTTCCTGACACCTTACGCCAAAATTAACTCCAGATGGATTAAAGATCTAAACATAAGACCTAACACCATAAAAACCCTAGAAGAAAACCTAGGCAAAACCATTTAGGACACAGGCATAGTCAAGGACTTCATGGCTAAAACACCAAAAGCAATGGCAACAAAAGCCAAAATAGACAAATGGGATCTAATTAAACTCGAGGGTTTCTGTACAGCAAAGGAAACAATCATTAGAGTGGACCGGCAACCAACAGAATGGGAAAAAATTTTTGCAATCTACCCATCTGACAAAGGGCTAATAATACCCAGAATCTACAAAGAACTAAAACAGAATTATTACAAGAAAAAAACAAACCCATTCAAAAGTGGGCAAAGGATATGAACAGACACTTTACAAAAGAAGACATCGATGAGACCAGCAAATATATGAAAAAATGCTCATCATCAGTGGTCATTAGAGAAATGCAAATCAAAACTACATTGAGATACCATCTCACAACAGTTAGAATGGCGATCATTAAAAAATCTGGAGACAACAGATGCTGGAGAGGATGTGGTGAAATAGGAACACTTTTATATGTTGGTGGGAGTGTAAATTAGTTCAACCATTATGGAAAACTGTGTCGATTCCTTGAGGACCTACAAATAGAAATACCATTTGACCCAGCAATCCCATTACTGGGTATATACCCAAAGAATTATAAATTGTTCTATTATAAAGACACATGCACATGTATGTTCATTGCGGCACTGTTTACAATAGCAAAGACTTGGAACCAACCCAAATGTCCATCATAAATAGACTGGATAAAGAAAATGTGGCACATATACACCATGGAATACTACACAGCCATAAAAAACGATGAGTTTTTGTCCTTCATAGGGACATGGATGAATCTGGAAACCATCATTCTCAGCAAATTGACACAAGAACAGAAAACCAAAACACCGTATGTTATCACTCATAGGCAGGTGTTGAACAATTAGAACACGTGGACACAGGGAGGGGAGCATCACACACTGTGGTCAGTAGGGAAGGTCTAGGGGAGGGATAGTGGAGGTGGGGAGGGTTGAGAGGGATAGTGAGGGGAGAAAGACCAGATATAGCTGATGGGGAGATGAAGGCAGCAAACCACCTTGCCAGGTATATACCTATGCAAAAATCCTATGTGATCTGCACATGTACCCCAGAACCTAAAGTACGATAACAACAAAAAAAAGAATATTCTAAAAAAAATAAAATAATTAGCTGGGCATGGTGGTGCCCACCTGCAGTCCCAGCTACTCAGGAGGCTGAGGCAGGAGAATTGCTTGAACCAGGGAGGCACAGGTTGCAGTGAGCTGAGATCATGCCACTGCACTCCAGACTGGAGACAGAGCCAGATTCCGTCTCAAAGAAAAAAAATAGCAGTATCTACCACCAGCTGACCTGCAATAAAGGAGTTTCTAAAGAAGACTCTTTGGGCAGAAGTGAAACCTTCCCAGAATGAAAGCCAGAAATGCCAGAGAGCAATGAAGAGCAAAGAAAAGATAAATTTCTGAATAAATCTAAATGAGTACTAACTGTTAATATTACCGTTAATACAATACTGTTCATGTTAACAGTAATAATACTATTAATATCAATATTGTTAATATGATAATGCCATTTAATATTAATTTATTTTACTGAATTTATAAAGAATATAGAATTAAAATGCACAATAACAAGCATAATATAAATCTGGAGGTGGTCATAGAGTTCAAGTCTTCTAAGAACTATGATTTATCTAGGAGAAAGATAAAGGTATAATTGTATTACCTGGATAAGTTAGTAACAATTTACATAATCTCCAATCTACTGAGAAGGTAAAAGATGGAATGAGTGTTTTTTAAAAAAATCACATTATCAGATTAAAATAATGCAAGAAAAGAGAGAAAAATAAACACAGTAAATGTAAAACAAGATAAATACATAATAGGATTGTGAATTTAAACCCAAATAGATCAGTAATTATATTTAATGTAAATTAACTGTTCCAATTAAAAGACAAAGATTGTCAGATTGAATGAAAAAAAAATCCAAGTATACTCTTTGTAAGAAACATATACTATAGTAAGGTTGAGAATAAGACGATAAAAACAAAGATATCATGCAAATATGAGCCTAAAACATCTAGCATGGCTATGTTAATATTAACATCAGACATAGCATATCATAAAGTCAAATATTCATTACTAGAGATAAAGAGAACCAGTCATAATAATTAAAGTCTCCATTCATCAGGAAGACCCAACAGTTTAAAACCTGTGTGCTCCTAATAACATGGTCTCAAAAATTTATAAATAAAAATGGACAGAACTGCAAGGAAAAATAATACAAATCCATAATCATGATGAAATTGTGTGATTATCTTAGTAATGAATATAACAACCAAAAAGACTAGTAAGAAAGCAGATATAATATGCTTATCAACTCAGCTAAAAAAAATATGGTATAATACATTGAACCCAATTATTTCCAAGCACATAGGAATGTCTGAGAAAACCTACATATCATATTCTGCGCTATACAGCAAATCAGCAAATTTCAAAGGATTAAAATCATAGAAAGCAAGATCTTTGGGCAGATAACTGTGCTAAAGAATAATAAAACAAGGAAATATGCTTATGTTTAGAAATTTTTTTTTTTTTTTTGAGATGGAGTTTTGCTCGTTACCCAAGCTGGAGTGCAATGGGGCAATCTCGGCTCACTGCAACCTCCACCTCCTGGGTTCAGGCAATTCTCCTGCCTCAGCCTCCTGAGTAGCTGGGATTACAGGCACACGCCACCATGCCCAGCTAATTTTTTCTGTTTTTTTAGTAGAGACGGGGTTTTACCATGTTGACCAGGATGGTCTTGATCTCTTGACCTCATAATCCACCCACCTCGGCCTCCCAAAGTGCTGGGATTACAGGCTTGAGCCACCGTGCCTGGCCATGTTTAGAAATTTTTAAACGTTCTTCTAAATTACCTGGGAATCAAAGAAAAAACCATAATGAAAATTAGAAAGTATATCAAACAATGATGAAAATGCCTTGAATCAAACTTTGTATGATGTAGTTGAGGCATTGTTTATAAGAAAATATGTCACTTTAAAACACACATACTAGAAAAAGGGAAAAGCTGCAAATTAATAATTTAAGTATTCATCTCAGATTAGAAAAAGAACAGCTACAAGAAAAGAAAATTATGAGCCAATTTCAGTCATAGCCACAAAAGCAAAAATCCCAAACAATATATTAGTCTTCAGGCCAGGTGTGGTGGTTCACGCCTATAACCCCAACACTTTGGGAGACTAAGGTGGGGAGATCACCTGAGGTCAGGAGTTTGAGACCAGCCTGGCCAACATGGTGAAACCCCGTCTCTACCAAAAAATACAAAAATTAGCCAGGCATGGTGGTACACACCTATAATCCCAGCTACTCGGGAGGCCGAGGCAAGAAGAATTGCTTGAACCCAGGAGGCAGAGGTTTCAGTGAGCCGAGATCATGCCACTGCACTCCAACCTGGGCAACAGAGCAGAACTCTGTCTTAAAAAAAAAGAAAAAAAAAGCCATCAGAATCTAATCGTATATTTTAAGAATAAGCTGGCATGATCAAGTTATATTTAAATAGTAGTCATCTGTGGGTAGTAGAATTATCAAGACTTTTATTCTGCTTTTTAATGCTAATCTTTCATTTAGAAATTTTCTACATAAACACCTATTACTTTAGAAACCAGAAAACATATTTTTGAATTAATCATTAATAGTCTGATCTCTCATCTTTTTTAGATCAACTAGTTAAAAAATGGCAAGAAGAAAAGAACAAGAGCTGGCTCAGAACAGCCATTTTGTCTGAGTAATATGAGGACACACGGTCTTATTTGTCTCAGTGTCTCTACTGGGTTGACTAAGAACAAAGAAAGGGTGAATAGGAGTAGAAAAGGATTTACAGAGATAGGAATGTGACAATAGCAATTTGTAGGCTTTTCCTCAAACATTAAGGGAGAGATCTCATACACAAATGCGTCTATAAATAGAATCCATATTGCAATTAGATGAATAATTTAAAACCACTTTGCAAACAGGGTTAAGAAAACAGGAACCAAGATGCTTAAAAATCAATAGTTCTGTCCTATCCCAACCTGGAGAGTTACAGAAACAGATGTCTAAGTTTTACGTTATTTTTTAGAAATGTTGGAAGATAGATGGTTTACGTTATTTTTTAGAAATGTTGGAAGATAGATGGTTAAGTACCAAAAGACTTAAAAACATTTACAAGCTTTGAGCTAATAGTTCAACCTTTAGAAATTTAGAAGTAATCAGTGATACACAATGATTTTTTGCATAGGATATTTTTCAAAGCATTATTTATTATGGTAAGTATTTTCAAGCAACATAAACGTCCAGCTATAGGGAAATGTTTCAATAAGCTGGGACACTCTTTGGGATAGTATGCAGCCATTTGAAATCATATTTCAGAAGGACACATTATGAGACAAGGAAGTTTTCATGATCTAGTAAAAGGAAAAATATTGGTTTATAAAACATATTTTGGAATGCATCCCAACTTTAGGATATGCATATCATACATAAATATAAGTAGGAAAAAACACTGAATATCCTTTTGTGGTAAAATTATGGATAATGCTGATCTTCTCCTTTATACTTCTCTGTTTTTTCCAATTTTTCTACACAAAATATTTGTATTGTATTACTTTTATAAATACAAAAAAAGTTTTATAAAAGAAAATAAATAATAAGCTTATTACCTTAAATAGAGTCAAACATCCTTCATCAACCCAAATCCACTTCTAATGGGAGGTCAGCAGAGATCAGTACATCAGTTTTCTATTGCCACATAACAAACTATCACAAATTTAATACCTTAAACCAATATGTATTTATTATCTCACAGTTTCTATGAGTCAGGAATTTAAGCAGGCTTAACTGGGTCCTCTGCTTATGGTCTCACAAGGCTTCATTCAAAGTGTTAGCCAGGCTGTATTCTCACCTGTAGGCCTGACTGGGGAAGAATCTGTTTCCATGCTCACTCTGTTACTGACAGAATTTGCTTCCTTGTGCCTTTGGACTGAGTGCCCCCTGCTTCCAGGATGAAGATTCTACCTCCCTGCCCCATCTGAAATTAGGTATGACCATTTCATGGTCAATGAAATGTGAGCAGAATGGACTAACGACTCTTCCAAAGTAATTAATTGCTACTGCAAGTGTCTCCATGTTTAAAAAGGTCCATATCCAGACCATTTAAGAATCAATTTTGCAAAATTTCCAGGGAACAAAAATTCCTCCCTTTCAGAAACTATTACATTTGGGAGGCCAAGGTGGGAGAATTTCTTGAACCCAGGGGTTCAAGACCAGCCTGGGCAATACAAGACCCTGATTCTACAAAAAGAAAATTTAAAAATTATTTGGGCATGGTGGTTTGTGCCTATAATCCCAGCTAATAAAGAGGCTAAGGCAAAGGGATCACTCAAGCCAAGGAGCTCAAGGCTGCAGTAGGATATGATAGCACCATTGCACTCCAGCCTGGGTGACAGAGAGAGTCCCAGTTTCTAAAAAAGAAAGAAAGAAACTATTACAAAGATGATGAAGTATCATGTTGATACCAAATCTGAATAAGGGCGATGCAAGAAAAGATTATCACTGGTCAACATCTCTTATGTACATATATGCCAAAATCCTAAATGAAATATTTGCATATTGGATACAATAATTTAGGCTAGCGTGCAGAGGCATGATCACATTCCACTGCAGCCTCAACCACCCAGGCTCAAGTGATCCTCCCACCTCAGTTCCCCAAGTAGCTGGGACTACAGATGCATGCCACCATGCCCAGCTAATTTTTTCTTTTCTTTCCTTTCTTTTTTTGATTTTCTGGCCTTAGCCTCTCAGTGTTGAGATTACAGGTATGAGCCACCACACCTGGCCCAATAATATTTTTTAATGTAGTACATTACAGTTTCTCCCAGGAAATCAATGATGATTTAAATTAAAAAAATAAAATATTTCTGCTCAATCATAATTTAAAAAGAAAAGCACAAAATTATCTAAATAAGTACACGTATATAAAACCACTTGAGAAAATTCAAAATCTACTCATGACTTTTTTAAAGCTTTCATTAAACTACTAGTAAATGTAATCACCCTTAACCTAATAAAAGGAATCTATCAAAAAAAAAAAAAATCGAAGTTCATAATTAAGTCTTTCACAGCATTTCTTTTAAATGAAAAACAATATATGGATAATCTTACCACAAACTCCATGCAACTTTCTCTAGTGGTCCAAGCAAAGGAAAAAAGACAAAAAAAGATCAATAAAAGATTTAAGAACTGTGAAGAAATAAATTATCATTATGTACACAAAGAAACCAGAAAATGATCCACACATTTGTGAAATCTGATGTTTCAAAGGTAGCACTGCAGATCAGTGGTGAAAGGACTGTACTCAATAAACAATACTGGTACAATTAGTTATGAATTTGGAAAATATTTAAAACTGGATCTCTATCTCATACCCCACACAAAAATAAGTTCCAGGTAATCTATAAAAAGCAAATATTTAAACATTTTTTAAAGAAGAGGCTATATTATGACTGATATGGTTTGGCTATGTCCCCACCCAAATCTCATCTTGAATTCTCATGTGTTATGGGAGGTACCCAGCAGGAGGTAACTGAATCATGGGGGCGGGTCTTTCCCATGCCAGTCTCGTGATAGCAAATAAGTCTCACGAGATCCGATAGTTTTAGAAAGGGGAGCTCCGCTGCACAAGCTCTCTTCTCTTGTCTGCTGCCATGTGAGATAAACCTTTCACCTTCTGCTACGATTGTGACGCCTCCCTAGTCATGTGGAACTGTACGTCCATTAAACCTCTTTCTTTCGTAAATTGCCCAGTCTCAAGTATGTCTTTATCAGCAGCATGAAAATGGACTAATACAATGACCTTGGAGTAACACAAGATTTCTTAAATCAGACTCAATAACCACAAACCGTAAGGAAAAGACTGATAAATCCAACTAAATTAAAACTGAACACCTGTTCATCAAAACAGCATATTTAAAAGTATAAAGAACAGGATACAAATAGAATCCAGAATATGTAAAAGAACTTCTAAAAAAACTATACAAAGGATAATCCAGACAATAAATGGACAAACAATTTAAGAATACAATTTTTAGAGAAGCTCAAGTGACCAAAGTATGGGTAGAAAATCCTCAAACTCATTAGCCAAGGAAATGCTAATTAAATGAGAAAGATATAGCCAGGTATGGTGGCACGTGCCTGTAATCCCAGCTACTTGGGAAGCTAAGGCAGGAGAATCGTTTGAACCCAGGAGGCGGAGGTTGCGGTGAACTCAGATTGCGCCATTGCACTCCAGCCTGGGCAACAAGAATGAAACTCCGTCTCAAAAAAAAAAAGTAAGATATTTAATATCTACTCAATTGACAACAATTAAAACACCTGAAGATACAAAGGATTAGTGAGGATGTAAAGAAACAAACCTCTGGAAAATAATCCAACAACAGCTGTGAGGCTGGAATTGGGCCTAGCCTGTGACACCGCAATCTCAGCTGTTAAATGTATACCTGGTCTACTCTTTTCCAAGTGTCCAACACAGATGAAAGATGAGCCAGTGGGACATGGCAATTGGGAGGGGTAGAGGCTAAGGAAGCTGATCAGAGAGACTGGAAGTGGGATTTGCACCACATAAGACAACATCAGATGCCATTCTTGCCTAGGAGGTAAAATGGGCAATAGAACTATGCTTATCTGGGGTGAATTCTCCCCAAGTGGCAGCTCCATCATTTTATCTTCTAAAACCAATCTGATGATGTTATTTCCTCCTTAATTTTGTCACCTACAACTTCCAAAGGAAGACCCCCAGGCTGTATCAGCTTCTTACTGCTGTTGTAACAAACTTCCACACACTTAGTGTTTTAATACAACAAACATTTTACAGTTCTGGCGGTCACCAGTCAGACACAGGTCTCACTGGGCTAGAATCAAGGACTGCATTCCTTTCCAAAGTCTCTAGGGTAGAATCCCTTTTATTGCCTTTTCCAAAGGCTTCCCACATTCCTTGACTAGTGCACCCTTCCATCTTCAAAGCCATCAACGGCAGCTGGAGTCTTCCTCACCTCATATCACTCTGACATTGACTATTCTGCCTCTCTTCCACTTTTAAGAACACTTTTGATTACTCTGAGCCCATCCAGATAATCCAGGATAATTCCCTATTTTCAGAGGAGCTGATTAGCAACCTCATTCCATCTGCTGCCTTAACTCCCCTGACATGTAACATAACATAGTCCTGAGATTAGTATGTGGACAGCTTTATGAGCCATTATTCCACTTACCATGCAACCCCTCCTCCACTCTCACCCCGCTCCATCTCCCAACAGAGTTCCAACCATTTCACAATGCCCTAACACTTCTAGCAGGGTCCCAACTCCTTCACTATGCCTCCCCATAACTCCAGCCTCCACACCACTACATACTCTGTGCTCTGGTTATTCCAACCTTCCAGCCTTTTTCTAATAATTGTATACCCAATCAATGCCCAATTACAACTCATGCTCTAGGGCCCAGCCCAAAGGCCACCACCTCTCTAAAGCTTTCCCTGATTCTCAGCCCAAATGAATCACCCCTCAACACATTCGCCTGGCTTTCTATTTATCTGAACTGCAGCACTGAGTATAGCCCCCTGTCATTATATGTTTACGTGTTCCTTCCTCAATCTGAACTGGTGAGCTCTTAAATAAAAACTCGGTCTCATTTGCCTGTGGGTTCCCAGATCATAGAAGAGGAAATGGCAAAGAGTAGACAATCAGGGAGTACTGCTGAAGCTTGGATGAGGCAGAAGGAAGCTTTCCTAAGTTTCCGTCAATGGAAGAGATGTCAGAGTAACCTGGGTTAAGTGTACAGCAAACAGGGCCAAAGAATCAGTTCAGATGATCACAACAAAAAGCACCTCAACAATTCACTGCTTAGCTTGATATACAATTTACTACCATGTGCAAGAATCTCTGCACCACAAGTGACACCTATCTTTTTTTTTATTGCTAACCTGTGGGTCAATTCTAAAGTAACTGACAAAACTTCAAGAGAAAAAAAAAAGTTTCATCTAAAATGATTTACAAAGATGTCCTCAATATTAGAGAAAAGAGAGTAGATATTGCTCTAACACAACAGGAATGCCTGGCAACCACTCAATAGCCCAACACACACACAGACCCCTTCTTCAGGAAAGGCTGAGAACCAACATGCTGGAGAATGCAAAACATGCTACAGTCAACCCTTTTGGGGACAAGCTGCCCCTACATAGATATATGCCTACAGATGTATGTCGATATTGTAATAAAGGTGCTATGGTTGAAATATCCCCTCCAAAACTCATATTGAAACATAATCCTCAATGTAGCAGTATTGAGAGGTGGGGCCTTTAAGAGGTGATTGGATCAAGACGACTCTGTCCTCATAAAATGGATTAATCGGCTGGGCACGGTGCCTCAAGCCTGTAATCCCAGCACTTTGGGAGGCCGAGGCGAGTGGATCACGAGGTCAAGAGATCGAGACCATCCTGGTCAACTTGGTGAAACCCCGTCTCTACTAAAAATACAAAAAAAAAAATTAGCTGGGCATGGTGGCGCATGCTTGTAATCCCAGCTACTCAGGAGGCTGAGGCAGGAGAATTGCCTGAACCCGGGAGGCGGAGGTTGCGGTGAGCTGAGATCGCGCCATTGCACTCCAGCCTGGGTAACGAGCGAAACTCCGTCTCAAAAAAAAAAAAAATGAATTAATGCATTCATGGGTTAATGGATTAGTGAGTTATCATGGGAGTAGAGCTGGTGGCTTTGGCTCTGGACCTTAGACTTCTCAGCCTCCATGACTATATGAAATAAATTCCTTTTATTTGTAAATTACCCAGTTCTAGGTATTCTATTACAAGCAAAAGAAAACAGACTAAAACAAACTGGTACTTTCTTAAAAAATGGTTGTTAAGAAAACAGGGTTTCACTCAATTTCAGTAATTTGTTACTTGATGACCATATTCAAGCAACAAAACTCCCAGCTAGAGAGAGGGTGAAAGACTAAGCGAAAAGAAAGGTAATGTAACACAATTATCCTCAAAAAAAAAAAAAAAAGAATACAATTGCTTAAGTGTAAATTTCAGTTCAACAGAATTTCTCTGATCAAATTGTATTCAACAATATGAATTCTGAAATTAAGTTTAAAGTATGCTGGAAAGGAAATCTGAGGCAAACACACACAGACACACACACACACACACACATACACACACCAAAAACACACACACAGAAACAGGAGACATAGCTTCAGCACCATGGACAGTGGACCCATGACTCCTCGCCTACTGGAGTCACTGCTACCAGGGATAACAGCTGAGATATCAGAGCCGCCCAAAAAATCTACAGCATTTATTCTAATGTTTAAGTTGGGGCAATTCCAACGTGAGCAAGTATTTTCCTTGGTTATGGCACAAAGAATCAGCCTTCTTCACTGACAGGATACACAATTTACATCTACTAAAATCTGCTTCTGTTATCACCTTTACAGTAAAGCCCTGAGACAATTGTAAAAATAGAAATGATTCTGCCATTGACACAGGAACTGAAATAATCAAAACTGGTATACAGAATCCAAGTTTGAATGGCTAGATTGGTTCAAGAAGCTCACGAGACGTTTTCAAATTTATAAATGCAGCATGCTCTCAGCCTCCCTCAGAACAATAAAGGATAGCTTCTTCAAAACAGCTAACAAAACATACCCATGTGTTTAATTTTTTCTCATAAATAGCTAAAAATGTAAACATAAAAAGGAATTTTCCCCTACCGTGAGTGTTACAAAGATATCTGGGAAAGTGACGTTTTGAGGTCCAATATCACCACTAATCAGCAGCACCTGTGGCCATACCAGACAAAAAGCCCTCAATTCTAGATAGCGTCCTTTGTTTTCAGTTATAAAGACTCCATTTACCATCAAAACTTTTTCAAAACCTTATAATATTGAGTATGAACTAAGAACATATGTGAAGCTATCTAAGTTATTAAACATCTGTAATGAACTTGCACTGTATAAACAACAGCCTCTACGTACAAGTGAAAAACATTACACTGCTAGAAAGCGAAAGACATCAGTTAGTCGGTCACTGCACTTGTGTTTAAAGGCCCCGAGTTTTCTGACAGATCTCCAAGTCTGAAAACACCAGAACTACTTCAGCTTTTCTCACGTGGGAATCAGTGGCCCCACTGATTCTCCGGATCTGACGAGGTCTTTTCAGATCTTATCGATGATCCGTCCAGAGTGCCACTGTTCTACAAACACCCCTTTCTGGGCCAAAATCGGTACCTCTGACGTGCTTTAAGATGGAGGAGACTGGGAGTTACTTCTTTTAACTAGGAAAGCACTCTTGCACATTCCTTTGGGATCCGTATCTGAGAAAAGTCCAAAGAAAAGAAAAAGGACAACAGTTTGCCCCTGAAAGGGAGCTCGATTTCAGAGGGGTGTGTGGCGGTCTGTGCCAGGGAAGTGTTTTTGAAAAGGGGCCTCTGAGTCACCCAGTGGAATCTCCAAAGGCCTCTCCGCAAGGCCCCGCTGCTCAAGACTCCTCGCGGTGAATCCCGCGCACAGACGCCCATCGCCCGAGCGCCGCTGGCTCCCCGGAGGGCCAACGAGACCTGCAGATCCAGGCGACGCCCGGCCGCGAGACTGAGGACCCGACTCGCGGTTAACTTCCACATTTCTCACGCCAGAAACAAAATTCAGAGTGGGGGGACGGAAACCACCACCGCGCAAAAGAAAACTAAACTCTTTCACCAAACAAGACTTCCGACCAGAACACGTGTGGGAACAATAGGAAACGCGCTCTAAGCACCCCCAGGATTAAAACAAACCGCAGCGACCGCCAAGACGGACCTGCGCGCGCCCCGGCGCCCGCGCGCGGCTCTCCGCAGGGTCAGCGAGGGGCGAGGCCGCGCTCCCCCGGCCCCGTCCGGGGGAGAAGGCCCCGCGCCCCGCGCCGCCGCCCTCCAGTCCGCAGCGGCCGCTCCGGGGTGTTCCCAGACCTCTTCTCCGTCGGGAGAAATTTCTGCCGTTTTGAAACTAAAGCCTCAAGAAGTCCAGACGTTTTCTGCCCCGCGGCCGAGGCGCCCTCGGCTTCTCGCGGCAACTTCCGAATCTGGGGAGGGGGCGGAGGCGGGGGCTGCCGGCCTCACCACCGCACCTTGAGGGAGCGCGGTCCACTCGCTGCCCGGGGCCGCCGCAGGCGCCAGCGGCGCTCAGGGACGGCGCGACCCAGCCCGGGACCCCGCCCGCCCCGGCTCGGGCGAAGTTTGCCGCGGTCCCGGGCCGCCCCGTCACTCGGCCTCCGTCGGGGACTCCGTCCCCGTAACCCGCAAGGGCGCCCGACCCCGACCCCGCCCGCCACCGCTCACTCACCTGCCCTGCGCCGAACGGCGAGACCGTGCGCCGGCGGGGAGAGGCGGGGCGGCCCGGGCGAGGTCAGGGCGAGGCGGGCGGAGAGGCGGCGGTGGATCCTAAGTCGGCCGAGGCGGCGGCGACCGCGGCTGAGGCGGCTGAGGCGGCGGTCGTGGCTACAGGCGCTCCAGCCCGAGCGTTGCGCGCGGCGCGGGCCCGCCCCTCTGCGCCACTGACCAATCTCGCGCCGCGCGCACCGCCGGCCCCGCCCCCGCCTAAAGGCAGGCTCGAGAAAGCGGGCGCCGCGGACCAATCAAACGGCGGAACATCGACCGGCGAGGCCAATCCGAGACCGGGAAGTTCTCTGGAAAAAGCCAACTCGAGTCAAAGGGGCGGGGGCGGGGCTGCGGGGGGACGGAGGGAACCAGGCCCAATGACGTGCGGGGGCGGGGCAGACCATTGGGCGGGGAGGAGGCGGGGCCTCGAAAGTGCTGATTACTCGTCGTGGGCGGGGCATTTAGTGGGCGGGTCAAGAATGGGGGCAGAGCCCTAATGAAGTGAGGCAGGGCGGGGACGGGCAGTGGGCGGGTCTGGGCGGGTCATTATTTGGGGTGGGGCAGCGGTGGGGCAGGGGCGGGGCCGAGTCGGGGAGCCTGGCCGGGGCGAGGTCTAAGTCGGGGCTGTTGGAAGACGGGAAACAGCAGTGAGCGGGGCTCGGGGTGGGGGAATTCAGGCCCTTGATGGGTTGGGGCCCAGGCTGGGGGCGGGTCTGTGGTGGGCGTGGCCGCGGATGGGTAGGGCGGGGTCTTTGTTGGGCGGGGCGGCTTGTGGAGGGCGGGGACTTGGTGGGTGGGGCAGCTACGTAGTGGGCGGAACGGATCCATTATGGATGAACGGCAGATGGGCGGGGCGGGCCTGTGGTGAGTTGGGCCTTGGTTAGTCAGGGTGGGCCTGTGGTGGGCGGGGACTTGGGCGGGCCTGTGGTGGGCGGGGACTTGGGCGGGGCTGTGTGGTGGGCGGGGACTTGGGCGGGGCGGCGTGGTGGGCGGGAACTTGGGCGGGGCGGTGTGGTGGGCGGGGCGGCCCGGCTGGGACGGTACGGGACGCCAGTGGAGGCTTGAACTCTGGGGCCAGGCCGCGGCCCCGAGGGCCCCTGGGTGGCACCCACTTCCCGTTCTCTGCCGGCTTCGCGCCGGCACCGAGGCTGGGGCCACAGCGTCCGGCGAGCAGGGGCCCCGAGGGGCCAGTGAAGGGTGGGTGCTCCCTGGCTGGGCCCAGGAGCCGCCCGCCCCGTGCTGGCCCCGGGCCCGGTCCCCTCCGCCCGCCCGGCGTCTCGCGTGCCCTGGCCTGGGGCGGGGCGTTCGGGGCCTCGCGTGCTGCAGGGCGAGGCCGCCCTTCGCCGGGGCTGGTTCCGGGCCGTTCCGCTCCGCGCGGTTTTCACCGTCCTTCCCGTGGAGCCTGCCTCGCAGTGCGTCCTCGCCGGGGCGTTTCTTCCGCGGCGCTGAGCGCCAGCCCCGACCTGGGGCGAGGGCAGCGGGACGGGCAGCCGGGCGCCCCCAGCGAGGGCGCTGCTCGACCCATCTCAGTAGCCGCGCCTGGGAGCCGCTTCCCCTGGACCCTCGCCGGGTTGGGAGGCGCCTCCGGGTGTCTGTGGGGATGGGAGGGGTGCGAGAGGAGGGTGGGACGGCAGCAGGGGGCCCTGAGCAGAGAAAAGTTCTCGGAAACCCCAGGGCCCCGGCGGCTCGCCCCGGACGGTCCTCCACAGACAGGAATCACGCCCCAAAGCCGGGGCCCGCCCTCCTCCCGCCTCCCGCGCGCACCAGGGGCAGCCGGGCCACCGGGGTGTCCTCACGTGGCGGCGTCACAGGCCCCCGGGCGCCCCGAGCCGGCGGGGAGCCAGGGCTTCCGATGGACAAAACCCACCCGGGGAACGCTCTGGGCCGTCCGCGCCACGCGCAGGGCGGCCGTCAGCTGGGGTTGGAGGTGGGTCGGGAAGAGAAGTGTCCTTTTGTCTCCAAATGTCGCATCTGTCATTTAAAGACAACCTTAAAATAGAAAAAAAAAAAGCCCGGGCTGGCGTGAGCGTCCTCGAGCTACAAACGCTGAGTCCGCAGAGAAGGGAGGTCGGGGCCACGGCCAACTCAGGGATGGGGACGCCCCGCGGGCGAGCGTGCAGCGGGGTGGGGGGCGCACTTGGCGAGTCCGTGCTTTGGACGGGCCTGGCGGTCGAGGGGGAAGGAGGATGAAGGAGGGGAGGGAGGCCGAGGGGTGGGAATGCAGGGGGAGGACGCTGTGGCCAGGATCTTGCTGGAAATTACCCGGAAGGGATGGTGGGCAGGGCACCGTGGCTCACGCCTTAATCCCAGCGCTTTGGGAGGCTGAGGCAGGAGGATCGCTTCAGCCCAGTAGAGGCCTGCCTGGGAAACGTTGTGAGACTCTCTGTTTTTAAAAACGGAGGAGGAGCGATAGTGTCCCCTCATCCCAGAGGACCTGGGCCCAAAGGAGGCCCAGAGCCCGGGGCTGCCTCAGCCCCACCTTGACTCTGCGGACAGAGGCCGGGAGGGACCCGGGGACGCCGTGCGGGAGGCTGGAGCTGGCGCGGGGCTCTGGGCAGAGGCTGTTGGTGCCCTCAGATTACAGGCTGCCAGCCTCCCACGTCGCCGTCCTCTGCGGGAGCCCGCGGCCTCAGCTGCCTGCCCCGCCGGCTGAAAGACACAGTTAGTCATTAGGAGAGTAATGATAGTATTTTCAGGGCAGCGTGTTGGACCCTAACCACTTTCTATTATTTCCAGTTCCTGCCAACCCTGTGAAGAAAAAAGCAGCTCAACTCTCACGGCCCTGCCCCTTGACACACAAGCTGATCAGGCCTCGTTCTGGGCTCTGGGAGCCTGCAGGGCAGCCCCGCCCCAGGCCGCAGCAGCTGGGCCTCCCCTCCTGGTGCCCGGCCTCTGGGTCCAGAGCTTCCTGCCCTCCTGAGCTCAGTGTGCTGCTCCTGGCAGAAGTGCACCCAGAGGCCAACATTTATAAATAACTCCAGGGCGTCTTGTTGTGGGTATGGAAATCCGGGAGGGAGGTTACAATCTGCTTGAAATGATGTCAGATCCAGCCCCAGGAAATCTCGAAGCACCCGGCCTTGTCACGGGCTGGGACATCTGCAGGGGTGGGGGCGGGGGCCTCCTGTAGCTCCACTTTAGATGGCTGGAGCGGGGAAAACAGTTACACACAGAAAGCAGTCACAGTGGTAATTAACGTCAGAATCCTGCGTGGTGTTTAGGCCTCCGCAGGAGCCCTGGAGAAGCTGAGCCCTTCCACGCACCACCAGCACTTCCAGCTGCAGGCCTCCTTACCCCTGCTGTGGAGGGAGGTTGGGAGTCTGGGCAGAGTCTGTGGCCTCTGTGGCCTTCAGCAGGGCTACACCCCAGGCTGTCTCTCCTCAGAGAATTCACATTGCCATGGGACCTTACCTCAGCCTGCAACTCTAGAACACATGTTACCTCTTGACTCTCATATCCTCTTCACAAAGCACAGGGGCAGAAGTCCATCTTCCAAGGGACCGGCAGCACCCCGCCCCTGCCTCCCCAGGCTTCTGCCCTGCACACGGACTGCTGCCAACCCCACCAAAAGCTGCTGGTGGGAAGGCGGGGCTGGCTCGGCTGAGCTCACAGAGCATCCTCTGATAGCCAAAGTGCTGGAGTGGAAATTAGAGGCCGAGAAGCCAGTCCTTGTGCCAGCTGCCCCTGCCCGGGTAGGGAAATACAGAAACTAAACATACTTCCCACTTCCATTTCCTCCTTTTGATATCAGCCTCGTCATAAAAGCACCTGACCTAACTTTCCTGGTGCTGTGGGGTCTGTACTTTGATTAGGCGGAGCAGCTCAGGGGTCCCCTCATGCCCTCTCCCTGTCCCCCTGCTGAAGAGGCAGTGCCCACATGCAGCACTGTGGGGTCTGTACTTCGATTAGGTGGAGCAGCTCAGGGGTCCCCTCATGCCCTCTCCCTGTCCCCCTGCTGAAGAGGCAGTGCCCACATGCAGCGCTGCCTGACCAGCCCCTAGCCCTGGGCCTGGGACACCTGCAGAGAGACAGCAACCCATGGCCAGCAGCCTTGTGAGGTGCCCCCAGCTTGGCTGATGGTGACACCCAGAACAGGGCACTTCCTGGAAATGTGCTCTGGAGGGGAATGGGCATGAGGGGAGCATCGGACAGGTGGAGAGAGGCTTCCAGCATAGGTAGGGCTGCAGCCGCCACTCCTCTTCAGGGCTGGTGAGTAACCCTTGCCCTGTGCCCCCAGCTGCCCCGCATTCCAGGCTTTTCCCAGAAGCACACTCTGCACTGCGTCTGTATCCCGGGCACTCCCTCAGCCCCCTTCCCCTTCCCCAGCACAGACTGGACACAGGATGGGGAGCACCTCTGCAGATGTGAGGGGCTGATGATGACACCTGTCCCTATCATAGGCACAAAAAGTCATCAGTGTTGGTAAGTTGGATCCAAGCCAGGCACAGAAGCAGATGGCTCTGCCCCAAAGGGTAAAGCATCCTAGAAGTGAACTGGAGTCCCACATAGAGCAGCTCATCGGCTTCTCTGGCAGCGTGCCCTGGTTTTAGCAGAAAATAATCATAGGGTCTCTAATATTTGGCTGTGGAGAAGCGTCCAGAACTCCCCCTTGTGCCCTCATCATCCCTAATGGACGAGGGGTGGGTCCCGTGTCCTCTCAGCCCTTTATGCTAAGAAGCAGACGAATCCTTAGCCTGCCCCTCAGACTGGCACCTCTGCAACTCCGACGGACATCTCAGGCCCTGGAGTTCCTGAGTCACTGCCGGCAGAGAGAGAGAGATGGAGACAGAGAAAAGAGACAGAGGGAGAGGAGGGCTCCTGCTGCCAGCCTGGCACCCTTGGGGGCCTCTCAGCCCTGGGGAGCAGCCCTCCTCTGCCCTGGGCCCCTCCCCAACTGCACGCAGAGCACTCCCCTGTCATCTTTTTTATATATGCAAGGTTTCTCGTATTTTGCATAGAGAAGAAATGTACACACCTCACATATGAACCAGAAGCGTCAGGGGTCATCCAGACCTTCCTTTTATTTTAGGAAGACTTTCAGCTCAGAGCAGCCAGAACTCCACCCGTTCTCTGTGTGCCTCAACGGGCACCATTAAGACTCTAAAATTAGAACAACTCTTTGTTTTGGGGCAGAGCCACCACGTCACTCCCACCCTCCCTCCAACCTCTGCTGGGTTCTCAGGGAGAGACTGGAGGGGAAACGCAAAGCTTCCAAATCCTCGAAGAAAGCCCACCAGCTGCCGGGCAGACCAGCACGGGTGGGGCGCGCCGCCTCCACCCTCGCTTTGTAACACTTTAAGGCTGACTTTATATCCATCTGCTGCTTTCTCATCAGGGCTGCCTGCAACCTCTTTTACATCAGCGATCGCTGGGACATTCAGCAGAATATTCCCGTAAGAGAAAGAGGGCAGTGGAACAGGGTCAGCCCAGCTCCCCAAGCCTTTATTTACTCAGGACCCCAAATTTCTTAGTGTCCCACCTCTGTCACGGTTAGCAAGCACCTGCCTTCCTACTTCACTGGACTGGAAAATAGATACACATGCATTTAGTCTCCTTGCAAGCAAAGACCTCTGATGAGTATTTTATGGTGAAAATTCAAGAATGTAAATCAAGAGAAATACACTATTAAAATGTAAATTAAGGGGGCAAAACCCCGCACTGTAGCAGGGGTCACAAACGGGAGCATAGGAACTGAGTCTGGTTCACTGAGGGTTCTTTTTAGCCCCCTCTTTCCCAATTCCCCACTCTTCCCCCGCCCCAGACCACCCAGGACTAGGCTAGTGTCTGCGTTTATGGTACCTAGGGAGCTTAGGAGTTTGCAAATCCATGAACAAAGGCTGGGCAGCAAAGCCAAGGGCAGGAGGTCTTGCGTGCACTGCCCTCTGGCCACCCGGGTGAAAGAGTCACAAGTCCCACCCCCAGAGAACAGACTGCGCCCAGCAGGGGGGTTGCCGCGCAGTTTCCTCTCCTCCCTGCCTGACATCCAGATGATGGGACCTCCTGGAAAAGCACGGACGAGACTCTCATGCCTGTTGGCATCCCAAGCCCCACCAGCATCGGTCTCCTTTCCTGCCCGTTGCTGGTCCCCACTGACATGCCGAAGGGACAGGTGGAGGTAGAGGTGCCTGCTTGTCCACTCCGGAGTCCCGGGGTCAGCCATCTCGGAGAGCCAGGGGCACTCCGGGCCGCTCCAGCTGGGAGGCTCCTTGGGGTCCGCCCCACCTCATGCCACCCGCCAGCGCCCCTGGCCCACACGGGCTCTCTCCTGAGCTCAGCAGGTCTAGTCTTGCGTACCTCTGGCCTCAAGGCCCCCAAAGGAGCTGGTGGCACTCCCTCTGCTGGTGCGGACACTGCACAGAGGGTGCTTGTAAGCTGCTCAAAGAGGGCCTGACAGCAGCTTCCACGCCACACCAGCAGGCTCCACAGCTGGCTCACACACACTGCTGCTGTTCCTTCCCTCTCTGTCACTGCTCCTGGGCAGCAGGCAGAGCCTGTGGTGCTGATCCTGGGAACAGTCCCGTCCAAACCACGGCCACTGCAGAGAGGCAGCTTGGCCGGCACCACAGTCCCAGGACTACTGGACACATGGAGTGTCAGGGCGCTGAGCCCCTCCCTGGCCCAGACTGCGGGAGCAGGGTGGCGCCAAGGACAGGAGCACTCCAGGCTGGACATGTCACACATGTCCACACACATCACACATCACACATGCCAAACACACATATCACACACACCACATGCACATCACACACAGGCCAAACACACATACACAGACATGCACACCACACACACATCACACATATACACATATTACACGCACCAGCATGCCCACTGTGCTGTGCCTCGTGGTCCCTTGGGAGGACTGGGAGGAGGCAGTGTGAACGCAGGGGAGAGGCATGGAGCCTCTGCGCCCTTGGTGTGTGGGGCCCCAGGGAGAGTGGTCCCTGCTGGCTGCTGGACGCCAAGCTGTGGGCAGAAATGCGCAGCCCTCCCCCAAACACACACACCACACGCACATCACACATACACGCATCACACATCACACATACACACGTATCACATGCACACACACCACACAGACATGCACACATACACATCACAGGCACACACACCACACACATCACACACATGCCAAACACATCACACACACTCACACACCACATGCATCACACATGCCAAACACACATCACATACATGCCACACATCACACACATGCCAAATACACATTACACACATGCCAAACACACATCACACACATGCCAAACACATGTCATGCACATGTACACACATCACACATGCCAAACACACATATCACAGACCACACACACATCACACACAGGCCAAACACATATCACACACATGTATACACCACACGCATCACACATGCCAAACACACATCACATACATGCCAAACATGTCACACATGTACACACACATCACACATCACACATGCCAAACACATATCACACACACCACACACACATCACACATATACACATATCACATGCACAGACACCACACATAGACATATGCACATCACACACACATACACCACACACATACACACATCACATGCACACACCACACACATCACACATATGCATATATCACAGACACACACCACACAGACATATACACTTCATACATATCACACACATTCACACACCACACACATACATCACACACACATTAGACATATCACACACACATCACACACCACATATCACACACATATACACATCACACACATTCACATACACCACACCACACACATACACAAGCACATACCACACATACATATATCACATACACCACATATTACATATAAACATACATCACACACATACACACACCACCCGCATCAGACACATCACACACACACATATCACATACATATGCACATAGCACACACACATCACACACAACATGCAACACAACACACAACACATACATACGCACACATCACACATACATACACACCACACACATCACACACGTGCATATCACACACATGCATACACATACATAGACCACACACATTGCACACACATATCACATACAACACGCATCACACACATACCACATATACATACACATACACATATCACACACATGTACACACTGTACACACATCACACAATACATCACACATATATCACACACAACACACATACCTACAGTACACACACTGCACACACATACACATACCACACCTCACACACAAACACATTAGACACATACATATCACACACACACATCACACACACACCACACATACATATATCACACATCACACACATACACATTCCACACACTTTCCACAACATAGACACATGCACACACACCATCTGAGACCTCCAGCCTCGGAGGCGCCCATGCCCCAGAGAAGACTGGGCTGCCCCTCCCCACTGCTCCCACAGCGGCAGCAGGTCATGGAAAAGTGTCTCTGTCTTCTCTGGTCCCCACCACCAACAGTGCAATTCTTTGAAAAAAAGAAGCACAGCCTTGCAGAAAGTTCCGCAGGGACAGCACACATTTCCATGTGATCACCCTCAAACCAGCCTCTGCTTTCAAACTAGATGGAGCTGATGCCACTGCCTTGATGGGGAAGGGGACACGGTGGGGAGGAGGGGGCAGGAAGCCAGCCTCAAGAAGCCTGAGGGTGGCTGCCGCAGCAGACGTGGGACTTCCCTCCAGCCCAGGGAAGGCAGCTGTGGGGCCGTACACGTGTTCTCCATCCCCACCAGCTCAGGGACCAAACGCACTTTGCTGGCGTGGCTGGAACAGCAGCACGGGCTCCCAGCCCCGTGCTGCCCTCAGCTGAGGGTGTCATCCACAGGGCCTGGAGTCTGGGGGCTGCTGTATTCCTGCATTCTAATTGGGTCCTATAAGCAGAACACCTCGGGGGGAGCAGGGTCCTGGCAGCCCAGGAGCTGAATGTGGCAGCTCCTGCCAGTCCTAGGAGCCAAACACAGCGTGCCCTGCCCATCCTGGGAATACCTATGCGTGGGACACTGGGAGCCAACCCCAGGGAGACTCAAGGACCTACCCTAGGAGGGAAGAGCTGGAGGGTCTAGTGACTCGGGCATGCCTTCCATGGGAATGGCAAGTTGTTGCACCTTGAATCTTCTTCCTGTAGGAAGGAGGCACCGGCTTTGATGGGTCTCTGTGGATTTCAGATGTGCCAGAATCGGAAAGAGTTCCAACCCACTTAGCATCAGAGTCAGAAAGTGGCTGGTTCAAGTGGGACCCGGAGCGAGGGAAGGCCCCTCAGCAGGTCCAGGCTACAGGGCGAGCTGGTTGAAGTGGGACCCGGAGCGAGGAAAGGCCCCTCAGCAGGTCCAGGCTACAGGGCGAGCTGGTTCAAGTGGGACCCGGAGCGAGGGAAGGCCCCTCGGCAGGTCCAGGCTACAGGGCGAGCTGGTTCAAGTGGGACCCGGAGCGAGGGAAGGCCCCTCGGCAGGTCCAGGCTACAGGGCGAGCTGGTTCAAGTAGGACCCGGAGCAAGGGAAGGCTCCTCGGCAGGTCCAGGCTACAGGGCGAGCTGCTGAGCCACTTGTTCATGGGATGGACGAGTCAATGGTCCTGGAAGAACCTGTGGAGAGAACAGCATAGCAGTGTTTCCGGAGAATCCGGATATGACAGTCCTGGAACATCCCTCAGAGTTCTCCAGCAAGCCCGTGCCTGCAGTGCCAAAGAGCTACCCTCCACCCGAAAAGCAACTGTGGGCACGCTCGGGGCATTAGCAGAGACTGACTACCCAACTCGAGGTCAGGTGACTATGTGAGCAGAGCTGCCGTGTGAGCTGGCTACCATCAGTGCCCCGAGCCCAGGCAGGCAAGCACAGGGGCAGCCCAGCACACGAGGGAAACCGTCTGAGCGGGCTCAGAGGGCACAGGTGAGTTCCGGGCACTGCGGACTCCGTGCTGCCTCCATTGCACCGTTGCTCTGCCCCTGCTCGCAGCCGTGCTTTCACTGGGTTCCCTGTGTAAACCGACAGAGGAAGACGGAAACACGGCCACGTTTCTAGCCAGAAACACAGATGCAGCAGCACAGTGTGTTGGTTCCAGCCGGGCATGGACACTGCCACCCCACGGCCCTCTGGGTGCAGGAAGTCTCCTGGTGAGAGCTGTGCATGCAGCACTCAGGGCTCCAGCTCTGCGAAATGAACGCCAAGCACCGGACGGTAAGTATCTTCACAGGCCTGTAGGCCAGCAACCCAGAAGGGGCAAGATCAGAACATTGGAATAAGAAATGTCGGGGAAGAGCAGGCACACGGTCCTACGAACAGGGGCCCCATGCATGGAGCCTGAAACACGAGCTCGTCCTAAATAAAGACGTCCACGCTACGCGAGGGAGAGAAACCCGTGAGAAAGCATCGGGGGCGAGGAATGTCGGTCTTGTGTCCCCCAGAGCGAGAGATGCATTAACGAAGAAACAATTGGTTTGGAAGTGAACAATACTATCACAGAACCTAAACCTCAAGGAAAGGCCAGAAACAGGTAAGACACCGTCGAAATGAGATCTGGCACACTAGAACGCAGAAAGGCCTTCAGATATTCAGGGGATGGGCGGCGAGATGTGAAAAGCAGAATGAGCCCAGGTGGCAGAGGCGGTGTCTCAGTCAGTTCCCGCTGCTGTAAAACCCCCGAGGTGGGCAAGCTGCAAGCTTGAGTTTATGGCTACAGCGTGGAGGCGCTCACCTCATGTCAGCCTGGGCAACATAGTAAGATCCTGTCTCTACAAAAACTGTTAAAATTAGCCAGATACGGTGGTGCATGCTGTCGTCCCATCTATTCAGGAGGCCGAGGTGGGAGGATCACTGGATCCCAGCAGGTCACGGCTGCAGTGAGCCAGGATTGTGCCAGTGCCCTACAGCCTGGGCAACGGAATCAGACCCAGTCTCTAAAAAGAAAAAGGAAAGAAGTGTCACACCTGGGGGCACAGCCCTCGTGGCCCGATGACCTCCTAAAGGCCCCTTCTCTTAACGCTAGCTCAGGATCCCACACATGAATCTGGGGGACACGTATTCCAACCACAGCAGGCAGGGATAGAGGGGAAGGACGCGAGGTTCCGAGAGGTGGTAACTCCAGATTCTCAGAAAGTGAGATGCCTTCGTCTGCTCAGGCTGCTGTGAGAACTGCCACGGACTGGTGGCTTATTGAGGCACACTGGTTCTCCCAGTCCTGGAGGCTGGAAGTCCAAGGTCAAGGCGCCATGGGCTGGTTCCTCTGGGGCGTCTCTCCTGGGCTTGCAGATGGCATCTTCTCCCAGTGTCCTCACAGGGTCATCCCTCTCGGGTGTCTGTGTCCTCACCCTCTCTTCTTATAAGGACATTGATCACACTGGGTGAGTGCACCCTAACGTCCCATTTTAAATCAATGACCTGTTTAAAGGCCGCATCTCCTGATGCAGTCCCCTTCTGAGGTCGTGGGGATTAGGACTTCAACACAGGAATTTGGGGAGGGGGGACACCATTCGGCTGGTCACAGAAATGACTGAAGATAGAGCATGAGGACAACGGCACTAAGGCTTGGGCAAGATTAAAACACAGAATCCCAACCGCAAAGAGAAGCATGAAGGTAACTGGAGGGAAAAGGTAGATGCCATCGAGGAGGAGGGACCACAGCAACAGGAGGGGCCAGCAGCAGCCTCAGATGCCAGAGAAAGAGCGACTTCTTCCCCGCTAGGAGGGGAGCAGACCCCGAGAACGGGCCCCAGAGGGGAGCGGACCACGCAGAACAGGCTCAGAAGCGAGCAGACCCCGAAAACGGGCCCCAGAAGGGAGCAGACCACCCAGAACAGGCTCAGAAGGGGAGCAGACCCCCGAGAAGGGGCCCAGAAGGGGAGTGGACCTCTGAGAATGGGCCCAGGAGAGGAGCAGACCCCAGAGAAGGGCCCCAGAGGGGAGCAGACCACCCAGAACAGGCTCAGAAGGGAGCAGACCCCCAAGAAGGGGCCCAGAGGGGAGCAGACCACCCAGAATAGGCTCAGAAGAGAGCAGACCCCCAAGAACGGGCCTCAGAGGGGAGCAGACCACCCAGAACAGGCTCAGAAGGGAGCAGACCCCTGAGAAGGGGCCCCAGAGGGGAGCAGACCACTGAGAATGGGCCCAGGAGAGGAGCAGACCCCAGAGAAGGGCCCCAGCTGAATCGTCATCCAAACGGGAGCTGAGGTCAGGGTCAGGGTCCGTTTAAAGTGACCACTGAATGTTACAGCCCAGCAAGAAGGAAAGTGACCCCAGAAGGAAGCCATGGGGTGCAGGGGGCTGGAGCAAGGAGCCGGAATAAGCCTGGAACGTGAGATGAGCCACGTGGGGAGGGGTGTGGGGACTGCGGAAGACGGAGCTGAGACAGCAGAACTGCGTCTGCAGGAGGATATGGGGGATTCCTGCCGCCGCGCCCTGATCTGAGCTTACGGCTGTGAAGCATCGTGGTGGTGGCCTGTCTGCCATGCTTTGCAAACAGCCACTGTTTGGCCACAGGCTGGGAGCAGGGTCTGCCTTGGGGGCCCACACGGGCTTGAAAGCTATCCTATCTGTTCGTCAGGAAGTTCCAGGCTTCAGGGACCCAGGATGTGGTCCCCAGGGGAAGTGTGGGATCCAAGTGAAGAAGTCTCATTGGCCCCACAGATCTCCTGTCCTACTACAGGAGGCAGGTCAGACAGACAGGCTCTGGGTGGAACCCCTCAGGTCCGGGTGAGGTGAGCCCGATGGCGTGGGTGTGCACGTCTCACTCGCCATCCACCAGATGGATAAGTGGCTTTAAGAGACACACGCACACACAGCCCCACAGCCTGGGGTATGGAGCCACACACGCCACACGCAGACGAGGTGACGGACCCTCCCGGCTCTCCAGCCCCTGGACGCAGCACAGGCGTCCTCACAGGCTCCAGGCAGGCCTGAGAGTGCGGTGCTACCAGCGATCTTAACGGAAGGTGAAATTGCTGACATAATCTCTCTCCCTTCTCGGTAAAAATGAAGTTTTCAGCAATCAGTGAGAAAGTAAGTGCCCTTAGAGGCAGATGCCTGAGAGGCTGCTTGGGAAAGAGACAGTTGGACCGCTTTCCGAATGACATGTGACCTTCCTGCCAAAACCTGTTAAACTTGTCACCTGTAACAACTCTCGTGTTTGCTCATCTTTAAGATATAGAAATGTTTCTTTAATCTGTTGAAAAAGTATTCTAAATAAAAGATTTCAGTGAGCCTTGAACCCATTTGTTAAAAATACATGAATGCGACTCTTTCCAATTAGTTTTCAGGAACAGGGATCGGTATCAGGGAAGACAGAAATTTACCGGCTGAATTTCACCAAAAGCCGGTGCATGTTCGATAGATGGAGTGAAACAAAGAATATTACGATTCTGTAAGTGCAGCCAGCAATCCACTTTTTTATTTGGATTTGCATATTTTTGAGGTGTTCTTTTTAGCTATCATAGCCAACTATTCAAACAAGCTAGTCTTAGAGTTTCACAGCACGCCAAACCAAGGCGTTTAAGATAAGGAAGCTGACGTTCACTCACTAAATAGGATTATGGTTATTAACGTTACATTACTAAAACGTTAAATTGAGCACACAATGTTTTTCAAACTAAGCGAAACGTTTGGAAATATTGTTTATTTCTTTTTATCTCATCCTTTCTCACATTTGTGCATGTTTTTAGTGTATTTTTAATTAGATTTCATATATTTGGGGACATTTGCTCAGATACTTTTAACTGATGGGCTGGATGGCCTGAAAAGCTTAAAGAGCACTCATCAAGCTAAAGGATTAAAAGAAATTTAAAGAGCCAAAAAATATACAAAATGCCGAAGAGAAATCAGAAGCATCCAAGAAGAAAGTGCAGGTGGCTAGGAGTTTCATACAGAAACTGTTCATTCATTCCCACAATCGACGTACAAAGCTAAGCCCTGCCTGGGACCCCAACGGGAAATCCTGGGTAATAACAGTCCCTCTCTGGGGCTGGCCAGAGAATGAGCAAACAGACAGAAATCATTAGCGCCCAGCACATGGCCATGGCCATGTGAAGGCGGCCGTTCTGATGAGGCGAAACTGTACTAAATTGCCAGTGTTCAGCTATCTGACCTACAGATCAGTATTCATCATTCTCCCACAGGCAGAGATGAGGGAAATAACCCTGGAGGCATCAGAGGAAGGTGGCAGGTTGTATTTTCCAAAATTAATACAGTGTTCCTGACCATAATCCTTCCAGAACTTGCTCCTAGCCCATGAAGAGGCAAGGCCTGTGCCCACGCCCCTTGACCCCACCCGGACTTGGGTGCCATGTCAGTTCAGAAGATAGTGTGGGAGATGCCCCATGGCCTCTGTGGCCAGCCTAGAAAATACAATTCAGCTTTTGCCCGGCTCTGTCTCTCTGGGGCCAATCCCTCTGGATCCCCGAGCTGCCATGTAAAACCTCCACTAGCCTGAAGGGAGCCATGCCGGAGACCGCGTGGAGGCAGACGGGGCTCCACAGGGCCTGGTTGTTCTGAAACTGCCTTTGCGAAAATTATAACTGAGCAAATGATGACAGTGAAAGAGATCAGACCTAACCAACTCCATCTTGCTTCTAACCCTTAAGCTGTCCTTGTTCATTCCTGGGCATAGGCTCCACGAACCTAGGGAAGGAATTTAGTTTATGGTTTGACTCTGAAACAAAACTGATAGCCCTTTCCTGAAAAGACCCCCTTCTTGCCTTGGGACTGCTCTGCCTTTGCAGGACTAACAAGTTAGCTACAAGATTAGAAATTGCGGTTTAGGGGGTCACGCAGCCTCTGGCTGCAAGAGTCAACCTCCCCAAATTGCTCCATAACAGGTAACATCACTATTGTAAAACCGGAGATCAGTGCTTGAGGTATTCTGCGGACCCCACACTCAGTGATCAGCTGACACCACCCAGACCAGTCCTCTGGCTCAGCCAGTTCTGCCACAGCACCGAGGACAGAAGACAGCAAGGAAAACTCATTTGACCATCTCTAGCCTGACCAGTCAACACTTTTCACTTCTTAAGCCCCTACCCGCCAAATTATGCTTAAAACCTCCAGTCACCGAATGCTTGGGGAGACTGATCTGAGCAATAGTAACCCTTGGGTCTCCTGCACAGCCAGCTCTGTGTGGGTTACTGTTTCTCCATTGCAGTTCCCCGTCTTGATAAATCAGCTCTGTCCAGGCAGCCAACAAGGTGAGCCCACTGGATGGTTGCAGTCCCAGCCGCAGAGGCTGAGTCTCCCCAGCCCTGGGCCAGGCACAGGTGAAAGAGCCTCCGTGACTCCCTCGCACCATCCAGGGCACGCGAGAGCCAGCCAGCTGAGCGCCAGCAGCACAGAAGCAACACAGACAGAGCACCCACCGTTGCCATTGCTCTGAGCCGCCAGGCGTCAGGCTGCCGGTTACCCAGCCCTGGGTACCTGGAAGGAGTAGCTTTGCTGAGTCACCACAATGCTGGTCCATGCTGCAGCCTCTGCTGCCAGTCCAGGGGCAGCCTCCATGCCCGGGACCCTGCCTGGCAAGAGAAACACCACAACTCCATGGGCACCCTGCTTCCCAGTTCACAAGCCCTTGGTCCACGGAGAGCCTGTGAAGGGGTCGAGGGAATGAGACGGGATGCCACCTCTTACTCAGCAAAGACCCTGAAGCACCTCCTGGGCGCTGAGCACTGGGAAGACAAGGGTGCGTCATGTGGAGCCCCATCCACACGGGCTCAAGGTCCCCGAGCACTGAAGGGAAATTGGATGGTGGTGTCTGTGAGGCTTTCTGAGGAAAGGAGGCTACCCAGCTCCCATCCCCAGGAACCCTGCCCACTCCCAGGCACCTGGTCACCTTCGTCACCTGGTCACATTGCGGAGAGCACTGTCCCAGGAACGTTACCACATTTTACTTAAAAGCAAAAGAAAAGAAACAGCAAAACAAGCCACACACCCCCAGGTGCCCCTGCTCCTCTGAAACACTTTAAAAGCAGAATTTTAATCAGTCCAAAGCTAGGACAGGTCCCCATAAGCCCTTGGATTATGAGCTCAGTGTTACAGCTGCACCATAATGTCCTGCGATGCCTTTCCCAAAATGCCAGGCCCCCAGACTCCTCACAGAGCCAGTTAACCCCCAGCACCCCAGCGCCCTGCCACACTGCGTCACTCTCTGTGACAAATGACACTCATCTTGGACAAAGCTCGGCATTAAAATGTTCAAGGGAGAAAAATCCGGGGAAGATTCTGACGGGGATGAAGTGACTGATCCTTCCTGAGAGTTTCTATCTCTGCAAGGGGAGGCTTCGGATTAAAGCCTCGGTGCTGAAGACATGGGGCATTGTACTTCCTGCTGCTGTCACTGGAAACCAGAGTCTTTGGCTTAAGCTTATTTTTTTTCTCTTTAAGCTCCCAGCACATATTTTGCTTGAGAGTGTTTTACAAAGCAAAGATATTTATTTCCTGAGTTACGGGAAATCTGCTCGCCTCTGAGTGACCTGCTTCGGGGAGAAGGTAAAGAAGGAAGCCCAGGCTGTGCACACGAGGCTGCTGAGCCCCCGGGGCGGCCCAGACACCACCTCGGGGTTGAAACTTGAGTCTGCTCAGTGGCCCACTCGAGATCATTCTTACCTCGTGGGTATGATTGCACTGTTTTTGTTAAGAGTTATAGACGTCACTGGTCAGCGACATCCCAAGTCCAGGAGTGGGGCCTCAAGACTCCTTGTCCTTCTCCCCCAGGTGCACACTCTCCCAAGTCAGGGTTCAGGTTTGCCTGGGTGGACACTCCTCTACATCAGCACCTCCAGCTGCCTGGCTCAGCACCCACTGTCTCTGGGCCTCAGTTTCCCTCTCTACACATCTCGACTTGGTCTCAAGGTCACTGTGAGAACCAAATGGCATTGCAGGCTGTGGAAGGTGCTTTAAGCAGAGCTGGGCTCCAGCTGTCCAGCAAGCAGCCAGGCTGAGGCGCGGCAGGAGCCGGCTGGGGCAGCCTTCCTGTCGGAAAGCTTCCTCGGTGGGTTTCCATCTCCAGGACACACCTCTGTGGCTCTGGCTAAGCCATGACTCCTGGTGTCCAGCAGGCTGTTGCAAAAACCTTGTGGAGAAGAGGGGAGAAAAGCAGGGAAGGAGAGAGAGCAGATGGGGGCACAGGGATAGAGGGGGAGAGGCTTGGGGGGAGGGAGCGGCTGCCCACGGCCTGAAGCGCCACCTCTGCCACTGCTCCAGGCCTTGGCTTTAGAGAGGGTGAGGAGGGAGAGTGGTGCTGACCCTGCAGGCCCTTCCCAGGGTCAAGGCTGCCAAGGCTGGTTCTCACGGCATTCTCTGCGCTGCCTCGAGGCCTCATCAAATGTCCCCATCTCTCATCCCTGTGGATGCCCCAGATGAGTATAGAATCCACAGGAAGATGAAGCCACCACCTGGCCCTGGGGCTGCAGGCGGGAGTGAAGCACGTGCAGACCCTGCTGGGGAGGCCCCTGGGCCGATGCCCGGTGCAGAGGACGTACACGCGTGTCTGCCCTGTGGTCCTTTGAGCTGATGGGGCAGTGATTCCAGGAACACCGATGGGGGTGCAGAGCTACCTGTCCCCAGCAGCCGCCTTCCGGGAGGGGCTCGCCCCTCATGACCCACCCACACTAGCCACGGCTGCAGGCCCCGAAGGGAAAGGGCAGAGGCCCCCGGGCCACGAGACGTTCAAGGTGGAGTGACCTGCTGAAGATCACAAAGCCGGGACGATGCCACATGGGACATGGGTGTGGGTGCCTCTGCCCAAGGCCTTTTATATCCATGTGTGTAACTTACAGAACAGAAACGAAAACTCATTCCAGATTCCAAAACTTTAGCAATGTCTTAAACGACCATTTAATTTAAAAATGTGATGTAAATGTAATTTAAATGTCCAGCTTTTCTGAAGCCTTGTGACACTCACTGTCCTTTGAGGTGACATGGCACACACAGAAAACAGTGGGTGGGCATGGATCCGGGTCCTGGGGAGGGGTGGGGCTGATGGAAACCCAGACCCTGTGTGGGAAAGGGGGCGAGGGGCATTTTCAGCAGACACTTGGCTCCTCTGTGTGGGCCAGTGGACTTGGGCTCCCAGGCAGCCTGTCGTGCAGGTGGTCGGTCATATGTGCAGGGCGGGCGGAGCTGGCTCTCCTAGGACGAGGCGGCTGTTGGCTGGAGCACACCTGCCGTGTCGTCCTTGCCAGTCTGCCTGGCCCAGGACAGATGCGTCCGTGCAAATGCCGAGGGGCAGGAGTGGCTGGGGAGGCCAGCAGGCATGGGGTCCACGGGCCAAGGCTGCCAGGAGGTGGGGGACGTGCAGACCAGTCTGAGAAAGGCCAGGCGCACGTGCTCTGCAGCGGTGCCCATTTAGTACGAATGACTTTGGAATACACGTGTTGTCCTCATTTCAGGACAGTCCAGGAGTGAAGTGGCTGTGGGAGGGGGTCTGTTAAGTCCCAGGAAACTCCGTGGCTTTCACAAACCCGTGGAGGCCTGCGGCGGTGAGTTTGTCTGCACTGCTTGTTCTTTGATTTTTGTTACAGTGTCACACACAGAGCATAAGGGGGCGGCTAGCCAGTTACCACAGCGCCCTGAGAGAAACAGAGTTCCGCGGACACCCACGAGCCCTCCCGGTGCCCACCCTGCTCCACGGCCGCTGTTTGTCATCCGGGTGACTTTCCCGCACGTCTTGTTTCCTCTGCTCCCCGCGCGGCCGTCACATGCGTCGCTGTCCCCGGGCAGCTGCAGCCTGCTCATTTCCCATGCTGGCTTTTACTGCTCCGTCTCTCTTACCTCCCCTCTGCTGGCGAGCAGGTGGCCGCTCCCTTTTACCCGCATCTGAGCACACACCTGTGCACCTGTCTATGCATGAGAACGTAGGACATGAATTGCTGGATCGGCACCGGTGGACGTGCTCGGCTTTCACGAAAGGGGGTCGGGCAGCCCCTGAGGAGGCTGAGCCCATTCACATTCGCACCCACTGTCCTCTGGGGTCCTTGTCAGCCCCCATGGTCATCGACGATGCCACAGTTGAGCCATTCTGTCACGCAGAGGCATCTTATTGAGGTTTAACTTGCGGCTTTTCAGCCTTTGACTTTTTACTACCCGTTTGAATGTGCTCTTTTGTGAGGCTGGACGTGTCTGTGCCCTTGTTCCCTTCTGGATTCGCAGCACTTCTCGTACGGGTCGTCTCTAAGACCTCCGCGGTTGCGCCTGCTGAAAATACCTCCCTCCACTCTGTGGCATTTCTGTTCACTTTCTTTCTTTTTTTATTTTTTATTTTCATTTCTGAGACACAGTCTCGCTCTGTTGCCCAGGCTGGAGTGCAGTGGTGCGATCTCAGCTCACCGCAACCTCCACCTCCCAGGTCCAGACGATTCCCCTGCCTCAGCCTCCCAAGTAGCTGGGACTATAGGCACGCGCCACCACGCCCAAGTAATTTTTGTAGTTTTAGTAGAGACAGGGTTTCACCATGTCGGTCAGGATGGTCTTCATCTCCTGACCTCATGATCCACCTGCCTTAGCCTCCCAAAGTGCTGGGATTACAGGCGTGAGCCATTGCACCCAGCCTTTTATTTTTATTTTTGAGATGAAGTCTTGCTTTTTTGCCCAGGCTGGCATACAGTGGTGCGACCTGGGGTCACTGCAGCCTCTGCCTCCCAGGTTCAAATGATTCTCGTGCCTCGGCTTCCCAAATAGCTGGGATTATAGGCTCCTGCCATGGTGCCCAGCTAATGTTTGCATTTTCAGCAGCCATGCAGTTTCACCCTGTTGGCCAGGCTGGTCTCGAACTCCTGACCTCAAGCGATCCACCCACCTTGGCCTCCCAAAGTGCTGGAATCACAGGTGTGAGCCACCACCCGGCCCCTGTTCACTTTCCTCACGGTGTCCACTAGACCACAGATCTGGGCTCTAACGTGGTCCGAAGAACCGATCCTGGCCTTCGTGTTTAGTGCTGTTCGTGTATCTCAAGGCCGTGACTATATTTTCCTGGAAAAATTTTGTTTTGTCTTTCACTTCGGATGCTGGGATGAAACAGAGATTTTCTCAGTCAGCTTTTGCTGGATAATGAGCCAGTTCACAGCTCAGAGGTTTGAAACAACACGTGTCTGGGCCGGCCGCCTCGTGGCTGGTGTCTGAGGGTGGGCGTTCGGCCGGATGACTCAATGCCTCACTCGTGTCCTTCGTTTTACTTATTTTGTTCCTTTATCCCTGGTTTTCCACGTTTTCCCTCTAGGTGAGGGTGAGGTTTTCTTTCAGTTTATCCTGCGTGGCGTTTGTGGGGCTCCTACGATCTGGGGTTTGACATCAGTTTTACGTCATTATCCGTCATTACCTCTTTAGGTATTTCTTCTGCTCATACTCTGATTCCTTTCCTTCAGGGACCCAAGTGCCACAGATTAGCCCTCCCGCTGTCGCTGGTGCCCTTTCTCTCCCACAGTTTCTGGCTTTGTCTCTTCCCTTCTTCACTCTGCCAACCTAAAGTGCTTGCCCGTTATATGAATAATGCATAGTGACAGTTACACCAACTGACCCCTAAATACCCTGGCCCAGCCCCAGGTAAACGGCAGGACTTCAAGCTGAGTTGAAAGGGAAGCCCCAGGTGGGGGTGCTGGCCAGGCCTCTGCCCTGTGGGGCCCACCCTTCTCAGCAGGCGTGGTGTGTGCCCGGTGTGATGCGGCACCCTCGGGCACTCGGCCGGCCAGGCTGATATCACATGCTTCTGGGGTTCTTTCTTCCTTGGGGTGGAGAGCAAACATGTCCACACAGGAGGCCCTCCAGCTGGACCTGGTCTCTGCCTCTCCAGCATCCCATAGAACGTGGTCTCGGGCCGGTGCTAAATTGGTGCCCAGGGAATCTGCAAATGAGTGAGGAACAAAGCGCCTTCTCTGCTCTTCCTCAGAGCCCTGAAGAGCCAGGGGCCTGAGAAAGAAGCCGTGCTACTCCCTAAAAACCAAGCATGCACCCAGACCCCGAAGCTTCCTGGTGTTATGAAGACTGCTGACTTACATCTCATTTTTATCCTAGGAGGTTTTAGGAGACAGCTTCTGCCAGACTGAGGGTGAGTCACTCCCAGGTTTATTTAAAGTCTGACGCTCCTGGTGTGAAATGTCCCCAGCTAATAACTGAGAAGAACTGGAATGCTGTCTTCCTTCACTCTGTAAGCCTCAGATTCCCCCACACCCCAGTCACCTGAAATGGCAACCTCAGGGCATCACATGCCACTGCACCTTCCTGCTCAGAAGGGCACTGCGTCATCCTGGCTCCGAGGCTGCTCCAGACAGGGACGCATGTCCTGCCCAAGCCGCTTGCCCCAGCTCTGCACCGTGACGTGCTGCCACTCGGGGACAACCTCACTCACGACGTCAGCGGTGCCTTCTCCCCAGCTCTGCACCACAGCCTCCATCTCTCAGAACACTGGCGACCTCGCATCATGTTTGAAGTGAAGGGGCAGCGAGGCCGACAGAGGCACAGAAAGACAAGGTGAGCGGTGGACCCTCACGACCAGCTGAAGCTGGATGGCGAGACCCAGTGAAAGAGCAGACAGAAGGGAAAACAGCACGCAGAAGTCAGCGAGAGCAGACGTGCCACGGAGAAAGCCAGCGACACGGAAACGGTTCTTCGAAACAATCCATAAAACTGAAGAGGAAAACACAGAGGGGCCGCTTTCTCAGGAGAGAGGATGAGGACGCCGGCGGGTCTCACTGCCGCTCGAAGGGGAAGGCTAAGCTCTCATGAGCAATTTCATGCCAGATGAAAGTGCAAATTCCTTCAAAACATGAACTCTCAAAATTGACACACCCAGACATAAGAACTCTGGCTTATCTAGTGCCATGCTGTGTCCATTACAGAAATTGAATCTGTAATTAAACAGATTCCACAAAGAAAACTCTCAGCCCTGAGGGGTCACTGACGAGCTCCAGCAAACCCTTAAGGAAGAGGAACGAATGCAGTCTTGCACGTGTTCCCACGGAAAGCACAGTGCGCAGAAATCCTAAACACAGTTCCCGTAAACCAGGCTCAGAACATGTGAAAAGGTGGCCAGGTGCCGGGCTCACACCTGTAATCCCAGCACTTTGGGAGTCCAAGGCAGGAGGACTGCCTGAGCCCAACAGTTCAAGACCAGCCTGGGCAACATGGCAAGATCCCTCTCTACAAAAATTTTTTTACAATTTAGCCAGGTGTGGTGGCTTGCGCCTGTAGTCCTGGCTGCTTGGGAGGACAAGCAGGGGGATCACTTCAGCCTGGGAGGTCAAGGGTGCAGTGAGCCATGATCTCACCATTGCACTCCAGCCTGAGTGACAGAACGAGACTCTGTCTCGAAATAAATAAATAAAATTAAAATTAAAAGGCCAAGACCAAGAAAATTTATCCCAGAAATGCAAGATTGTTTTGACATTCAAAAATTAATCAACATCACTGGCAAAATAAAGAACAAAAACCATATGGTCAACTCACTACACTCGGAAAAAAATGTTTTATAAAATTCAGTTGGTTCACAATGAAACCTATCAACAAACTGGAGGCACGAGGTTCCCCAGTCTGGTAAAGCATATGTATGGAAATGCCGCAGCTAACATTGGAAATTCAGAGTAAAGACCCCGCAGCACACAGTCAGCTGACACCACACTTCACAGTGAAGACCCCTAACACACACAGTCAGCTGACACCACACTTCACAGTGAAGACCCACTAACACACACAGTCAGCTGACACCCACACTTCACAGTGAAGACCCCCTAACACACACGGTCAGCTGACACCCACACTTCACAGTGAAGACCCCCTAACACACACGGTCAGCTGACACCACACTTCACAGTGAAGACCCCCTAACACACACGGTCAGCTGACACCCACACTTCACAGTGAAGACCCCCTAACACACACGGTCAGCTGACACCACACTTCACAGTGAAGACCCCCTAACACACACGGTCAGCTGACACCACACTTCACAGTGAAGACCCCCTAACACACACGGTCAGCTGACACCACACTTCACAGTGAAGACCCCCTAACACACACGGTCAGCTGACACCACACTTCACAGTGAAGACCCCCTAACACACACGGTCAGCTGACACCCACACTTCACAGTGAAGACCCCCTAACACACACGGTCAGCTGACACCACACTTCACAGTGAAGACCCCCTAACACACACGGTCAGCTGACACCACACTTCACAGTGAAGACCCCCTAACACACACGGTCAGCTGACACCCACACTTCACAGTGAAGACCCCCTAACACACACGGTCAGCTGACACCACACTTCACAGTGAAGACCCCCTAACACACACGGTCAGCTGACACCACACTTCACAGTGAAGACCCCCTAACACACACGGTCAGCTGACACCACACTTCACAGTGAAGACCCCCTAACACACACGGTCAGCTGACACCCACACTTCACAGTGAAGACCCCCTAACACACACGGTCAGCTGACACCACACTTCACAGTGAAGACCCCCTAACACACACGGTCAGCTGACACCACACTTCACAGTGAAGACCCCCTAACACACACGGTCAGCTGACACCCACACTTCACAGTGAAGACCCCCTAACACACACGGTCAGCTGACACCACACTTCACAGTGAAGACCCCCTAACACACACGGTCAGCTGACACCACACTTCACAGTGAAGACCCCCTAACACACACGGTCAGCTGACACCACACTTCACAGTGAAGACCCCCTAACACACACAGTCAGCTGACACCACACTTCACAGTGAAGACCCCTAACACACACGGTCAGCTGACACCACACTTCACAGTGAAGACCCCCTAACACACACGGTCAGCTGACACCACACTTCACAGTGAAGACCCCCTAACACACACGGTCAGCTGACACCACACTTCACAGTGAAGACCCCCTAACACACACGGTCAGCTGACATCCACACTTCACAGTGAAGACCCCCTAACACACACGGTCAGCTGACATCCACACTTCACAGTGAAGACCCCCTAACACACGCAGTCAGCTGACACCACACTTCACAGTGAAGACCCCCTAACACACACGGTCAGCTGACACCACACTTCACAGTGAAGACCCCCTAACACACACGGTCAGCTGACACCCACACTTCACAGTGAAGACCCCCTAACACACACGGTCAGCTGACACCACACTTCACAGTGAAGACCCCCTAACACACACGGTCAGCTGACACCACACTTCACAGTGAAGACCCCCTAACACACACGGTCAGCTGACACCACACTTCACAGTGAAGACCCCCTAACACACACAGTCAGCTGACACCACACTTCACAGTGAAGACCCCTAACACACACGGTCAGCTGACACCACACTTCACAGTGAAGACCCCCTAACACACACGGTCAGCTGACACCACACTTCACAGTGAAGACCCCCTAACACACACGGTCAGCTGACACCACACTTCACAGTGAAGACCCCCTAACACACACGGTCAGCTGACATCCACACTTCACAGTGAAGACCCCCTAACACACACGGTCAGCTGACATCCACACTTCACAGTGAAGACCCCCTAACACACGCAGTCAGCTGACACCACACTTCACAGTGAAGACCCCCTAACACACACGGTCAGCTGACATCCACACTTCACAGTGAAGACCCCCTAACACACACGGTCAGCTGACATCCACACTTCACAGTGAAGACCCCCTAACACACACGGTCAGCTGACACCACACTTCACAGTGAAGACCCCCTAACACACACGGTCAGCTGACACCCACACTTCACAGTGAAGACCCCCTAACACACACGGTCAGCTGACACCACACTTCACAGTGAAGACCCCCTAACACACACGGTCAGCTGACACCCACACTTCACAGTGAAGACCCCCTAACACACACGGTCAGCTGACACCCACACTTCACAGTGAAGACCCCCTAACACACACGGTCAGCTGACACCACACTTCACAGTGAAGACCCCCTAACACACACGGTCAGCTGACACCACACTTCACAGTGAAGACCCCCTAACACACACAGTCAGCTGACACCACACTTCACAGTGAAGACCCCCTAACACACACGGTCAGCTGACACCACACTTCACAGTGAAGACCCCCTAACACACACGGTCAGCTGACATCACACTTCACAGTGAAGACCCCCTAACACACACGGTCAGCTGACACCCACACTTCACAGTGAAGACCCCCTAACACACACGGTCAGCTGACACCACACTTCACAGTGAAGACCCCCTAACACACACGGTCAGCTGACACCACACTTCACAGTGAAGACCCCCTAACACACACGGTCAGCTGACACCACACTTCACAGTGAAGACCCCCTAACACACACGGTCAGCTGACACCCACACTTCACAGTGAAGACCCCCTAACACACACGGTCAGCTGACACCCACACTTCACAGTGAAGACCCCCTAACACACACGGTCAGCTGACACCACACTTCACAGTGAAGACCCCCTAACACACACGGCCGCCTGCCTAGGGAGAGGAAACTTTTTCGCTCCGTGGTGCTGCAGTAACTGGATGTAAATCAGGAAAATAAGGAACCTTGGCCCTTCCTTTGCACCACACATAGAGGCTAATTTGAAGCAGGTCACAGATCCAAAGGGGACAGGGCACGAGGAACACAGACACGAAGATGCTTCTGCAGGAAAACACAGGTGACACCTCCAGACCGGGCATAGGTGGGGATTTCTTGGGCAGGACTGGATAATCTCACTGATGTAAAATTAAACATTGACAGATTGGACTTCATAAAAATTCAAAGCAACTTCATGCCAGATGAAATAGACAAATTTGGCTGGAAATGGTGGCTCACACCTGTAATCCCAGCACTTTGAGGGGCCGAGACGGGCAAATCACCTGAGGCCAGGAGTTCAAGACCAGCCTGCCCAACATGGTGAAACCCCATCTCTACTAAAAATACAAAAATTAGTCAGGTGTGGTGGCTCGTGCCTGTAATCCCAGCTGCTCAGGAGGCTGAGGCAGAAATTGCAGTGAGCCGAGATTGTGTCATTGCACTCCACCCTGGATGACAGAGGAGACATGAAGGAAGGAAGGAGGGAGGGAAGGAGAGAGGGAGGAAGGAAAGAAAGAGAAAGAAGGAAGGGAGGGAGGGAGGGAAGGGAGGGAGGGAGGGAGGGAGGGAGGGACAAATTCCTTGAAAAACACAACCTACCACAATTGACACAAGCAGATATAAAACTCTGAATGTCTATGATGGTTCTATATCTACTACAAATTCATTAGAAGACACCATCAAGAAAATAAGAGAGCAAGCCAGCGTCTGCTGAAGATATTTGCAACACATTTATACGGCACAGGATTTCTGTAGAGATAGATCAAGAATTACAAGTAATGAAGAAAATGACGAGCAGCTGAACAGAAGCAGTGACGGTGCCTTGAGAAGCTGAACAGAAGCAGTGACGGGGCCTTGAGAAGCTGAACAGAAGCACTGACGGGGCCTTGAGAAGCTGAACAGAAGCAGTGACGGGGCCTTGAGCGGCTGAACAGAGCATTGACGGTATCGCTCACCATCGCGCACCATCGCTCACCATCGCCCACCATCGCTCACCATGGCTCACCATCGCGCACCATCGCTCACCATCGCCCACCATCGCTCACCATGGCTCACCATCGCACACCATCGCCCACCATCGCGCACCATCACGCACCATCGCCCACCATCGCCCACCATCGCCCACCATCTCCCACCATCGCCCACCATCGCGCACCATCGCGCACCATCGCCCACCATCTCCCACCATCGCGCACCATCGCCCACCATCTCCCACCATCGCGCACCATCGCCCACCATCTCCCACCATCGCCCACCATCGCGCACCATCGCCCACCATCGCCCACCATCTCCCACCATCGCCCACCATCTCCCACCATCGCCCACCATCGCGCACCATCTCCCACCATCGCCCACCATCGCCCACCATCGCCCACCATCGCCCACCATCTCCCACCATCGCCCACCATCGCCCACCATCACCCACCATCTCCCACCATCGCCCACCATCTCCCACCATCGCCCACCATAGCGCACCATCACCCACCATCGCCCACCATCTCCCACCATCGCGCACCATCGCCCACCATCTCCCACCATCGCGCACCATCGCCCACCATCTCCCACCATCGCCCACCATCGCGCACCATCGCCCACCATCGCCCACCATCTCCCACCATCGCCCACCATCGCCCACCATCGCCCACCATCACGCACCATCTCCCACCATCGCCCACCATCGCCCACCATCGCCCACCATCGCCCACCATCTCCCACCATCGCCCACCATAGCCCACCATCGCCCACCATCTCCCACCATCGCCCACCATCTCCCACCATCGCCCACCATAGCGCACCATCACCCACCATCGCCCACCATCTCCCACCATCGCCCACCATCTCCCACCATCGCGCACCATCTCCCACCATCGCCCACCATCGCGCACCATCGCCCACCATCGCCCACCATCTCCCACCATCGCTCACCATCTCCCACCACATCGCTCACCATCTCCCACCATCGCCCACCATCGCGCACCATCGCCCACCATCTCCCACCATCGCCCACCATCGCGCACCATCACTCACCATCGCTCACCATCGCGCACCATCGCCCACCATCGCGCACCATCGCTCACCATCTCCCACCATCGCGCACCATCGCACACACTTCCTGGCCCGTATCTAGCACCTAGATATTTTATTCACTTATGTTTTGAATATTTCATGGGTCCTTCTCCCCCAGAGGCCGCAGAGCACTCCCAGAATTGGAATGGAAATACACAGTGTGTCCTTGTCAGCTGTCTGGGCCGCAGCATTCACCGGGCAGGGCATAGCAGCTTCCGCTCAAATTAGAATGATCTGGCTCCTCAAGCAGAAGATGATTGTTGGGGCTTTGTATTTTTTAGAGTATTGCCTAAAAAAGCAAGATTAAATGAACGCTTGTGCAGTATGGCAGGAAAATCTGGGGGTCTGCCTGGACTGCCCGCCCCAACCCTCTCTATGTGTGGTTCTGCTGCAGCGGCGAGGAGAGAGCAGGGGATGCTCATCTCCAGGCCTTCAGCAAAGATGTCAGAAGGTGCTTGACCCACAGGCCTGGCTGGCAGCAGCAGGGTCCCCCCAGAGTGGGGCTTGCCAGCCGCACTGCTGCATGTGGCTCTGTGAGAGCCTGCAGGAGCCTGTTCATCCCCATGAGCCTGGCAAACATCTGCCCAGGTGGGCTGAAGTGCCCCAGGCCCTGTGGCTAGAGGAATACTGCTGGCTTCTGGGAGATCTGGGAGAGGAGAGCTGGACAGCGCACCCACTACGGCCAGCACGAAAGCTGGACAGCTCACCCACCATGGCCAGCACGAGAGGCCGCCTCTAAGTCCCCCTGCACTGTCAGCCTCTGCTCAGAAGTCTCTGGAGTGATGTCCAGGTGTGAGGGGGGTGCACTGATGCTGCACTGATGCTCAGCCAGGAGCAACTGGAGCAGAAAGCAGCAGTCAGGGCAAGACGCCTCAGGTCACACACACGCACATGTGCACAGACACATGCCCAGACGCACATGCCCATGTGCACATTTGCACAGACACACATGCACACGTTCACACAGACACATGCACACCCATGCACACATTCACACACAGACATGCACACACACGCACAGACATGTGCACATGCACACACATGCACACATACACACACGCACATGCACACACGTGCACACATTCACACAGGCACATGCACACACATGTACAGACATGCATATGTGCACACATATGCACACATATGCACCCAGACACACACATGCACACGCATGCACACATTCACAGACATGCACACATATGTACAGGCACATGCACACACATGTACATGCACATGCACACATTCACACATATGCACAGACACATGCACACATTCACACACACATACACACATGCATAGACATACATGCACACGTTCACATACAGACACAGGCACACACACAAACAGAAAGTTCAGTTAAAAGATAAAGATGATCAGACTGGACCCCACAGCAGACGCACCCTCAGCATCAGGCCACAGGAGGATAAGTGAAAAGGGAGGTCTGGAAAGCTGGGGTGGCTGCATTAACACCAGGTGGAGGAACCATGGGCAAGGGGCTCAGCAGGCCAGGGTCAGTCGGCAGCACAGGGCCCAGCCCACAGGAAGATGCCAGCCTCAAGCTACAGAAAACAAAGTTGCAGAGTCTGAGAGAGACGCAGAGAAATCCACAATCACATAGAAAAATGTAAAACATCTCTTGATCACCAATAAAGCCTGTGTATTAGTCCATTTTCACACCGCTGATAAAGACGTACTCAAGATTGGCAAGAAAAGAGGTTTCATTGGACTTACAATTCCACGTGGCTGGGGAGGCCTCAGAATCATGGCGGGAGGTGAAAGGCACTTCTTACATGGCGGCAGCAAGAGAAAATGAGGAAGAAGCAAAAGCAGAAGCCCCTGACAAACCCATCAGATCTCATGAGACTTATTCACTGTCACAAGAATCAATTACGTCCCCTGGGTCCCTCCCATAACGTGGGAATTCTGGGAGATACAATTCAAGTTGAGATTTGGGTGGGGACAAAGTCAAACCATATCGTTCTGTCCCTGGCCCCTCCCGAATCTCATGCCCTCACATTTCAGAACCAATCATGCCTTCCCAACAGTCCCCCACAGTCTTAACTCATTTCAGCATTAATCCAAAGTCCACAGTCCAAAGTCTCATCTGAGACAAGGCAAGTCCCTTCTGCCTATGAACCTGGAAACTCAAAAGCAAGCTAGTTGCTTCCTAGATACAACGTACAGGCATTTCCATACAGGATTGGATAAAAACAGCCATTCCAAATGGGAGAAACTGGCCAAAATGAAAAGGCAACAGGCCCCATGAAAGTCCGAAATCAAGCAGGGCAGTCACATTCTAAAGCTCCAAAACAATCTCCTTTGACTCCAGGTCTCACATCCGGGTCACGCTGATGTAAGAGGTGGGCTCCCATGATCTTGGGCAGCTCCGCCCCGGTGGCTTTGCAGGGTACAGACTCCCTCCCGGCTGCTTTCACAGGCTGGCATTGAGTGAGGCTTTTCCACGTGCATGGTGCAAGCTGTCAGTGGATCTACCATTCTGGGGTCTGGAGGATGGTGACCCTCTTCTCACAGCTCCACTAGGCAGTGCCCCAGTAGGAACTCTGTGTGGGGTCTCTGACCCCACATTTCCCTTCTGCACTGCCCCAGCAGAGGGTCTCCATGAGGGCCCAGTTCCTGCAGCAAACTTCTGCCTGGGCATCCAGGCGTGTCCATACATATGAAATCTTGGCAGAGGTTTCGAAGCCTCAATTCTTGACTTCTGTGCATCCACAGGCTCAACACCATGGAAGCCGCCAAGGCCTGGGGCTTCCACCCTCTGAAGCCACAGCCCAGGTTCTTTGTTGGCCCCTTTCAGTGACAGCTGGAGCGGCTGGGACACAGGGCACCAAGTCCTTAGGCTGAGCACAGCACGTGGACCCAGGGCCCACGAAACCACTTCTTCCTCCTAGGTCTTCGGGCCTGTGACGGGAGGGGCTGCCATGAAGGTCTGACGGCCTGGCGACATTTTCCCCAGGGTCTTGGGCATTAACATTTGACTCCTCGCTACTTACGCAAATTTCTGCAGCCGGCTTGAATTTCCCTGGAAAATGGGGTTTTCTTCACGGCTGCTTTCTCAGGCTGCCAATGTCGGAACTTTCATGCTCTGTTCCCTTTTTAAGGCCGTGTTTTTAACATCATCCCAGTCACCTTTTGAATGTTTGCTGCTTAGAAACTTCTTCTGCCAGGTACCCTAAATCATCCCTCTCAAGTTGAAAGTTCCACAAGTCTCTAGGGCAGGGACAAAATGCTGCCAGTCTCTTTGCTGAAACACAGCAAGAGTTGGCTGGATGCTGTGGCTCACTCCTGTAATCCCAGCACTTTGGGAGGCTCAGGCAGGAGGATCTCGAGGTCAGGAGGTCGAGACCATCCTGGCCAACACGGTGAAACCCCGTCACTACTTAAAATACAAAAAATAGCTGAGAATTGAGATGGAACCTTGCTCTGTCTCCAGGCTGGAGTGCAGTGGCGCAATCTCGGCTCACTGCAACCTCTGACTCCCTGGTTCAAGGGATTCTCCTTCTCAGCCTCTCACATAGCTGGGATTACAGGCACGCGCCACCACACCCAGCTAATTTTTGTATTTTTAGTAGAGATGGGGTTTCACCAAGTTGGCCAGGCTGGTCTCCATCTCCTGACCTTGTGATCCACCCGCCTCGGCCTCCCAAAGTGCTGGGATTACAGGCTTGAGCCACGGTGCCCTGTGGCCACGCTGTGTGCCCACTCTGAGCAAAATTTAAAGAAGCTATAAAGGTGTCAGGACTTGGCTGGGTTTCTCTAAGCTGTTTCTCATATGCATCTTTCAAACAAAAAATTGCTCACAGTAAGAAAATGCTTCATGGCAAAGACTGAACTCAGTGTGTTTCAAGTCAACTATGGCTGTGGGGTAGAGTTCAGATTAAAAGCATTGCAGGGAGACCCCACAAGTGCCGAGGCAGGAGTCAGAAGCCTCAGCCTATTCATGTACAAATAATGAGGAAAATATAACTACAGATTCAACCATGGCAGTTATTCACAGGTGATCTTAGTTATTCACAGGTGATCTTAGTTATTCACAGGTGATCTTAGTTATTATCTGTGATCTTAGTTATTCACAGGTGATCATAGTTATTCACAGGTGATCTTATTATCTGTGATCTTACTTATTCACAGGTGATCTTAGTTATTATCTGTGCTCTTAGTTATTCACAGGTGATCTTAGTTATTCACAGGTGATCTTAGTATTCACAGGTGATCTTAGTTATTCACAGGTGATCTTAGTTATTATCTGTGATCTTAGTTATTCACAGGTGATCTTAGTTATTCACAGGTGATCTTAGTATTCACAGGTGATCTTAGTTATTCACAGGTGATCTTAGTTATTATCTGTGATCTTAGTTATTCACAGGTGATCTTAGTTATTCACAGGTGATCTTAGTTATTATCTGTGATCTTAGTTATTCACAGGTGATCTTAGTTATTCACAGGTGATCTTAGTTATTATCTGTGATCTTAGTTATTCACAGGTGATCTTAGTTATTCACAGGTGATCTTAGTTATTATCTGTGATCTTACTTATTCACAGGTGATCTTAGTTATTATCTGTGATCTTAGTTATTCACAGGTGATCTTAGTTATTCACAGGTGATCTTAGTATTCACAGGTGATCTTAGTTATTATCTGTGATCTTAGTTATTCACAGGTGATCTTAGTTATTCACAGGTGATCTTAGTATTCACAGGTGATCTTAGTTATTATATGTGATCTTAGTTATTCACAGGTGATCTTAGTTATTACATGTGATCTTAGTATTCACAGGTGATCTTAGTTATTATATGTGATCTTATTCACAGGTGATCTTAGTTATTCACAGGTGATCTTAGTTGTTTATATGTGATCTTAGTTATTCATAGGTGATGTTAGTTCTCTTACTAATGCCTCTCAGGTCATGAAGTGTGAACCTGGGGTGACTCTCAGAAAAGAATGACCCTAAGGCAGGATGCTCTAAGCCTCTGTCACTCCTGTGTAACGGCTGCTGGAGGGCACCTCGGCTGTGCGGCAGAGCCAGCACTGGGAAAGCGCCTGCTGTTTAGCAAGCTGCAGAAGAAGATGTCAGAGATGTCTGCTTCCCCGGAGGAGTTAGGCGAAAACTCCGCTCCTCCAGGCTCCTGCAATCGGCCTGATGCTGTCAGGAGGACCGCAGACATCCGGGGGCTTAACTGTCTCTGTGTGATGCTCTGCTTCAGTGGTCACGTTCCATGTCCACTCTCACGTTCTGCCTCTGCACCTGGTTCCTTTTTTCTTAGAAAAGATAATCTATAAAAGTAACGTAAATCTTAACGTCTTTGTTCTTTCTTGACAAGTACGGAAAAAGTGCTGACACATTATGCTCTTTACCTCATCTCGGCTACCTGAAAGTCCTGGGCCCCTACCTGCATGACACATGATGTACTTCACCCTGTCACCGACCACCAAGGCCACGCCCTACCTGCCCTGCCCCCAGCTCTGTACTCAATAAACGTCAGAGCATCCAGGCACCCAGGGCCACTGCCAGACTCCACGCTTTGGTTGGCAGTGGATCCTGGGCCCAAACTCTCTTTTCTCTGTGTCTGTGTCTGTGCCTTTTATCTCTACAGTTTCTCGTCTTCACACCAGCAGAGAGGGGCTCACAGGACCCTGTAGGGCTGGACCCTACAAAAAGTGTGAATTTCGTACCTTTTATTGAGACTTGAGAAGGATTTAAGACATGCCTCATTGACTCTTTCAGTGAGACTGAGAGCTCTATTTGTGATAATATCTTCTGTATAATGGAGTGAGACCCCCACAAGGTTTGTAGGAAATCCACCAAGTGCTTAAGAGAATTGTACAGGTGGACGTATTGTCAGAATAAAGGGGACAATTCAAAATTAGAAGAAGTCTCTGGAACATCAACCTTCTATGTCCAGGAAGCTGACTAAGGGCGGTAATCAGATGAAAACATGAACCACTTTTCAGGGGAAGGAAGGGTGACTCAGAGGATGGAGTCAAGAGCCGGAGGGAGAAGCAAGAACATAGAACAAACCCTCAGCTCTACTTGAGGTACATTTCCTACCGCCAGCAGGAACATTGGTGCGCTAGCAGCTGGATTTTAGCTGTGTTGGCTTTGACGGCTAATGTGCCTCCTAGTTTCCAACTTTTCAATCAGAAAGGCCTATCCTGGATTCTTTCCTCCCCATTATGTTAAAATGTTGGATATGTGGAGCAGGGAATTGACACCTTTAGTTTGTAGGTCTTCAGGCTGGGAGGAATTGTACTTGAGTAAATGCACCTTAGGAATAGACTGGGGGTCCTTTACAGACCTGGCGTCGATGATGAGACCCTGGATTTTGTGCTGACGCCGTAGAGGGCTGGGATGTTGGAGGCCTTGGGGAAAGAGATGAGTGTACTTTGCATATGCAAAGGGCGGACATGACATCATGTTGTTTTTCCACGGTGGCCGCAGCACTGGTTTTCCATCCCACATGTCCTTTTGCGACGTGAACTTGCTCCATCCTCATCAAGAGATGGGTCTATTTCTTGACCCTCTTACACAGTCAAATGAGGCAAAGTAGAAAATTTATTCATTCTTAGCCTAAGATAAGCACGCAGAGGAAGAGACATTAATGAATTCATGCAGCATAAAATTTTCCCAGCAGGGGAATATAAAAAAGATACATTATTAGAACAAATAGAATTGTAAAATGACATAAGTGGCTATATCTTTTTAGGACACTCCTCAATAAAATCAAGCTGTTTAGCATTATTGCATTTTAACTACATTCCATTTTTCTGACATTAACCCAAAAAAGCCTCACAATTAATCTGGTATGTTTTGAAGTCTGTCCTTAAAAGGTTTGCTGTCCCCTCAGCCTAGGTCCCCAGGCTTCCCCCCAGCACTCCGCTCCAGCAGTGGTCTTCTGCCGTCCGCATCGCCTGGTGTGCTGACCGTCGTGACCACCTGCAGGTAAAGGGAGCTGCAGCCCACGGCTGGCCAGGACCCTGGGTTTTCAGAGAGCCCCTGCTGTGTAAATACCCTGCCCACTTTAGGCTCAACATCTTCAGAGAAACAGATGTTAGAGAAGCTCTCTGACCCAGCTGCCCTGAGTGTGAGCTGCACCCGAAGGCTGAAAGCTGGGTCCCCAACACAGTGCCCCTTGTCTCCTCCAGGCCTGGGGGAGGGGGGCGGAGGGGACCGGGTGTCTCAGGCTCTGCCCCACCCCTCCTTTCCCCACCCCATCCCACCCTGCCCCCGGCTGTCCCCCCTCCTCTTGCTGTCTCCACCCTCTCCCCACCCTACCCCACACCAACTCTGCCCCTCCTGGCCCTGCCCCAGCCTCACCCCAGCCCAGTCCCACACCCTCTTGTCCCTGTCCCCTCCCCCCCATCCTGGGCCCTTTTCTGTCCTAGGCCGTTGGGGAGCCTTGGCTGACACCACTGAGCAGAGCCCTCCCGTCAGCGCCTACACCCCCTGCAGGGTCCATTTCTGTGCCAGTGCATCCCAGTCCTGCCTTTCATCTCATGAGGGAAACAGCAAATAGCTCCAAAGGAAATAAAGGAAGCATGTGGGCTGAAAGGGCACAGTACATCCTAGGAAAAGGTTGCCTCACAAGCAAGACTGATGTATGGACTAGGGTGCACTGGGGATGGCTCACACCAGACTTTAGAGCTGGCTGTTGAATCATCAGGAATATTGTGAGCCTTCTAACTATATAATCGTGTCGTCTGCAGTTAGAGACAATTTGACTTCCTCTTTTTCTAATTGAATATCCTTTATTTCTTTTTCTTGCCTGATTGCTCTGGCTAGAAATTCCAACACTATGTTGAATAGGAGTGGTGAGAGAGGGCATCCTTGTCTTGTGCCAGCATCATCTCAGCCCACAATCTCCTTAAGCTGATAAGCAACTTCAGCAAAGTCTCAGGATACAAAATCAATGTGCAGAAATCACAAGCATTCCTATACACCAATAACAGACAAACAGAGAGCCAAATCATGAGCAAACTCCCATTCACAATTGCTACAAAGAGATAAAATACCTAGGAATACAACTAACAAAGGGTGTGAAGGACTTCTTCAAGGGGAACTACAAACCACTGCTCAAGGAAATAAGAGAGGACACAAACAGATGGAAAAGCATTCCATGCTCATGGTTAGGAAGAATCAACATCGTGAAAATGGCCATACTGCCCAAAGTAATTTATAGATTCAATACTATCCCCATCAAGCTACAATTGACCTTCTTCCCAGAACTGGAAAAAAACAGCTTAAATTTTATATGGAACAAAAAAAGAGCCCGTATAGCCAAGACAATTCTAAGCAAAAAGAACAAAGCTGGAGGTATCTCACTACCTGATTTCAAACTATACTATAAGGCTACAGTAATCAAAACAGCATGGTACTGGTACCTAAACAGAGATATAGACCAATGGAACAGAACAGACGCCTTGGAAGTAACGCCACGCACCTACAACCATCTGATCTTTGACAAACTTGACAAAAACAAGCAATGGGGAAAGGATTACCTGTTTAATAAATGGTGTTGGGAAAACTGGCTAACCATGTGCAGAAAGCTAAAACTGGATCCACTCCTTACACCTTATATAAAAATTAACTCCAGATGGATTAAAGATTTAAACGGAAGACCTAACACCATAAAAAGCCTAGAAGAAAACCTAGGCGAAACCATTTAGGACATAGACATAGGCAAGGACTTTGTGACTAAAACACCAAAAGCAATGGCAACAAAAACCAAAATAGACAAATGGGAACTAATTAAACCTAAAAGCTTTTGCACAGCAAAAGAAACAATCAACAGAGTGAACAAGCAACCCACAGAATGGGAAAGAAGTTTTGCGACCTACCCATCTAACAAAGGGCTGATATCCAGAATCTACAAAGAACTAAAACAAATTTGCAAGAAAAAACAAACAACCTCATCAAAAAGTGGGTGAAGGATATGAACAGGCACTTTTCAAAAGAAGACATTTATGTGTCCAACAAACATATGAAAAAATGCACATCATCACTGGTCATTAGAGAAATGACCCTGTCATCATATTTAAATTTTATCATGCACATGTATTAGTTTTATATCATTTTTTTAAAAAAGAAGGAAAAGAAAAAAGTTTAAAAAATCTGATTAACTTTCCCTGCAAAAGTCATCCAGCTGGTTTCCCATGAGCTGTCAAGTCAGATTGGCGACAGAAATGGTCATCGCAGCCTATTTTGAACATTGATCTATTTATTTAGAAAATTGAAATGTGTACAAAAATATGACCGACCTTACGGGGGGAGGAGTTTGTGTGAATTCTCGACCACTCCCATTTAAAAACCTCTTTATATCTGGTGAGTTTCACAGCCTGGTCTTTTTGGTGGCGTGAGTGACGATGAAGGTATCCTTGGACCCTGTGGTTGTAAATGGGACTAACGCACACCACCCCTGCTTGCGGTGACTCAAACAGAGCTGCTCACTGCAGGGGACACAGCCCTGCGCTGGTTGGGTTTTAGATAGCAGGTGCTTGCCTTGTTACCAGGTGCCTTCTCCCAGGGCCACCACTGCCTCCCCAGAACCCGCCTGCCCGCCCCTCCAGAGAAATACCAGGGGTTTACAGGAGACGGTGCAGAGCCAGAAGCCTCCCTTACCTCACATCTGTGGGGAGCACCCAGGAGACCCTCGGGGCCCCTCCAGCTTGATCTGTTCAAGGTCAGGGTCCTTCCCAGCGGGCCCTGTTGTCCTGACCACATCACGTGTGATGCATGACGGAGTGGAGGGACTTGCCCTGTTAGAAAGGCTGGACTGGGCAGACCGTCCCCTCCAAGGTGGCCTCCTTCTCACTTGCCTGTCTGGTGTCCCCTCCAAACCTGGGCTCCCTCTCCCCACATGGAAGCCTGTCTCCAGGCCTCTCAGTGAGCCTGGGCTCCACCCAGCAGGGGGCAGATGGACTTCCTGTGTAGCAGAAGCTTCCAGAGAGCAGGAAGCAGGGGCCATAAGCCATTTCCCCAGGACGGGCAGCTCTGGTGGGTGCTGCCCATCAGTGCGGCCATGGGGCACACCAGGCTTGGGGCCACATTACGGGAAGAGGGCTGTGGCAGCTGTCTCTGGGGACACACTGGCTGCCGCTGCCTCCTGGCCACCGTGATTCACATGCTGGCAAGCAGTGTGCTCTCACCCTGTTCCAAGCCTGATGCCGCGTCCCCCAGAATATTGCTCCCAGTTAATGAGCTCGTCATCCCCATGGGGTCCAGGTGAGGCTGAGGCTGCAGGGATCCCCCGAGTCTACAGCGGGACAGAATAACTGCAAACAGCACTCCCCACTCCAAAGAGGGGCATGGGAGCAAGTGGCCACCGGCCCATAGCAATTCTGAAATCCATCTGGGCACAGGCTACCCCTGATCCCCCCAGAGACCCCGTCCGGTGGCTTTGCCGTGCCGGAAGGGCAGTACAGGTCCAATGCCCACCTCGTGTTGACCCTGCTCACCCAAGGCCTTCGCTGAGCCCACGTTCAAACCCAAGCAGGCATCTGTTGAGGGAAGTGAGAATTCATCATTGCCGTCCCTTCATGCCTGCTGCAGGTCTCACCTGGCTTCACAGTCCCTGTAGGCAGCGTCAGGCACAGGCACGGGCTTGTCCCCAACAGAGACGACAGAGACAGATTCCTGCTGGGACTGTGCCGTCACCTCCTCCCCACTCGCCCCCACCCTCCCGGCACGGCTGGGCCTCCTCACCATCTTCACCATCTGGGATTTGTCCCCTGCCAGGTGTGCGCTCCTGGGGCACCATCCTGTCCTTCTCCTGTGGTCACAGCTGCAGGGCAGCGAAAGCAGCTGGATTATGGCAGAGATTGTGACCAGTGTCTCCTGCGCCTGTGGGGAGTCGGGCAGGGATGTGACTGCCTTCCAGAAAGCCTTGGGCCTGTGACCGTGAGACTGGCTCTTATCAACAGCACTAGGCAGGAGAGACATGGGCCACTCTGCCGAGGCCTTTAGAGGCAGCTGTGTCTCCGTCAGGCTCAGGAGACGGTGGGCTCAGCCACCAGGTAGCCAGAGACCCCAGCTGGGACCACAGGGGTGGTGAGCACTGTTATGTCTGAGCCATTTTTTACCTTGGGGACTGTTCTTCACACACCCAGCCTGCCCTGGCAGCACAGAGGGCCTCCGAGAAGGCATGTGGAGTGAATGAGCAAGTGCAGAAGCTGGCAGCTGGAGTCCAGCCTCCCCTCCAAATGCCCCCCATGGCCAGATGCCCAACAAGGAGGGTGCAGCTGGCAGCAGAGGTCTTGTGCCTGTGCAGGAACCTGAAGAAAGTTCTGGAACAGGTATGCTAGCTGTGCATGCTGTCATACCCACTGTTCATGCACCTTGACTCTCCATTCAGTACTGGCACCTCTGGGCAGGACCTTCCCTTCCCAGTCCCCGCTCCCAGGAAGCTCTCCTTGGCTTACATTGAAATGGCGCAGTGGCCAGAGTTTGCAGGAGTGGCCAAAGGCCAAGGGGCTGAAGCTGCCCACTGGGAAGTCAGAGGCAAGGGCTCCCACATCCCAGGGGGACCCACAGACCAGAGGCTCCCACATCCCAGGGGGACCCACAGACCAGAGGCTCCCACATCCCAGGGGGACCCACAGACCAGAGGCACCCACATCCCAGGGGGACCCACAGACCAGAGGCAACCACGTCCCAGGGGGACCCACAGACCAGAGGCCCCCACGTCCCAGGGGGACCCACAGACCAGAGGCCCCCACGTCCCAGGGGGACCCACAGACCAGAGGCCCCCACGTCCCAGGGGGACCCACAGACCAGAGGCACCCACGTCCCGGGGGACCCACAGACCAGAGGCACCCACGTCCCAGGGGGACCCACAGACCAGAGGCACCCACATCCCAGGGGGACCCACAGACCAGAGGCACCCACGTCCCAGGGGGACCCACAGACCAGAGGCTCCCACGTCCCAGGGGGACCCACAGACCAGAGGCAACCACGTCCCAGGGGGACCCACAGACCAGAGGCTCCCACGTCCCAGGGGGACCCACAGACCAGAGGCACCCACGTCCCAGGGGGACCCACAGACCAGAGGCACCCACGTCCCAGGGGGACCCACAGACCAGAGGCACCCACGTCCCGGGGGACCCACAGACCAGAGGCCCCCACGTCCCAGGGGGACCCACAGACCAGAGGCACCCACGTCCCGGGGGACCCACAGACCAGAGGCCCCCACGTCCCGGGGGACCCACAGACCAGAGGCCCCCACGTCCCGGGGGACCCACAGACCAGAGGCACCCACGTCCCAGGGGGACCCACAGACCAGAGGCACCCACGTCCCAGGGGGACCCACAGACCAGAGGCTCCCACGTCCCAGGGGGACCCACAGACCAGAGGCTCCCACGTCCCGGGGGACCCACAGACCAGAGGCCCCCACGTCCCAGGGGGACCCACAGACCAGAGGCTCCCACGTCCCAGGGGGACCCACAGACCAGAGGCTCCCACGTCCCAGGGGTACCCACAGACCAGAGGCTCCCACGTCCCAGGGGGACCCACAGACCAGAGGCACCCACGTCCCAGGGGGACCCACAGACCAGAGGCACCCACGTCCCAGGGGACCCACAGACCAGAGGCACCCACATCCTAGGGGTGCTGGCATCCTAGGGGTGCTGTGCACAAGGGGTGGCCCTCCCCCTGGGAGCAGTCCTTCCAGGAGCTGCCAGCCGGACTGGAGGGAACCCTGTCTGGATTGGGAGCATCAGGGCAGGGAGGGAACCTGGCCGGGAATCTGCATTGTGGCAGCGAGGGCCCTGATTCCAGTGGATTTTGGCAGAGACACCCTGAAGACGCAGCACTTGGGCTCAGAGCTCCAGGCTGAGTGGGAAGGACGTGAGTGCAGGTGGAGGCGTGGACGCCCAGCCAGCACTGGGGGACAATCCCATCAAAGTGACAGACTCATCGTAGGGCCAGCTGGAGTCAAAGGACAAACAAGAGGTGGGCCCCAGGCTGCCAAGGCGGGCAGGTCTGACACAGCAGGTGGGTGCCTGGCGTCCAGGCACTTGGGCCAGAACCTGCTGTGGTTCAGAGAGAGACAGCTGCGCCACACCCTCCTGCCTCCACCAGGAAATCGATTCTGGGGTTCAGAAAGGAGAGGAGTGGGCCCAGGGACAGCTGCCCACACGGGAGCCCCCCGGGGCTGAGGATGGGCTGGAGTCACACGGTGAGGACACTTGCCCACCTCTGCCCGCTGGCCTCTCTGCCCGTGCTGGGGCACATCCGGACTCTGGAGAGCACAGCAGCCCTAGCCCCCAGACCCCTCCCAGGCTCCTTAAAGGGCAGCAAAGGCTCAGGATCCTTGCAGGCCATGCCAAAGCTGCTTCTTCACCTTGGGTGTGAGGCCACACACCTTCCCCAAAAGGCGGTGCAGACGTCTCAGTCACCACTCACCTGACCCCAAGGTGCAGACTCGGTCACTGTCATTGCTCACCTGACCCTGGGGAGTCCAAGCACTTGCAAAGCTGCCTTCAGCCCCGAGTGTTGGAGGCCTGGCTGTGCCCTAGCTCCAGATATCCAAGGTCGAGTGGGCAGGATCTGAGGATCAGATCAGCAACTCCCCCACCCACCTGCCACGGGGCTGCACACCGGCCGGCACTAGAGGCCCTTTCCTGAGCCGAGACGCACCGCACACAGCCCGCCTGGGCCCCCTGAGCAGGTGGGATCATCCTGCCCCTCCTGCCCTGCTTCTCACCGCCGGAGTCCCCACGATCCTCCAAGGTCCTTTAGGGGCCCCCCAGTCACCGCCTCCTTGGTCACCCCCAGCCTTCCCCCAGGCCAGCTCAGGGCCCACAATGCTGTTGTAATTACTTTTAAAATTGTAAGAGAAGAAAAGAGAAATTTTAGGTCAAGTAAAATGTTTTCACATATAATATTAGAACATTTGGGCTTCTTATCAACACGCATGTAAAACAGGACTTTTGACATTTTGTGGAGGGTGGGCTGATGGAGGAGAGTGCCTGTCCCACCTTCTCGCCTCCCAGCTGCTGGGCCACGTGGCTTCCCAGCTGGGCAGGACCCTCACCCCCTAACTCCTGAGGCTCACGGCCTTGGCAAGAGCAGAAACCTTATGGGTCCAATTGAGCGTCTGATTCTTGGACGGAGTTCAGGAAGGATTTTCTGATTCCATGAAATCTTGCAGATCCGGCACAGCTGCCCTCCTCTTCCTGCCGAAAAGGCCGGTCACTCCCTGGTGCGGCAGAGCCAGCTGCCTGGCTTGTGGCCCGGAGCCAGCAGTGTTAAGCAGAGCCCCACCACTCGCCTGGGAGTGCCTGGGGGTCTGGAGGGGGTCCTCAGCAGGGGGACTGGAGGGGGTCCTCAGCAGGGGGACTGGAGGGGGTCCTCAGCAGGGGGACTGGAGGGGATCCTCAGCAGGGGGACTGGAGGGGGTCCTCAGCAGGGGGTCTAGAGGGGGTCCTCAGCAGGTGGTCTGGAGGGGGTCCTAGCAGAGGGACTGGAGGGGGTCCTCAGCAGGGGGAGTGGAGGGGGTCCTAGCAGGGGGACTGGAGGGGGTCCTCAGCAGGGGGACTGGAGGGGGTCCTCAGCAGGGGGACTGGAGGGGGTCCTCAGCAGGGGGTCTGGAGGGGGTCCTCAGCAGGGGGAGTGGAGGGGGTCCTAGCAGGGGGACTGGAGGGGGTCCTCAGCAGGGGGTCTGGAGGGGGTCCTCAGCAGGGGGAGTGGAGGGGGTCCTAGCAGGGGGACTGGAGGGGGTCCTCAGCAGGGGGACTGGAGGGGGTCCTCAGCAGGGGGACTGGAGGGGGTCCTAGCAGGGGGACTGGAGGGGGTCCTCAGCAGGGGGACTGGAGGGGATCCTCAGCAGGGGGACTGGAGGGGATCCTCAGCAGGGGGACTGGAGGGGGTCCTCAGCAGGGGGTCTGGAGGGGGTCCTCAGCAGGGGGACTGGAGGGGGTCCTCAGCAGGGGGACTGGAGGGGGTCCTCAGCAGGAGCGTCTGCACTGTTGCTGCCTCTCCGAGGAGTGCCCAGGCAGTGCCAAGTGGTCCAGAGAGATTTAACCCGGGGAGGCCGGAGCCATATGAGGTGAGGGCAGCACGCTTGCCCACCACAGCCACTGACAGGAAGGCACGGGGCCCCGCGTGGGGGGTGGATGGCGTATGCACCCAGGGTCACTCTGACAGATCCTCCTCGAGTGGGAAGCAAGGACGGCATCGTGTGTTCAGAGGCGTGAATCAGCGCCAGCATTCTTGGTGCCTGACACTTTCCTGCAAGCCCGAGGCTGTCTGGGAGAGGTGGGAACCTCAGCCTCTCTCTGCAGCTCCCCTGCCAGGGGCAGCTCCCCAGACACCACCTCTTCTTCCAGGCCCTGCCCCCACGGGAACTCAAGGAACCCCCCAAATCAACCTGTAGGTGGATGACCCGGAAGTCCCGTGGAAACCAGGAGCCTACGCCAGGCAGCTTTGGCCTCATTTCGGAGGTTCCGCCTGAGCTGAGCTGGCAGCTGACCCAGCCCACAGGCCCTGCAGTGCCCAGAGGCCAGCACAGGCTGCTCCAGGTCCTCCCAGGTGGTCCCGGGCCTCCACGCGCTGCGTGGGGGGGTGCTCCTTTCCTGGCAGGGGCCGGGGCCTGGAGGGGGCGGAAGGAGGGCCAGGGTCTCTGACGAAGGAGAGAAGACTTTCTGGTCAATGAGAGGAAGAAACAGGGACAAACGAGCAGCTACGGAAGCTTGGGGGATCCAGCCAACTTCTATTTCTAACAAATGAAGGACGAAAAAGGCTTAATCAGCTAATGGATACGGGCTGGGCCGCCAACTTGGTGTGAGGGGCCAGGGATCAACGGCTTCCGTGTTTGAAATATAAATCAGCCGCGAAGGCGCCAGTCTGCCAGCCAGAAACCAAGCCGTGACCCCAGAGCTGTGCAGGCGGGGCAGGGTGGGGGACGAGCTGGGCCAGGGCCCACATGGGCAGGGGGCAGGGCAGGGAGTGTCTTCCCGAGGGTCCTCCTGCATCTCAGCTCAGGCAGCCGTAGACAAGGGCAGGGTGGGCGGGGGCCTCCAGGAGGCACTGGGAGAAGGCCCAGGGGGCAGGAGTGGGGCCTGTGAGGTCCTCCTCAGGATGGATGCTCCGAGGGCTGAGGCTGTTGGCGGCAGTTTCACTGACGTCTGCCCAAGGCTGGCGCCGTCCAGCTGCGGAGCATTCGAAGTCTTCTCAGCAGTGAGAAGACCACTATCCCCAAGTCAGGAACAGAAACCCACCTGCAGGGAGGGAAGCCAAGAATCCTCCCAGGACACACCCAGCAGCAGGAGGGGAGCTGGTGGGAAAGGGGCTTCATGGGGAAACAGCCCAGCCTGCCCTGGGTGGTGGGTGCCTGTGTGCACGAAGTTATCAGAACCCAGAAGTAGACACCTAACCTCAGCTATGCACATGACATAAAATTTTCGGAACCAAACTTCCTGTCGTCTCTGGAGGCAAATCCAGGAGCACCCAGTCCCCTGTGGCCCCTGGGCGCTGCTTGCTCACTGCTCCCCACCAGAGGGCACAGGTGAGCTCCCGGGCCCAGGTAAGTGGATGTGGGAAGTACCCATCCAGCGGAGGCAGTGCCCGGCTGTTACTGTGCATGTCTGCAAGGGGCCAGCTGGGACACAGCGCAGGGCAGTCACCAGCTGCGGCAGGGATTCCGCTTTCTGGAGCAGCCACGCTTTGGGGCCCACTTGAGCATGCTGGGGTTCTTTGTTCCCCGAGGAGACGGGAGGGGCACAGGGGTGCACACTACAGCGGGGCAGGCACGCGGTGCTGCCTCCTGGGACGGGGTCATCCTCAGACGTGCTTATGGTTTCACAGGCATTTTCTGCTGTCTACCAACCTAGTCAAACTCGGAGGGGGTTTAAATTATTCTTATATGAGGTAGGAGCTAAAACAGAAGAACCTGAACCAACAGCAACCAGAAATGCCATCGCCAGAGGCAGGGCCCGGCCGACTCCCCACCCTGCGGCATCAGGGCCGGGCCCACTCCCCACCCTGCGGCATCGGGGCCCGGCCCACTCCCCGTCCTGCGGCATCGGGGCCCGGCCCACTGTCCAGGCAGGCGCCCCGGGTGGACCAGCAGGAAGACGGCAGCTGGGACGGAACAGAGTCAGGAGGGCAGGAGGGCGGCCAGAACGCCCAGCTCCGCTCTTCCGCTTCGCCATCCTGCAGGGACGCAGGTGTGGGATGTCGCCGCTCCTGTCAGCTGGTATTTCAGCACAGGTGGCTCTGCAGGGGGAGACCCGGCCGCAAGGAGACCCCGGCAGAGCTGGAGACACGGAAGCTGTGCAGCCGCTGCTGGCCTTTGCGTGTGTGGGAACAAGCACGATGGAAAAGCAGCGAGAGGCCGTCCGAAGGCCCCCAGCCCAGCGGTTGGAAAGTGGTGCCACCTAAAGCCCCTGGGCTGTGACAGACAGAATGGGCGAGGGCCGGAAGCCTCGGCAGCCACTAAAATGAAGCAAAAGGCCAGGAAAAGGAGGAGCATTGAGACAAAAAGCAAGGGGTGCCGCTGAGTTCCAGAGACACGCAGGTCAGAGGCCACGAGGCGCTTTCTGGGAGCCAGTCACAGACCAGAGAGCAGACCCGCGACCCAGAGGCCACAGCGGAGACTCACCCCCTGCGAGGGAGAGTAAGAGCGGGGACAGCCTGCCCCAGGCAGAGCCCACTCAAGGAAGGGTTCTAGACATTTCTGAGAAATAAACAAAAACATCTGAATGGAAAAGAAAATAACCGAAGACATAAGTGGAGATGTTTTCTTCCGGCCTCGGAGGACCTGTTGACGCAGATGGGAACTCGCGCTGTGCTGCTTTGAGGAGCCAAAGCAAAGAAACACAGACACAGGCTGGGAACACACATCCTACGTGTGTCACACACACACACACGGGACACAGGCTGGGAACACACATCCTACATGTGTCACACACACACACACACACACACACGGGAAAAGTTTACCAAAAGCAAAGAAACACAGACACAGGCTGGGAACACACATCCTACGTGTGTCACACACACACACGGGACACAGGCTGGGAACACACATCCTACATGTGTCACACACACACACACACACACACACATGGGAAAAGAGTTTACCAAAAGCAAAGAAACACAGACACAGGCTGGGAACACACATCCTACATGTGTCACACACACACACACGGGACACAGGCTGGGAACACACATCCTACGTGTGTCTCACACACACACACACACACACACGGGAAAAGAGTTTACCAAAAGCAAAGAAACACAGACACAGGCTGGGAACACACATCCTACGTGTGTCACACACACACACACACACAGGAAAAAAGTTTACCAAAAGCAAAGAAACACAGACACAGGCTGGGAACACACATCCTACATGTGTCACACACACACACACACGGGAAAAGAGTTTACCAAAAGCAAAGAAACACAGACACAGGCTGGGAACACACATCCTACGTGTGTCACACACACACACACACACACACACACACACACGGGAAAAGAGTTTACCAAAAGAAACCAAAGCTGGCCTGTCCTCAATCCCCCACCCGCTGTCCCGCCCCAGGGTGTCTCTGTGCAGGGAGAAAGAAAAGCGGGACCCCGGGATGCAGTGAAGCTTCCCCTCTGTAAGCCTGTTTCCTCCTTTGCAAGATGGAGCTAGTTCCAGCCCCCACCCATAATGCTGGTGGGAAGACGGAGTCAGTTCCTGCCTGCAGAGACCCTGGCACTGCCCCAGGAGGGGTCAGGCACCGTATTAATATGTTGCTATCATTGGCATGGATGAGCCCACAGACGACTTTAGCAACCCAAGAGCTGATGTCCTCTCTAGTGCTAAGAACGTTTCATCCAGTGCTGGCATCAGATGGGGCCTTTTATATTTAAAGAATGCCCAACTCAAATCAGCTTAAACATTAATTTGTTGATTAATATTGACTCACAACTAGAAAATCCAGAGGAAATCAGGCTTTAGGTACAATGTGATCAGGGTTCCAGCAACATTTCTCGACAAATTTCTGCTCTGCCATACTCCACCCCTTAGGGTCGCTTCCCTCCTGGTATCAAAGTAGCTGTGGTACCTGGGTGCAGTGGCTCACGCCTGGAATCCCAGCACTTTGGGAGGCTGAGGCAGGTGGAACATGAGGTCAGGAGTTCGAGACCAGCTGGCCAACATGGTACATCCTGGCTCTACTAAAAATACAAAACTTAGCCCGATGTGGCAGCGTGCACCTGTCATCTCAGCTACTCAGGAGGCTGAGACAGCAGAATCGCTTGAACCTGGGAGGTGGAGGTTGCAGTGAGCCAAGATCGTGCCACTATACTCCAGCGTGGGTGACAGAGCGAGACTCTGTCTCAGAAAAAGAAAAAAAAAAGTTAGCTGCAGTGGGACAGCACAAGCTTGTGCCCTAGACTTCCAAATGAAGACCAGGAAACTGCCATCCGTGATGGTTCAAGCACCACTCACTCCCCGGGAAGCTAAGATCGCTGCGGAGGCTGTGCTCAGGGTCTCAGGGTGCCCCTCCAGCAGGTGCAGGCCCAGCACTAACGGGGAAGTTGCTGAACCCTGAGCATAGGCAGTTGGCCTGCAGACCCAGACTCCATACAGCCCCCCTCCCCCAGAAAGAACCAGGCGTCCGGCTGGTCACAAGCCACGGTGACCCAGGCCAGGGGCTTGCCTCCTCCAGCACCCCACACCAGCCTCTGTGCTTTCCAGGATGGCAAGCCATCCTCCAACGTGTCCTTCAGCCCAGGGTTCACGTCTCCTACTGCCTCTGACCGCTGCCACTGAGGCTGCTCTGTCTGCACGTACCGAAAAGCTGGCCTTTGACTTTCGGCACAGCTGTTTGCTTCATGCTAGGGAAACTTTTACCTGTTCTCCCTGGAAGGAAAGCCGCAGGGACCCACGCGAGACTTGCACCCTTGGGGGTGTCCTCTGCCATTGCTTCCTTCTTTCACAGGATAGAAAATAAACTCTCTTTTCCATGTACTTTGTAGAAACACTGAATCAGAGTCCAAAGAGCCCCAGGATGGTCGACGGGAAGGGGATGCTTCGACCACGGGGAGCAGGAGCCCAGGATGGTCGATGGGAAGGGGACGCTTCGACCACGGGGAGCAGGAGCCCAGGATGGTCGATGGGAAGGGGACGCTTCGACCGCGGGGAGCAGGAGCCCCAGGATGGTTGATGGGAAGGGGACACTTCAACCACGTGGAGCAGGAGCCCCAGGATGGTCGACGGGAAGGGGACAGATGTGGGGAGCAGGAGCCCAGGATGGTCGACGGGAAGGGGACAGATGTGGGGAGCAGGAGCCCAGGATGGTCGACGGGAAGGGGACAGATGTGGGGAGCAGGAGCCCAGGATGGTCGACGGGAAGGGGACACTTCAACCGCGGGGAGCAGGAGGTTGGGCCCAGAGAGAGTCAATCATGTTCTCAAGGTCACAGGCAGCAGTTCATAGAACCAGATCTCACCCAAAACAAATTCCATTAACAGACCTTTGAGCAAAGAGCGATGTCATGAATCACAATGCACCTGCACTCTGCTTTTCTCTAATTGGAATGGGGAGGGAAGTGTGTGCTTCTGAAGAGGGCGTCTGTCTGGGAACGCTGCACATTCGTTTTGACAGGAACAAGGCAGGCAAAACAATCTGATTACTGACCCTCCGGGAGCCGAGATCCGATTAGGCCTCCGGGCGCCCGTGCCGGCTGCCCCGGACGGAGGTGGCTGGAGACAGCAAAGCGGGCGGAACCAGGTCTGGTTTATGTCGAGGACTAAGATGCATCTCTGGGGACGCTTGCCAGCTCTGCTTGGACTTGGCAGCTTTGTTAACCTGGCAACTGGAGCAAGAGAGAGGCCCATTTGAAAAATTAAAGACATGACGAAGGAAAAAAGGTCTCTGGAAATTTCCATCTGAGTGCTGGAGACCAAATCTGTCCCCGCTGCTATCTTCCTGCCAAGAAGCTCAGCGGGGCGCGTTTCCACTCAGCCTGCTGAGGAAGAGCCGGCTATTAGCACTGTTATTTTTTAAACATGAGACGCATTTTAAGAGAATTCAGAAAACACATTTGTCTTAAAAATTATGACTTATTCAGAGCAAGCTGTTTGCTGTGTAACGAGATTGGGTGAAATGAAATCGGCTCCCGTGACAGGGCTTCTGTTGCCGTGTGCCAGTGTAGACGGTCCGTGTTTACAGACGTGAGAGTTTATCGTTTTGAGCTCCGGGAAGGACCCACACACTTCCATGGTGAATGCTGAAGGCTGTGCTGTGCGCCCCCTGTAACACCAACAATTCACAGATTTTACTCCAAAGCTGCATTTCCAAAGCTAAGGTTCCTGCAGGCTTCACTTTCTTGGGAACACAAATTAGCTGCATACATTTAAAGTGTACAATATGGCGTGTACGCACTTGTGAAAGTGTCACTAAAATCTAGATCGTGAACATATTCACCCCAAATCCTCCCCCTCAGATTCTCTTACTCTGCTCCCCATCCCCAGGTAACCGTCGGTCTGTTTCCAGAGCTGTGGATGGATCCCCACCTTCTAGAGTTGTGTAGAAATGGAGTCAGGAGGCCGGACATGGTGGCCCACCCCTGTCATCCCAGCCCTTTGGGAGGCCAAGGTGGGTGAATCACCTGAAGTCAGGAGTTTGAGACCAGCCTAGCCAACATGATGAAACCCTGTCTCTACTAAAAATACAAAAATTACCAGGTGTGGTGGTGCATGACTGCAGTCCCAGATACTCGGGAGGCTGAGACAGGAGAATCGCTTGAACCCAGGAGGTGGAGGTTGCAATGAGCTGAGATCGTGCTATTGCACTCCAGCCTGGGCAACAGAGTTGAGACTCAGTCTCAGCATTCACCATGGAAGTGTGTGGGTTCTTCCCGGAGCTCAAAACGATAAACTCTCACGTCTGTAAACACTCAGGCAGCACACACGCTTGAACCCGTGTATATATGCACATCTAAAATACTTCCCTAGGTAACCATGGAAATCTGTGCAGTCTAAACATCAGTTCACGCCAGTGTCTCAAATCTGGCACCTAGGGTCATCCCAGCTGCCTCGTCTTGCATCTGTAACCTCCGAATACTGAGAAACCTGCCCCTACCATCTGCTATCCACGTCTTTGATCCTCCATTTCAGTAGACGCATGCTACGGTTTCCATGTGTTCCCCAAAAGTTCACGTGCTGAAAGTTGGCCCCCAGTGAAGCAGTGCTGAGAGGCAGGAACTCTGGGAGGTGATTGGATTAATCCATTCACAGACTAACGGGTCATGCAGGGAGTGGGTTAGTTCTCACAAGAATGGGTCTGCAGTAAAAGTGAGTTTGGCAACTCTTGTAAGCCTCTTCACCATCTGATGGACTCTCCAGAGAGTCCCCAATAGCAAAAAGGCCCTCGCCAGATGCAGCCCCCTGAACTCAGACGTCCCAGCTTCCAGAATGCTGAGAAATAGATTTCTTCATAAAGTACCTGGTCTTAGGCACTCGGTTACAGCAACAGAGAACAGATGAAGACGACATATTGGCAGCGTTAGAACCATTAACTCACACCTCACCGGCAGGCAGCTGTATAAGCTAGAGTCCAGTGCCCGGGCTCTGCCCCCTTCCTTTACTCTGACTCTGCTCATTCTGAGTGAGTCCAGTGCCCAGGCACTGCTCCCTTCCTTTACTCTGACTCTGCTCATTCTGAATGAGTCCAGTGCCCGGGCACTGCTCCCTTCCTTTACTCTGACTCTGCTCATTCTGAGTGAGTCCAGTGCCCGGGCTCTGCCCCCTTCCTTTACTCTGACTCTGCTCATTCTGAGTGAGTCCAGTGCCCGGGCACTGCTCCCTTCCTTTACTCTGACTCTGCTCATTCTGAGTGAGTCCAGTGCCCGGGCACTGCCCCCTTCCTTTACTCTGACTGCTCATTCTGAATGAGTCCAGTGCCCGGGCTCTGCCCCCTTCCTTTACTCTGACTCTGCTCATTCTGAGTGAGTCCAGTGCCCGGGCTCTGCCCCCTTCCTTTACTCTGACTCTGCTCATTCTGAGTGAGTCCAGTGCCCGGGCTCTGCCCCCTTCCTTTTCTCTTGCAGACTCCGCTCATTCTGAATGAGGTCAGGGCCTTTTCCCCCACTCCCTCCGTGAGGAGGTTTCATGCGTTTATAATGCAGTCAGATGGTTTCTTCACATTCTGGATTCTATCCTGATGTCCCTGAGCTTCCTGAATGATTTTCAAATTTGCATATAGTGCAGTGGGCTCTTTGTACTGTAAAGTTTCACAGGTTTTTGATGTTTATAAGATCACATATCCGCCAATACACTGTCATACAGAATGCTTTAAAAACCTGCCCTAAATTGTCTCCTGTGCTCTCCTCAAATTCAGTCGCTCAAATTCTCGACAAGCACTGACCCTTTCACCAGCATCGCGGTCTTGCTTCTCCAGAAAGTCACCTCACTGGGGCTATATGGCATGAGGTGTTTTCAGCCTGGCTCCTCTCACTGAGCCTTGTGCATTTAAGATTTATCAGGAATGTGTTTCTGTGTCTATTGACCATATGGTTTCCTTTATGTCTTTGTGGTGAATTCCGTTGATCGATTCTCCACTGTAAAACCTACCTCACACTCTTGGCATAAACACGAATAGGTCACGATGTAGTTTCTTTTCTATATGTTGTTGGGCATAATTTGCTAACATTTTAGTTGACAATTTTTGCATCTAATTCAACCAAGAACAGAGCAGGGTGAAATATTTAAAGCATTGAAAGAAAAAAACCCACCAACTTAGAGTTCTGTATCCAGTAAAATTATTCTCCAGTGTGAGAGAAAAATAAAAACTTTCTCAGACATAATAATGGAGAGAATTAGTCACCAGCACACATGCTCTACAAGAAACATTAAAAGAAGTTCTTTAGGAAGAAGGAAATGATATAGGCCAGAAACTTGAATCTACATAAAGACACTAAGTGTTTGACAATGAATAAATAAAAAATCCTTTCCCCACTTATTCTCAGTTGGTCTAAAATACAGCTATTTATTGGAAGTAATACTTGTGACGATATTGGGTGATTATAGCATACAGGTCAGAAGACAGATGGCAGCAATGTGGTAAGGGATGGACGAGATCAGGAATGTGCTGTTGAAGGTATTGTAGTGTGTGTGGACCAACGCAGCGTCACGGGAAAGTGGACTCAGGTTAGCTGTAAGTGTATATTGCAAACTGTAGGAAAACAACTTACTTCTTTTTTTCTGAGACGGAGCCTTGCTCTGCTGCCCAGGCTGGAGTGCAGTGGCACCATCTCGCCTCACCGCAACTTCTGCTTCCCAGGTTCTTGCAGTTCTCCTGCCTCAGCCTCCCGAGTAGCTGGGATTACAGGCACACACTGCTACAACCAGCTAATTTTTTGTAGTTTAGTAGAGACAGGTTTCACTGTGTGGCCTAGGCTGGTCTCAAACTCCTGAGCTCAGGCAATCCATCCACCTCGGCCTCCCTAAGTGCTAGGATTACAGGTGTCAACCACCGTGCCCAGCCATAACTTAAAACTTTTAAGAAAAATTGATATGTAAAGAGAAGGTACATATAAGATGGAATATATATAGAATCATTTAAGATGCTCAGTTAAAACCAGAGAAGGCAGAAAAAGAATCTCAAATTTTGCTTTCATCTTCAATCAGTTTAAAATACTTTCTGATTTCCCTGTTCATCATTTCTTTGACTGGTGGGTTATTTAGATATCTGTTTTCAGTCTAAATATTTGGGGATTATTCAAAAATCTTTGTATTATTAATAGCTGACATATTTCCAATGTTCCAGAGAACATACCCTATTGCAATAAATTCTTCAAGTTTATTGGGAATTGTTTTATGACCCAGAAAACAGCCTATTTTGATCAATTGTTTCTCTGCAGATGAAAATAATGTGTATTCTCCTGTCGTTGGGTGACATGATCGATAAATATTCATTTGCCTGATAGTATCGTTCAAGTGTTGTCTGCCTTTACTAGGGTGTCTGTCTGTTTGTTCTATCAGTTACTGAAATAGGGTGTTGAAATCTATATCTGTAATTTTGATTTGTCCACTTCTTCTTACTTTCTAGCTGTTTTTGCTTCTTGTATTTCAAAGCTTTACTATTAGGTGTGTACATGGTTAGGCTACGTTCTCTTGATGAATTGTTCCTTTTATTATTATAAAATAATCCTCTGTTTCTTACAATGTTCTTATCTGATATCTGCTTTGATGTTGTAATAACCACTCTGGCTGTCTTTTGAATAGTGTAATGGTATTTATTTTTCCATCTTTTTATTTTAAACCAGTTTGTATATTTATACTTAAAATGTTTTTCTGGACTCAGCAACATAAGGTTGAGTCTGGCCTTCTATCTAATCATATCATTTCTGCCCCAGTTGAAATGTTTGGGCCATTAGAACATAGTTATGATTATTAATGTGACTGAGTTTGAATCTACATCTACTGTTCATCTTGTATTTGTTCCGTCTGTTATTTTTTCCTTTCTCTGCCTTCCTTTGCATTGTGTTTTTAATTTCACTTATGGTCCTTGCTGGCTTATTAGCTATAATTCTTGTTTTTGTTTTTATTTGCAGCTTTAAGGTAAAGAGTATACTTCTTTAATGAACACAGTAGTGTTATATCACAGCAGTGTATTTCCACTCTCCCTCACAGCTTTTTTGCTGTTGTCAAACATTTTTAAACCTCTCACACTTTTTATTTCCTTTTGAGACAAGGTCTTTGTTACTCTGTCAGACAGGCTGGAGTGTGGTGCAATGGCACAATCATGGCTCACTGCCACCCTGACCTCCTGGCACGAGAGATCCTCCCACCTCAACCTCCCAAGTAGCTGGAATTATGGCACATGCCACCATGCTCAGCTAATTTTTGGTATTTTTTGTAGGAATAGGATTTCACTATATTGATCAGGCTTGTCTTGAACTCCTGAGCTCAAGCCTGCCCGCCTCAGCCTCCCAAACTCCTGGGATTACCAGCGTGAGCCTCTGTACCTGGCCAACTCACACACTTTTAAACCTCACAGTACATCATTACGTTTTTTCTTTTTGTTTTAAGCAATTGGTTATCTTTTAAAGAGATTTTAGAAGTGAGTTTCTAATATGTATCCATATATTTTCCATTTCCAGTACTTCTGATTCCTTTGTGCCGATTCAGATTCTCCTGTCTGAGGACTGCCTTTAACATTTCATATGACATTTGTCCGTGGTGGACGATGTCTTTCAGTCTTCCAATGTCTAAAAAAGTCCATTTCACCCACATTTTTAAAAGCTGCTTTTCTCAGGGTTCGAATTCTAACAGTTTTTAAAAATCTCTCACTACGTTGAAAAGGCGGTTGCCTGTTCTCCTGCTTGCATCGTTTTCGGTCAGAAATCCGCCCTCATCCTTTTCTTCATCCTTCCTTCGCGTGTGAAGTTCTCCCTCCCGCTGGCTGGTTTTTAGAAATTTCTCTCTAACACAGTTTTGAGCAGTTTGATTACAATGTGACTTGGGGTTTATTGAGATTCTGGGATTTGTGGGTTTACCTTGTTCAAATCCTCGTTTTACAACTTAAAGTGCCCTAATATGTGTGTAATTAAGATCCCCTCAGCTTTGAGGACCTTCATTACACACATGAGTGCACTTTACGTCTTCCCGTGGCTGACCGATGACTGTTCATTTACAGGTGCTTTCTCTGTGTGTTTCATTCCGTGCAGTCTCTGTTGCCACTGCTGTGCCTTCAGTTCTAACCTGCAGGTGTCCCACCCAGGGCAGTCTTCACGCAGACACTGTCGTTTTCATCTCCAGAGTTTAATTTGGGTTCTTTTTGAATCTTCAATGTGTCCCCTCCCAATATCCACTCTTTTCTTTACCATTTTGAACATAAAAATATAGTTATGATAATTGTTTTAATGTCCTTTTCTACTAAATCTACCTTCTGTACATTAATGTGTATCCTCATTTTGGGTTACGTTTTTTTAATGCCTGCCCACTAATTTTTGATCGAATGCCAGACATTGCGGGTTTACTTTGTGAAATAATTGACATTCTTGTCTTCCTACAAATATTCCTGAGCTCGTTCTGGAATGCAATTAAGTTACATGGAAACACTTGGTTTCTCCCAAGGCTCCCTCTGAACTTTCCAGCAAGGTCAGAACGGTTTTCAGCCCAGCATGAGTCTGTCTCCCCACTGAGGCAAAGTCTGTCAAGGGCTCCACTCCTCGTCGCAGTGACCACGAGACCTTCGCTCCGACTGGTGGGAGCAGCCAGCATTCCTGGCTTTGCAGGAGCTCCAAAGGTCATGGCTTCTTCTCTTTTCTGATGGTCTTCCCCTGGCCCTGAGTGTTTGCCTCTCACACCTGTGCCGATCCATACACAGCCAGATCCCGGAGCAGGATCTTCGCGGAGTTTTGGAATCTGTAAGTACAGCTGCTTTCTCTCTGGACTGGGTCCTGTGATTTCTGGCCATCCTTGCCTCGCAGGCTCCCAGCTCTGTTTCCTCAGCTGTAGGAAGCCGTGGTTCTGCTGGGATTCTTTTCCCCGTGCTGCGTCCCAGTCATGAGCTCTGGCAGCTCTAGGTCTCAACCTGTGTGCTTCACGTACTCAGGGAGCACCGAACCACGCCGCCAAAGACCAGGGGCTGAAACCTTTTGCTTCACGTGTTTGCGTATTTTTAGCCGTTTCATGGGGGAGAGTGGGTCTAGGGTCCGCTCCTCCATGCAGGCTGCAGTGCGTGTTCTCAGAACCAGACTTCTGAAAAACTTCCCAGAGACCGTTGGAAACATTAAGTCACTTCTGATGCATGTGTGGCAAATGTGTGGTACCGTGTCAGTGTAATGTGCACGTGTGGTGAGTATGCGTGGTACCGTGTCGGTGTGATGCGCACGTGTGGTGAGTGTGCGTGGTACCGTGTCGGTGTGATGCGCACGTGTGGTGAGTATGCGTGGTACCGTGTCTGTGTGATGCGCACGTGTGGTGAGTGTGCGTGGTACCGTGTCGGTGTGATGTGCACGTGTGGTGAGTGTTGTGTGTGTATCATTTTCCACAAAAATGGCTTTTGGTTCAGGCCTGAGCTCTCTGATTGACAACGGTCTTAAAATTAAGAGGAAAGCCTGTGGAGTCTGTGCATTTCTGGGAGTCTTATCCTTTGCTGTAAAGGTTCCTACCCTCACTTCTTTTTCCTTTTTTTTTTTTTTTAGATGTAGTCTCACTCTGGAGACTACATCTGGAATGCAGTGGCATGATCTTAGCTCACTGCAACCTCTGCCTCCTGGGTTCAAGCGATTCTCCTGTCTCAGCCTCCCAAATAGCTGGGACTACAGGTGCACACCACCACGACTGGCTAATTTTTGTATTTTTAGTAGAAACAGGGTTTCACCATGTTGACCAGGCTGGTCTCGAACTCTGGGCCTCAGGTGATCCACCCACCTCGGCCTCCCAATGTGCTGGGATGAAAGGTGTTAACCATCATGCCTGGCCTCACCCTCACTTCTACTGCAGAGTTCAGCACTTGCAGCTGGAACCCACTAGGCCAGCAGTGGGAACACTGTGGGGTGCTCCAGGCTCTGGACCTGCCGTGTATAATCCTGGTTCAAAAGAAGGACAAACACAGCACTGTTCTAACTCGACAGAAACTGATGACAAGCGAACGCATGGCGAGCTGTGACCACAGAATACCCAGAGATTTACTTTATACTCTGTCAAGTGTTTTTGGGGTGCCTTTCACAGCCATTACTGATTTCATACTCTGTCAAGTGTTTTTGGGGTGCCTTTCACAGCCATTACTGATTTCATACTCTGTCAGGTGTTTTTGGGGCGCCTTTCACAGCCGTTACTGATTTCATACTCTGTCAAGTGTTTTTGGGTGTCTCTCATGGCCATTACTGATTTCATACTCTGTCAAGTGTTTTTGGGGTGCCTTTCACAGCCGTTACTGATTTCATACTCTGTCAAGTGTTTTTGGGGTGCCTTTCACAGCCATTACTGATTTCATACTCTGTCAAGTGTTTTTGGGTGTCTCTCATGGCCATTACTGATTTCATACTCTGTCAAGTGTTTTTGGGGTGCCTTTCACAGCCGTTACTGATTTCATACTCTGTCAAGTGTTTTTGGGGTGCCTTTCACGGCCGTTACTGATTTCATACTCTGTCAGGTGTTTTTGGGGCGCCTTTCATGGCCATTACTGATTTCACACTCTGTCAAGTGTTTTTGGGGCGCCTTTCATGGCCATTACTGATTTCATACTCTGTCAAGTGTTTTTGGGGTGCCTTTCACGGCCGTTACTGATTTCATACTCTGTGAAGTGTTTTTGGGGCGCCTTTCACAGCCGTTACTGATTTCATACTGTGTCAAGTGTTTTTGGGGCGCCTTTCACAGCCGTTACTGATTTCACACTCTGTCAAGTGTTTTTGGGGTGTCTCTCACGGCCATTACTGATTTCACACTCTGTCAAGTGTTTTTGGGGTGCCTTTCACAGACATTACTGATTTCACACTCTGTCAAGTGTTTTTGGGGCGCCTTCCACGGCCGTCACTGATTTCACAGTCAGGTGTTTTCGGGGCGCCATCCACGGCCGTCACTGATTTCACAGTCAGGTGTTTTCGGGGCGCCATCCACGGCCGTCACTGATTTCACAGTCAGGTGTTTTCGGGGCGCCATCCACGGCCGTCACTGATTTCACAGTCAGGTGTTTTCGGGGCGCCATCCACGGCCGTCACTGATTTCACAGTCAGGTGTTTTCGGGGCGCCATCCACGGCCGTCACTGATTTCACAGTCAGGTGTTTTCGGGGCGCCTTCCACGGCCGTCACTGATTTCACAGTCAGGTGTTTTCGGGGCGCCATCCACGGCCGTCACTGATTTCACAGTCAGGTGTTTTCGGGGCGCCATTCACGGCCGTCACTGATTTCACAGTCAGGTGTTTTCGGGGCGCCATCCACGGCCGTCACTGATTTCACAGTCAGGTGTTTTCGGGGCGCCATCCACGGCCGTCACTGATTTCACAGTCAGGTGTTTTCGGGGCGCCATCCACGGCCGTCACTGATTTCACAGTCAGGTGTTTTTGGGGCGCCTTCCACGGCCGTCACTGATTTCACAGTCAGGTGTTTTCGGGGCGCCTTCCACGGCCGTCACTGATTTCACAGTCAGGTGTTTTCGGGGCGCCTTCCACGGCCGTCACTGATTTCACAGTCAGGTGTTTTCGGGGCGCCATCCACGGCCGTCACTGATTTCACAGTCAGGTGTTTTCGGGGCGCCATCCACGGCCGTCACTGATTTCACAGTCAGGTGTTTTCGGGGCGCCATCCACGGCCGTCACTGATTTCACAGTCAGGTGTTTTCGGGGCGCCATCCACTGCCGTCACTGATTTCACAGTCAGGTGTTTTCGGGGCGCCATCCACGGCCGTCACTGATTTCACAGTCAGGTGTTTTCGGGGCGCCTTCCACGGCCGTCACTGATTTCACAGTCAGGTGTTTTCGGGGCGCCATCCACGGCCGTCACTGATTTCACAGTCAGGTGTTTTCGGGGCGCCATCCACGGCCGTCACTGATTTCACAGTCAGGTGTTTTCGGGGCGCCATCCACGGCCGTCACTGATTTCACAGTCAGGTGTTTTCGGGGCGCCATCCACGGCCGTCACTGATTTCACAGTCAGGTGTTTTCGGGGCGCCATCCACGGCCGTCACTGATTTCACAGTCAGGTGTTTTCGGGGCGCCATCCACGGCCGTCACTGATTTCACAGTCAGGTGTTTTCGGGGCGCCATCCACGGCCGTCACTGATTTCACAGTCAGGTGTTTTCGGGGCGCCATCCACGGCCGTCACTGATTTCACAGTCAGGTGTTTTCGGGGTGCCATCCACGGCCGTCACTGATTTCACAGTCAGGTGTTTTCGGGGCGCCATCCACGGCCGTCACTGATTTCACAGTCAGGTGTTTTCGGGGCGCCTTCCACGGCCGTCACTGATTTCACAGTCAGGTGTTTTCGGGGCGCCATCCACGGCCGTCACTGGTTCCTGTTCTACTTTGCTTGCGCTTGTCCGAAGCCGTTCACCCCGAGCTGTGTGTTGTTCAGACCTCGTTTCTCCCGTCTTCTCACCAAGACTCAGTGACATGTGCTCTCTCAGTGCTACTGAGGTCCACACGGCGGGGAAGCGGATTAGGCTCAGTGGTTTATTCTTGCTCCTCCCTTTTTTCCCTTGCACCACGGGTGGCTGAGAAGCAGCTACATTTCGAAGGGCAGGGAAGGACCGCAGCAGTGGTAAGAACTGCAGCCGAGGCTGAGCCACGCCGTGAGCATCCCCTCCACCAGCCGTGAGAGCGCCACGGGGCCTCTTTATCAGGGAGGAAGCGGGATCGGAGAGGTCAGCTCGCAGGACAGCACCGATTCTGTGTGGCACGGGCATCTCTCAGCTCCAAGCCCGTGTGCTGCTCTCCTTGTTTCTCTGTTTGGCCTCAGCCCGGCGTTGGGTTCATCCTCCTTGTTGGCACTTGGCCACGCTGTCACCGTAAGGGCCCTCACCTTTGTCATTCCTCTTGTCAGCCCCTTGAACCCTCATTCCCAGCTCCAGCTTCCGCTCCCCTCCCCCGCCATGAGCAGCTGTCCTTGCTGGCCTCGTCTCTTTCCTGCTGTTCTGGAGGAGCGTGTGTCGTTTTGTTTGGACTTTGATTTCACTTCCAACTGGGATGCTAGCACTACATCCCATTCCCACATGGCGTCTCCAAGACCCCCCTTGCCGTGGGGCAGGTTAGCTCCTGTGTGCACCACAGTGGACAAGCTGCAGGGCGGTTTAGCTCCTGTGTGCGCCACAGTGGACAAGCTGCAGGGCAGATTAGCTCCTGTGTGCACCACAGTGGACAAGCTGCAGGGCGGTTTAGCTCCTGTGTGCACCACAGTGGACAAGCTGCAGGGCGGTTTAGCTCCTGTGGGCGCCATGGTGGGTAGCCAGTGTGCTCTGCCTGACCCTCCCCAGGTGATGGACATGAGCTGTGGGCACTTCCTGGTGTGTGCCCTGTGCGGCTGTGGGAGGGGTCCTTGGGGGCTGGAGCCTGGAGAGGACTTGCCAGGCCCTGGCATCCCCACCTCTCAGGGCTGGGCCGAAGGCTGTGCAGTTTGTGCTCCATGAGCCACACCAGGACTCCCCTGTGCCCACGTCTGGCCACACCTGGCACGAGCCAGTTTCTGCATTCTGGGAGCGGGAGGTGTAGGCCTCTGCGTCCCGGAGATTAAGCTGCATTTCCAGTGTTTAGGCCCTGTGGGCGGCCTGTTCACACGTGGTCCTGTCTCTGGGGCTGTGGCCTGCTGCCTGAGGTTCAACCGTGCCTGCCGCCCACGCAGAGGGCTGTCTGCCCCGTCACCAGAACTGGACGCTACAGTGAAAATAAATCTGCATGTCCCATCTGGGGCCATTTTGGTAGCAAACTCCATGTCTGGCAATTTCCTTAAAAATGCCGTGTGTGTGAGGGAGTGGCGCGCATTCGAGTGATTAGTTCTTCACCGCTGCTGATGAGGGACACGGAAGCTCTGGGATCCACGTGTGCCGATGAAGAACCACCTCCAAGAAGTGAGACAATCACTCGGCGTGCAGGTGTGGCCCCAGGTCAGGAGTCCATTGGCACGCACCGGCTCCACGTGTGGCTGGACCCTCCCTGGACAGAGCTGGAAATCAGAATCTGCAAGTACCTGCAGGGGCCTCTATAAAATAAAGATCGAAAAACAACTGGAAAAAAATAGGTGAATCTTAGCAAATCTTTGTAAGTGGGAACCTGGGGAGGCAGCATTCCTGTGGTCTCAGCGGCACCCTGCTGTTGGCCCCATGGGGGACTCACCCGCATCCCGGCCGTCCTGAGCGTATGTGTTCGTCTCCCCCTCGGCACATGGCGATGCCTCACCCACCTAAACACACAGGCACTGGCGACGCCCTGATGGGCCGGGGACCCGGACGCTTACCGAGCCTCCACGTTGCGCCGTTCACACACAGCCGAGGGGCTGGCAGTTCTCCGCGGGGCTTTCCCACTTGAAGATGTTCTTCAGCTGGATGCATGTCTACCTGCCTTTCTGTTTGTGATTTCTGCCACCGACATCCCCAAACTTATGTCGTGACTGACTTCCACGTGAAAATTCAATTTAACTGAAATTTGTCTTCCTGTGTGCTGAGAAATCTGCACAGCTCCATCTTGTCCCAAGCGACCAGGCGGCTGTGCTCTGTCCTGCCCTGGGAACAGGTCTGCCCGGACTCCCTCAGATGCCCGGCCACAGTGCTTCCTGCAGCAGCTCTCTCCCTCCCCACGCCTGCCCTCGCTCAGACCAAAGCTAACCTCCCACACCTTAGTTTTAGAGCCGAACTCGAGTTGTGGCCACAGAAGCAGCAGCAGCCTCTGCAGCCGGGTCCCAGCACCACCACCTGCTGCATCCCAGGGAGGACCCCTGGGCCTCACCGGCCAGCACCCCTTCTGTGGCATCACTGCCTTCCCGGGTTCTCAGGGGATCTCACTGCAGTGATAATGTGGGGAATCCTTCCCCCTTCAAAGGCTGGAGGGCTCGCTCAGGATTTCTCAGCAGCCAGAGCTGCAGGCCCACACCCCGGGGCCAGGCTGCAGAGCCAGCACGTCCGAGTCCAGCTGAGGTCCAGCCAGCTGTGGCCCACCCGGGTTTGGGGGTCTCAGTCTGTCACCTCGGACGCCGGGCGCCGTGCCCTTGCCTGCTCTTCGCCGGCCGTGTGCAGTCCAACTGGAGACCCATGATCCTGAAGGGCTCTCAGAACACGCCTCCAGTCTCTCGTCAGCACATGACGTTTCAACCACCAGGACCAGGCTGGGAGACGGTGCCGCAGCTGTCTGAATACAGAGCCACTCGGCACAGATTGGCTTTGATGGCACAACCCTAAAAATATCCCCATTAGGTGGCCTCACGGACATGCCCTCAGGGAATGGGGCGCAAACAGGAATGATTCCCGTCCTTCAGAGACGCGGGAGGCAAGTGTGGGCATCACACTAACACTCCCCACCACCCTGCCCTGTGCTCAGGTCCCAGTGCTGAGGACACGGCCACCCCCACACCCCACTTTTCCATCCACGGCCGTCTGGGCTGCATCTGTGCTGTTAGTTCAGCAGAGGGCTCTACCTGAGCCAGGACAAGCTCCTCACTACCATCCCCAAGGGTCACCAAAGCCCAGAACAGGGTCCCAGAGAGGCATATCGTCGGACAGGGGATGGACGGTTGAGGCTCCGGAGCATCCCCTCTGCCCAATTCTGGGCAGTGAGAGGCCTTGTTTTGGGGCCCTGCACCCCAGTTCTGGTGACCACACAAACCCTCAGCCCTCAGTCTCTGCTCTGGCCACGAACTGCTCCAGGACTGCAGCTGTGCCAGCAGCCACTGGGCCCACCCATCTCTGACAGAGACTACCAGCAAGGTGTGCAGGGCCCAGGGCTCAGGGCCAGGTGGGGGCCACGGGGCGCAGGCCAGCACCTGGTTCACCCAGAGCGAAAGAGAAGCCACAGGAGAATGTGCCAGGGGCTACGGGGTCAAAGCCAGGGACTCCAGGGTGTCACCAGGCCAAGGACTGGCTCCACTCATAGGGAAGACCCATCTCCCAGGCCCGCTCTCTGAGCCCCAGTGCCCTGGCCTCGGGTTCTACCCCACATCCCTGCCTGCTGCCAGGGCTCCAGAAGTCCCAAGGTGAGCCTCCAACTCCATTCTTCCTGAGTCCTGGGTAGCTCCATGCAGCAGGCACCATTGCACAAGGAGCTGACACATGGGGAGGCAGTGGCTGGTGCCCAGCTCCAGCACCAGGGCAGCGACCAGAGCAGGGCTGAGTCCAGGGAAGGCCACGTGGCGTCCAGAGGCCTCTTGGAGCAGCTGGCTGTCTGAGGCATTGTCGCAGGAGACGCATGTAGGCTAGCTGCAGTGCGGGCCCCCAGGAAGCCCCGGGCACAGGTCTCCCACGCACCCTCCGCCCAATTCTCTCCATCCAAGATCTCACAGGGGAAGTGGGCGAACATTTAAAATACTTTGGTGCAACAGAGACTCAGATCAGCCACAGAGCCCTGGACACCGTCCTGTTCCGTCACCCCGTCGGCAGCAGCTCTGCCCTGTCCCTGCCCTGCCCATGTCGCCTGGAGCCACAGCTGCAGACAGGTGCGCCTCTGGCTAGTCTAGTCTGCACGTTTTGAGAAGAATTCAGTTAGTTTTTATTACTACAAATTTAATCAATTTTAATTAATTTTAACTAGCTAATTCTAAGTCTTTAATTAGTCAAGAACAGGTTTTCACATAAGAATTACAGATTTCAAACTTCTCTTTAAAAGTTGGAAGCATCAAAAACCCAAGGCCACAGTGGGGTGCTCGTGGGGACCCGAGCGGGGGGACAAGCTGCTGATGGTCAGGCCTGGCTCCGTCCACCCTCGGCCCTCACAGGCCCTGCTGCAGTCTTGGGTCGACTTGGCCTTGCTTTCTTCCGCGGAGGAGGAGACGCTGACCTGCTCAGCTCAGGAAGCTCTGGTCTTCCCGGACCGCAGGCCGAGAGGACCTCTGCTGGAGTCACCCCTGGGTGACTCTTCCGGGGACCCCGACGGGAGCATCCTTGTGGCCTGGATGTCAGGTCCCTCTTCTCAGCTGTGTGCCCCACCGCAGCCTCTGTTCTTGGCTTTGACCTATGACCTCTGGCCTTCAGAGGCGGTCCCGGGTGTGGGGATTCTGCATACAGGAGGAGAGTGCTCCCTGGCCCCACTGCCACATGCCCCTCCCACCTGGCCCCCAACAACCCAAGGCAGGACTGATGGGGAGGTGGGCGGCGAACCCCCCCCCAGACTGCACCAGCATCCGACTCCCAGGCTCAGGTGGGGGCGCGGTGGCCTGGAATGGCCTTGCCCTGTGTGGCCCTGGGGACACAGTGGCTGACCACTGCAGGCCGGCCCTCTAGCCTCAGTGGTCCTGTCTGACTGCAGACCCAGGCGGGTCACCCTCCTCCCCGCCTCACACTGTCTGCAGTCAGCTCTGAGGGCCCCAGGCAGAGCCCAGGTCAGGTTAGGGCCACCCAGAGCTGGGTGGGGGGCCTTCCTGGGAACCCGATGGGAGCGACTGTCCGTGGCCATTCCGGTCATGTCACTCACGGGCCCGCGGGCACCGCGTGGTGGATCCAGCTTCAAGGTCCGAGACCCCCTCCCGGCACCTCCCGGACCCGCGTGGGCGGCAGCTGAAAGCGGTGGGTGCGGACTCGCCGGGCCCCTCGGCTCAGTGAAACCGCATGAGTCACTTTCCGCCAGCGCCCTCCGTCTGCGTGGGGCGCGCCTGACCCGGAGGCTTTGGTCCCAGGCCCCGCGCCAGCCTCAGGCGCGCCCCACGCGGGCCGCCACCCTCCTGCGTCCCACGGCCCCGCGGGCTCCACAGGCCAGGAAGGCGGGTCTCCTGCAGCCCCCGAGCCCCGGGACGCCGCCGCGCAAGCCCGCCCCCACTTTCCCACCGACCCCCACAGCCTCTGTCCCGGCCGCCCCCGCCCCCCACACTGCCCCCACTGCCCCCCCACAGCCCCCGCCCCCCACACTGCCCCCACTGCCCCCCCACAGCCCCCGCCCCCCCACCGTCCCCGCCCCCCCACACCGTCCCCGCCCCCCCACACCGTCCCCACTGCCCTCCCACCGCCCCCACTGCCTCCCCACCGTCCCCACTGCCCCCCCACCGCCCCCGCACCCCCTACACCGTCCCCACTGCTCCCCCACCGCCCCGGCTCCTGCAAACCGCGCCGCCCGCTGTGCCCCCACGCGCCCCCACGCGCCCCCGCCGCGCCGTCCCCGTCTCCCGCCTCCTGCACCGCCCCCGGCACCGCCCCCTGCACTGCGAGGCTGCGGGCGCCGCTCGCCCCCTGGTGGCCAATCCCCGCGCTGCGGTCCCAGCAGCCTGGCGCTGGGGAAACCGAGGCCTGCAGAGCGCAGACGGGGCGGCCCCACCCGGAACACAGAGGCGCTCCTGTAACAGGGCGTGGGTTCTGGAAGCATCAGCCCAGGAAACGGACCTGATGTCATCGCAGGGGCTGCTTCTGCGGAGACGCGAGGGCCCCGCTGCTGGGATTCGGTGAATCTCGACAGTCAAAAGTGAATAAAATGGAAAAACACGGCCGGGCCGGGCGCGGAGGCTCACACCTGTAATCCCGCACTCTGGGAGGCCAAGGCGGGCGGGCGGATCGCCTGAGGTCAGGAGTTCGCGTCCAGCCTGACCGACATGGAGAAACCCCGTCTCTACTGAAAATACGAAATTAGCCGGGCGTGGTGGTGGGCGCCTGTAGTTCCAGCTACTCGGGAGACTGAGGCAGGAGAATGGCTTGAACCCAGAAGGCAGAGGATGCAGTGAGCCGAGGTCACACCATTGCACTCCAGCCTGCCTGGGCAGCAAGAGCGAAACTCCGTCTCAAAAAAAGAGTCGGGGGAATCCAAACACTAAGACAACCTGTCATAACGATAATGGTAAAAACGACAGCGCAGGAGCCTCAGTCACCACAGCCAAGCAGAATGTCCCAAATGTCCAACCATGAATGGATGAAAAACCGAACGTGGACGGGTTTCCAGGGAGCATCGCCAGGCTGAAAGGAAGTTCTCACCGCCCCGCCGCATGCTCAGTGCACAGAGGATGCCCACTGGCCAGGCACAGAGGACGTCCACTGTCTGTGTTCCCACCTAGAGGCGCCACAGCGCCAAACCCGCCCAGAGAGTGGGGTGGGGGTACGGGGGTAGGGGGTGAGTGTGTCCCGGTGCAGATGGGGTGACGGCCGCACGACACTGTGAATGTCCTTAGTGCCATTGACGTGTGTGGGTAAAACTGGTTAACGTGGTAAGTTCTATGTCTCTTTTACCACAAAACAAAACAGCAGCAAGGCCTGGGGCTGGGCCTGGGCTGTGATGGGCCAGGCTGCCTCCTGCTGAGCCGCCACCGGGGCCCTCTGGACTTTATCCTAGGAAACCCTCGTGGGCTGGAGGATGTGGCCCGGAGGACGTCGGTCATGTCCCTGATGCACCACCATGACCCTTGCACAGATCCTAAAGGTCAGCGGCCCCCTCCCCACTGGATGGTGGGAGGGATGTGCCGGCCTCCGCACCTGGCAGGACCAGTAGAGCCTCCAGCGCAGGACCGATACCCAGCCCCCACCTACAAACAGCACCCGCAGCTTCGGAGGCCCCAGTCCTCCCGTCCCAGCCTCCAGCGCAGGACCGATACCCAGCCCCCACTTACAAACAGCACCCACAGCTGCGGAGGCCCCAGTCCTCCTGTCCCAGCCTCCAGTACAGGACCCAGCCCCAGCCCCCACTTACAAACAGCACCCACAACTGCGGAGGCCCCAGTCCTCCCATCTCAGCCTCCAGTACAGGACCCAACCCAGCCCCCACTTACAAACAGCACCCACAGCTGCGGAGGCCCCAGTCCTCCTGTCCCAGCCTCCAGTACAGGACCCAACCCCAGCCCTGCTTACAAACAGCACCCACAGCTGCAGAGGCCCCAGTCCTCCTGTCCCAGCCTCCAGTACAGGACCCAGTCCCAGCCCTGCTTACAAATAGCACCCATAGCTGCGGAGGCCCCAGCCTTCCCGTCCCAGCCTCCAGTACAGGACCCAGTCCCAGCCCCCACTTACAAACAGCACCCACAGCTACAGAGGCCCCAGTCCTCCTGTCCCAGCCTCCAGTACAGGACCGAGTCCCAGCCCCACTTACAAACAGCAACCACAGCTACAGAGGACCCAGTCCTCCCATCTCAGCCTCCAGCACTGGACCCAGCTCCAGCCCCCACTTACAAACATCACCCACGACTGGAGAGGCCCCAGTCCTCCCGTCCCAGCCTCCATCAGGGCCCCGTTCCCGTCCTACCCTGACCCTGCACCTGGCCCCCTGTTCCCATCCTTCCCTGGCCACCTGCTTCTGTCCCACCCCGGCCTTGCGCCTGCCCACCTGTTTGCTGGGGTGGGAAGACTCAGGGCCGGGGTGGGATGGAAGCAGACTCTTATTTCTTCTCAGCATCTGTGCTGAGTCCTCCAGGCGAGCGAGATAGTGGAAGCTCACGATGCTGTCAGCACAGGCGCCTTAGATGTGAGGAGTCTGCCCCCTGCGATGTGCCAGGAGGAGGAGCTTCCATTGTGTGAGGTCTTGTGTAAAAGTGAGTCTGCCCCCTGCGATGTGCCAGGAGGAGGAGCTTCCGTTGTGTGAGGTCTTGTATAAAAGTGAGTCTGCCCCCTGCGATGTGCCAGGAGGAGGAGCTTCCGTTGTGTGAGGTCTTGTGTAAAAGTGAGTCTGCCCCCTGCGATGTGCCAGGAGGAGGAGCTTCCGTTGTGTGAGGTCTTGTGTAAAAGTGAGTCTGCCCCCTGCGATGTGCCAGGAGGAGGAGCTTCCGTTGTGTGAGGTCTTGTGTAAAAGTGAGTCTGCCCCCTGCGATGTGCCAGGAGGAGGAGCTTCCGTTGTGTGAGGTCTTGTGTAAAAGTGAGTCTGCCCCCTGCGATGTGCCAGGAGGAGCTTCCGTTGTGTGAGGTCTTGTGTAAAAGTGAGTCTGCCCCCTGCGATGTGCCAGGAGGAGGAGCTTCCGTTGTGTGAGGTCTTGTGTAAAAGTGAGTCTGCCCCCTGCGATGTGCCAGGAGGAAGAGCTTCCATTGTGTGAGGTCTTGTGTAAAAGTGAGCACAGGGGGCCAGGGAGAGCTGGGGCTGATGCTGCCCCAGGTGCCCTGTTCTAGGCGAGAGGCCATCCGCTCTGCTGGTGACTGGGTTTTCGCACATAGCCCTTGTGTGTTCTGTGCACTGTCTTCCTATCAGCACCAAGGCAGGGACAGGGTGGACGGGCCGCCCACAGGCCACGAACCCGTGTCAGGTAGGACTCGTGGCCCAGGAACAACCTGAATGCCCCACATTAGGGGTCCGGGACCACACCCAGGGCCAGGCTGAGACTGGGACCCGCCCCACTCTGCTGGGCCCGGCCCCTCCCTGCTGGGGCTGGGGCTGCCCTGGGTGCCCTGTTCTAGGTGAGAGGCCGTCTGCTCTGCAGGTGACTTCGGATTATAGCACGTACTTGTCCTTCCTCCGCATGGTCCCAAGACCTGGGCCCGGGCAGGGACAGGGCGTCTCTGTACCCACAAGAGCCGCCAGTCCTGGACTGGCTGAGGCTGCAGGTGGGTGTGGTTCTCCCCATCAGCTCTCCCTGGGGCCCTCCCTGGGGCTCCCTGACCCAACAGCCACCAGTGTGCACACTGCCTGCGGGTGGCACAGCCTTCGGGCCTCCCTGGAGTAGACAGGAAAGGAGTTCTCTTTAGACAGAACTGGACCAGCCTGGACCAGCCTGGACCAGCCTGACCGCCGCTGCTGAGGCAGGGAGGGAGGTGCTGAGGCCAGGAGGCTGCTGCCCTGGGCGGACACAGACGTGGCCCCCGCAGCCCAGCCTCTCCCTTGGCGCATGGCAGGTCTCTCTGGTCTGGGGGTGCCCAGGCCCCCTCCCTGGGGTCATCACTGTCACCTCTTGGGGATACTATCAGTCCCCCAACACAGCCAGCCTCGTGGAGCAGCGGGGACTGTGGGTCAGGCACTCGGGGTGGACACCTTTTGTAGAGAAGCAAACTCCACCCCTGCTCTGAGGGGCGCAGCTGACACAGCCACGAGGAGGCCGTGCAGGAAGCTGAGGGTCTCGGGCCAGCGTGGCGGCAGAACACGCAGGGGAATGGGTCCATCTCCGCACTGGCTGAACTGTGGACGTAAAGCAGACATCATGAACACACAGGAGGCACGACCCCCAGTCACGGAGGGGCCCTTGGCTCTGGCAGACTTGACAGATACCCCAGAAAATGTATGAATGAGGCCGAAATCCCACTGTCAGCAATTTATTTAGATTTTATTGTTCATGTGAAATACGTTGTGCATAGAGAAGATGCTTTTTTTTTTTTTTTTTTTTTTGAGACAGAGTTTCGCTGCTGTTACCCAGGCTGGAGTGCAATGGCATGATCTCGGCTCACCGCAATCTCCGCCTCCTGGGTTCAGGCAATTCTCCTGCCTCAGCCTCCCGAGTAGCTGGGATTACAGGCACGCTCCACCATGCCCAGCTAAGTTTTTGTATTTTTAGTAGAGATGGGGTTTCACCATGTTGACCAGGATGGTCTTGATCTCTTGACCTCGTGATCCACCCGCCTCGGCCTCCCAAAGTGCTGGGATTATAGGTTTGAGCCACTGCGCCCGGCCGAGAAGATGCATTTTTTTTCGAAAGCCCAGGAGCAAGTTTAAAACATAACGCAAAACCAAGCCACACACCGAAGCTCAAAACAATTTCACAAACTGAAAAACTGCTTAGGCCACATTCTTTGACCATAACTTTATAAAACAACATATTAACGAAACCAGCAAACACAACAACATCTGGCCCCTGGAAACGTTTTAATCATCCCTCAAATGAGTCCTGAGTCCAAGAGGAAATCAGGCAAAAATCATGTCCTACGTGGGGGATGACGGCGAGACCGGGGACGCGCCTACGGGCCTGGTCAAGGGCGCCGCTGAGAGGAGTGAATCACTACATGATTTATCATGCCCAGTTTTACTAATCAAATTAAAGGAACATAGCAGGAAACTCAGGAACTAGAACAGAAAAGGAACAACAAAACCAACCGGGAAAGAAAAACGAATGAGAAAAGCAGAAATAATGACTTGGAAAGCAACTGAAACTTGACTTTTTAGATCCAAAAGGTAGTTCCTTAAAAGAAAATAACAGAACAGAGTGCGCTGGCCAATGCAACCAAGGAATAAAATGCACGGCCGGTGCCGGGAACCAGAAAGGGCGCCCAAGCCAGGTGCAGCTGGGACCGTGGAGACCAGGAGAGGAGAGGGAGGCAACAGGTGTGGGGGGAGGAGAATGGGGGAGGGCTGCGGGAGGCAAGGGGTGGGAAAGGCAGTGGAAGGGGGAGGAAGGCAGAGGAGGGGGTGGGGTGGTGAGGGGGAAGGGAGGTGGGGGGAAAGTGGAGGAGGAGAGGCGACCCCAGACTGCATGCCCCTGCACCACCTCGTGTGGATGTTGAGAGGGAACGCCGATCATCCAGGACCACGTGCACTCGGATGCGGATCATCCAGGACCACGTGCACTCGGATGCGGATCATCCAGGACCACGTGCACACGGATGCGGATCATCCAGGACCACGTGCACACAGATGCGGATCATCCAGGACCACGTGCACTCGGATGCCGACCATCCAGGACCACGTGCACACAGATGCGGATCATCCAGGACCACGTGCACTCGGATGCCGACCATCCAGGACCACGTGCACTCGGATGCAGATCATCCAGGACCACGTGCACTCGGATGCGGATCATCCAGGACCACGTGCACTCGGATGCGGATCATCCAGGACCACGTGCACTCTGATGTGGATCATCCAGGACCACGTGCACTCGGATGCCGACCATCCAGGACCACGTGCACACGGATGCGGATCATCCAGGACCACGTGCACACGGACACATTCAGAAGAACAGACGAAACTTCTGTGCAACAAAACCACAGAAGCCCTGGGAGTGCAAGCCCAGCCTCCGAGCAGCCTCCCAGCAGGGCACTGTGCCCCTGTGCCCCTGTGCCCCTGAACCGTGAAGCCCCAGGCGGTTGGAGCACCGGCTGTGGTCTCCCCTTGGCTGGGAGAACTGATCTCCGTGCTGTCCAAACCTGTCTGTTTATTTCACCAATCCCACTACAGATCTAAATAACACAGTGTAGTCAAGGAAATTCCAGCTGGAAGAGCCAGCCCTTTACACCTGGGACTGTTCGTGCGTGGACGGGGCGGTGGGTGCGCCCACGGGAAGAAGGGAGCTGCAGAAGACCCCGTCTCCGTGGGGTCTGACATGTGGGGACCTGAGGCGTCAGTGGGGGGTTGGAGAAAACCACCAGCTGCCACCTGGGGACAGTTTCATATGACCCTTGGGGGTGCAGAGGGCTTCAGGGGGTGGGAGGCGCCTCCCTAGGAGGGAAACACTCCAAACCACGGAGGCAACCAGGGCAGCGCATGGCATGTGGCAGAGACCAGGAGGAGGTGCTACCCTGGGCCGGGCGGGCAGGAGCAGGATGCCCAGGAGCCCGGGAGGGCCTGGGAGAGGGGTGGGTGGCACCCCACGCTGACCTCCACTGTCCAGTTTCTGCCAATCCTGCAACACCTGAATGCCCAGCTTGGGGCTGGGGACAGACAGCTCACAAGATGCTGGAGAGTTTGGGGCCCTGCAGCCTGGAAGGGCCGCCCCTGGGGCTGAGAAGGGGCAGAACTTAGGGGTCTCTGTGGGGACAAGATGTGAAGGAGGTCACATGGAGACCTATGTGGCCAGAGCACACTGGACCTGCACCCCACCTGCAACCAAGAGCTAGAGTGTGCACCCAGCTGTCCTCCTCCTCACGGTCCACCCCCCCACCTGTCCCCTCTGTACCACTCACCACCTGTTCCCCTGCTTCTCCCCCACCACCTGTCCCCCTCCCCATCGCCCACCACTCGGAGGCTGTCTGTCCCCTGCCACTCCCCCACCACCCACCACCTATCCCTTTTACAACCACCCACCACCTGTCCCCCAGCCCCTCCCCTACCTGTCCTCTGCCCCTCCCCCACCACCTGTTCCCTCCCCGCCACCCACCACCTGCCCCCTCCTCACCACCCACCACCCACCACTTGTCCCCCGCCCCTCCCCTACCACAACATTGCCCTTTTCTCTCAAGGCTGAGGCCATTCCAGGTTCTCCCTTGTGACCAGCTGGGGCCTCAATTGTCTCCCAAGAGAGATAGAGGGCTTGGAGCATTCGACATGCTTCCAGGCCTTTCACCCACTTCCAGCAGTGCAGGGTTTTAAAAAACAATTTTATTGAGGTGCAATTCGCATGCCATAAATTACATCTAATGTACCCATTAGAAGCATTTGTTAAATATGTCTGACAAATTAACACAGCCATTAACCTCTATGCCCATCAGACACAGAACAATTCCACTGACCCAGAGCCTCCAGCACAGGCACCTGCTCACCTGCCTCCCCCACAGATGGACTTTCTCAGGCTGGACTCTGGCCCCCGGCACAAGGGTGCTGAGACTCACTCAGTGGTTCTTTCCTTTTAGTCTGAGTAGTCCCCTGCTCTGGAAGTGCTGTGTGTCTATCCTTCATCCCATAATGGATATTCGGGTTGTTGCCAGTTTTTAGCAGTTACATGAGAACAGGGTACAACCCCTGTGCATGGGCCTATGTGGGCTCATGCATTCATATCTCGTCGGCAGATGCCTAAGAGTGGAGCTGTGGCTCATACAGCAGGCACATGCTGAACTCCACGGGAAACTGCCCCTCTGTTTTCCAGAGTGTTTGCGACTTTTCACAGCCCCATGTGTTGCTCCACAGCCTTGCCGACACTTAGTATTGTCAGCTTCTTAAATTTTAGCGTTTATAGTAGGAGTGGTTTGGTACCTCAGGCCTTGATGACAAAGGAATACGATATTTATTATATTAGGTGTGTTTTCACATCTTATTAGTTGTTTATGTATCTTTCTTAAGTATTCAAATCTTTTGCTTATTTATTTATTTATTTTTGAGACAGAGTCTTACTCTGCCACCCAGCTTGCACACCATGGCGCGATCTCAGCTCACTGCAACCTCCACCTCCCAGATTCAAGCAGTTCTCCTGCCTCAGCCTCCCGAGTAGCTGGGACTACAGGCACCCGCCACGACACCAAGCTAATTTTTGTATTTTTAGTACTGATGGGGTTTCACCATGTTGGCCAGGCTGGTCTTGAACTCCTGACCTCAAGTGATCCACCTGCCTCAGCCTCCCAAAGTGCTGGGATTATGGGTGTGAACCACCGTGCCCAGCCTCTTTTGTGTACTTTAAGAAGTGGGCTGATACCTTCTTATTACTCAGTTGCAAGGGTCACTTAGGTGTCTGGATTCAAGTCCTGTATCAGGTACAAGGAATATGAATGTTTCCTCCCAGCTGCGGCGTGACATTTTGTTTACTTCCTGTGTCACTGGACACAGGTCACAAGTTTGACAGTGTTACCTTTTCATTTGGGTCTATCAGCCATCTTAATTAGTGTTTGTGAAAGGGACATGATACAGTCTGATGTTCGTCTTTCCCTGTGGCTATCCAGCTGTTCTTGAACTATGTGATCTAGAGACAACCCTTCCTCAACTGGATTCAGTGGACGCCCTTGCTGGAAATCTGTTGCCTGAGTGGGTGCTTCTGTTCTGGGCTCCACTCGCCCCCCTTGGTCTCCATGTCACCGAGCTCCCAGCATTGCTCTTGGTCACAATGGTTCCGGCTTTTATAAATCTTTTACTTTCCATCTCATTTTTTTTTTTTTCAAGAAATGGAGTCTCGCTCTGTCACCCAGGCTGGAGTGCAGTGGCACGATCTTGGCTCACGGCAACCTCCGCTTCCTGGGTTCAGGCGATTCTCCTGCCTCAGCCTCCTGTGTTGCTGGGGCCACAGGCTTGTGCCACCGTGCCCAGCTAATTTTTGTATTTTTTAGTAGAGATGGGGTTTCATCATGTTGGCCAGGCTGGTCTCAATCTCTTGACCTCGTGATCCGCCCGCCTCGGCCTCCCAAAGTGCTGGGATTACAGGCGTGAGCCACCGCGCCCGGCCTTCCTTCTTGATTTTGAATCAACATCTCAATTTCTAAAATGTAAGCCTGTGAGATTTTGATTGGATTGCACTGAATCTATGGATCACTTTGGGGAGAATTTTCGCCTTAATAATGAGCCTTCCAATTGTCAAGGAAAAGAGTCAAACTATGTAAAATATATGAAGAGATTTATGCTGAGCCAAATATGAGTGACTGGTAGCCCTTGGCACAGCCTTCAGAAGATCCTGAAAACATGTGCCCAAGGCGACCGGGGCCCAGCCTGGCTTCATGCGTTTAAGAAAACACAACACAGGCCGGGCGCGGCGGCTCAAGCCTGTAATCCCAGCACTTTGGGAGGCCGAGGCAGGTGGATCACGAGGTCAAGAGATCAAGACCATCCTGGTCAACATGGTGAAACCCCGTCTCTACTAAAAATATAAAAAATCAGCTGGGCGTGGTGGCGCGTGCCTGTAATCCCAGCTACTCAGGAGGCTGAGGCAGGAGAATTGCCTGAACCCAGGAGGCGGAGATTGTGGTGAGCCGAGATCGCGCCATTGCACTCCAGCCTGGGTAACGAGGGAAACTCAGTCTCAAAAAAAAAAAAAAAGAAAGAAAAAGAAGGCACAACACATCCATCGCATACATGTAAGATACACACTGGCTTAGTCTGAAAAGGTGGGACAACCTGGCAGGGCTGGCTTCCAGGTTATAGGTAAAGTTAAAATTTTCCTGATTGACAACTGGTTGAAAGGGTTATTATTAATAGACAGGAATGCCTGGTTACAATAAGGCATTGTGGAGATCAAAGCTTTATCAGCAGATGACGCCTCCGGGTCACAGCCTTCAGAGACTAGACGGTAAACGTTTCTTATCACACTGAAGTTCTGCGGTAAACGTTTCTTATCACACTGAAGTTCTGCGTTGAGGTTGAAAGCTGGTCAGCTTTCCCTGAGTTTCAAAAGGGGATCGGGGATCACGGGGCGTGTCCATCCCTCCCTCCCCTGTGGCCTGAACCCGTTTTTCAGGTTACCTTTGAAATGTATTTGTGCTGGGGAATACTCTGGACCCCTCTGTGGTGACTGAGCACCCCAAGCTCCTGGAAGAATTGGCAAAACCCAAACTACCTGAAATAACAAGACATTGTTGTTGATTTTTAACCTGTAAATTCTTAGAAGTTGGTTTCTCCAAAATGAGTTGTGTGCTTTCTGATGCTTGTTACTTACTGTATTGATTATATTTGAGAAAATGAAGGATAATGTGAAAGGCTGAGATGTGACTTGTGACTTTGGCTCTGCTGAACTGTTCTGGTAGAAACAGGAATTCTGTGAAAGGGGCTAACCACACAGCTTAACTGCCGGAGAGAGATGACCACGTGTAATAGGCTTCTCGTAGCAGAGAGCCTATACGCGGATGGGTAATGGAGAGGCTAATCACCCTGATTCCTTTCCCAGGAAAGGCATATTGATTAGGGCCCTGGAAACGGCATGTGACCCTTACGGAGAGGCTATAAACAGACGCATGAGGGGCGTCTGCCCCTGAGGTTGAGACAGGATGTAAAAGTCTTTCTTCTCCCACCGCTCCTCCAGGCCTGCGTGGAGCCCCCTCCTCTTGCAATTTTTGTGGCCAAGCTGGTTGTCCTTCGTCAGATCCTGTTCCGAAATATGTTCCTCCATATTATGTTCTTGCTGATAATCCTAAGTTGATGTTTAACCTACAATCTTGCTAAGGTGTAACGTTATCTTGACATTGTTCTGCTTTTACGATACCACGTTGGGATTTTTGCGCCCCGGTTTTTGCAAATGTATTCTTTTTGAATCATTATCACTGAAACTTCGCATAACCTCGCTCCCCCTCCCGGATTGAAAGAGCACAGTAAACACGGAGGTTTTCAGGGGAATGTCAGACATCCACGGGGCAGCCCTACGTGGTGTCTCCCCTGGGCCCAGCTTTAAAGAAAACTTCTCCCGTCTCTCTTTTTCACCGACCGCTCGATCTCTCTGAGAGACCTTAAACCCACGCTGCTATGTTGGGAACTGGTCTTGCCAATATCCTTGCCCAGAGAAGTGGTCTGTTCAGAGGGTTGGGGGCTCAGAATTTTATTTCTGTTTTGCACGATCCACGAACGAGGTATGTCTCCCCCATTTGTTTAGCCATCCATTAACTTCTCCCGGCGATGTTTCCCAGCTTTCAGTATCGAGAACCTGCACATTTTTTGTTAAATGAATTCTTAGGTATTTTCCGATTTTCGGTGGCATCGTAAATGCTGTTTTTCAAATTTTGTCTTCCGATTATTTTTGTATATAGACTTGGTATCTCATGACTTTGCTGAATTCCCTAATCATGTCTAGTATTTTTGATAAACCTGTTAGGGTTTTCTGCCCTGACAACCACGTCATCTGTGAACAGAGACTCTGCCCTTCCTTCCCACCACTGTCTTCCGTTTCTTCACCTGGTCTCTCGCCACTGAGGGCAGCACCACGTGGAGGGAGGTTTCTCCAGCAGCTGCTTGTAACCAAGATCCACGCCGGGCTTGTGGGCTCGAGGCAAACCTCCTCCAACCCCAGGACGTTCCTGTAGCCATCACTCCGCCTGCGGGCACAAGGGTTGGTGCCCACCTCCAAGCTCTGGAAATGAGGACCAGGCGGGGTGGGGGGGTTCCAATTCTGCTGTGCGCTGGCCGGATTCCCACTGAACACTCTCTTGTTACATGACATGATTCTAAACAACTGCCTTGTTATTTCAAAGAGGTTCAAGCCTCCCCCTTTCCCTGGTGAGATGGGCTATTTAAGCATGATTTTGTGAAAGTCTGGCTGTCGGGACACGTGGGGGCATCGGGATCGTGTTCTGCTGCTGGGTCTGCTGGGGCCACTGTCTGGTGCTCCAGTGGGGCTGGGGATTCAACTCCACTCCCAGAGGACCAGGCGGGACACACTTCCAGGGAGGGGCGTGGCAGGCACAGGTCCGGGTTAGCCCCGCTGCTGGCAGGCTGTGAGAGTCTCACACAGGACAGGGCAGCACTTCTTCCTCTCAGCTTTGCTTCTCTGCTCAGCCGCCACAGGGCTCCGGCTTCACAGAGAAGGCGTGGAGGATGGTGGCCAGCTCAGCCTGCGAGAGGATGAGGGCTGCAGCTGTAGGCAGGCCTGGGCCTGGTGACTGGCGGTGGGAGGCCCAGCAGAGGGGCATCCACATCAGTGCCCCTTCTCCAGACCTTTGGGCCCCTAGGCCCTTGTGGTGGGCCACCCCTGGCCACTGGCAGTGTTTGGAGGCCAGTGGGAAGGGGTGGAGAAAGAGGCAGCTGCAGCAGAGACCCACTGGCCAGCAAGTGAGGCAAGGCATTTACCAGGGCACGCTGCACCTCTACCGAGCCGATTCAGATGGGAGCAAAAGCACTTGCCATTCAGCAAGGGAAGCCTGGAGGGACACAGATGTGCCTTGGTCAGTGGTGCCGCCTGGAAGTGTGGCAGGAAAACCGTGGCTGAGAGGCAGTGTGCGGGCCAGTTCACTGCACGTGGCAGGGCAGGGCATGCCGGCCCACGCCCATCTTCCTGCACATGGGGTGCTGTGTGCATGTAAGCATGCGTGTGTCTCTATATGTGTGTCTCTGTACATCTGTGTTGTGTGTCTCTGTACTTGTGCATATGTCCTCGTGGTGTCTGTACGTGTGTGGGGGGCTGTTTTTGTGTTTCGATGAAGAAATAAAGAGATTGGGTATTATAAAGAAAAGAGGCTTAATTGGCTCACGGTCCTGCAAGCTATACAGGAAGCATGGTGCCAGCGTCTGCTCCTGGTGAGGCCTCAGGATGCTTCCACTCATGGTGGAAGGAGATGGGGAGCCAGCATCACAGAGCAAGAGCGGGAGGAAGGAAGGGAAGGCGGAGGTCCAAGACTGAAACAACCAGCTCTCAAGTGAACTAAGTGAACAAGAACTCACTCATCACCAAGGGGATGGTGCTAAGCCATTTATGAGGGACCTGCCCTCACGATCCAACCCCTCCCAACAGGCCCCACAGTCCAACATGAGATTTGGAGGGGACAATATCAGTGCATGTGCGTGCGTCTGTGTGCATCTCTGTACATGTGTCTGTGTGCATGTCTTTGCACATCTGTGTGGATCTGTCTCTGCACGTGTGCATTTGTCATGTGCACTTGTGTGTGTGTGCATCTTTGTGCAGCTCTGCATGTGTGCCTGTGTCTGCATGGATGTGTCTGTGTGCATCTGTACGTGTGTGCATTTATCCGTGTGCACCTGTGTGCGTGCATAAGAGATCTCTGCACATGTGTGCATGTGTCTGTGTGCATCTGCATGGACCTGTGTGTGTGTGCATCTTTGTGCATCTCTGCATGTGTGCCTGTGTCTGCATGGATCTGTGTCTGTGTGCATCTGTATGCGTGTGCATTTATCCGTGTGTACCTGTGTGTGTGCACATCTGTGAATCTCTGCACATGTGCATGTGTGCATCTGTATCTGTGTGCATGTATGTGGACCTGTGTGTCTGTGTGCATCTGTGTGCACATCTGTGTGCATCTGCGTGGACCTGTGTCTGTGTGCATGTGTAACCATGCGTTAGCATTTGGTCCAAGCCTTGCTTCCAGAGCCACAGCAGCCACACAGCACCAGCTGAGGGAAGAGGCTGCATGAATGCCACTGCCTTCCTGACGTTGACAGGGGACCTTAACCACAGGGACAGCACTGTGTTTCTCTAGCCAAGGCAGAGGACACTGGCAGGCTGGTCTCAGGTGGCAGTGGGTGGGTAAGGTCCTCGTTCTCTGGCCGAGATTCATCTGTGGGTGCTCAGGCTCTGCTGGTGGGTGTGGACCCAGGAGCTGGGGCTGGGGCACTGCTGTGGGGTGGGCTGCAGAGCGCACCTGAGGCCCTCCAGGAGGGGAAGGGGTCTCTGTGGCCTGTAGCCCCCAGACATGGTGGGCATATATGGCTGGAGCCTACAGGCTGGAGGGCTGGGATCCGCGCTGCTGGGGCCCTGCTGACCCCTCCAGTCCAGGGCTTCACCCACCGACCAGCTCTCCCCACCCCTGACGCTCAGGCACGTAACTATTTGACAGATGGAACGCAGAACTGGGACTGTGGGAGGCTTGTGAGGCCCCAACCACTGGGTCCCTTCCCAGATGCCGGGGTCACCCCAAGCCACCTGCTTTGTAAGTCTCTGTTTTGGGTGGAGCCCTCCCGAAGCCTGTGCCTGGTGTCCATGGCCTCGATGGAGGTTTCTGTAAGGTCGTCGGGAGCCTCCTGGCTCTTCCCTCAGAGCCGCTGCCTCCAGATGACACCTGCCAGGTGCTACTAGTGGCCAGGCCTCACCTCCCTATCCACACCAGCTCCTGCAGGAAACCGGGGCCTCATGTGGCTGGGAACTCCTGGGACTCCTGCCTCGCAGAGGACTAGAGGGCAGCTTGCGCAGGCCCCTCTCACAGGCAGGGGCAGATTCGCTGGGCTCCACCTGGTTGGAGAGACAGGTGAGGGACTGGTCTCTGCGGGTCCTGCCGGGGCCCCCTTGGGGCTGTGGCTCCCTGCCTTCCTGTCTCCTGGTAGGAAGCGGGTGGGAGGCCCACTGCTGTTCATCCCTGCTTCCCCTCAGCTTCATGGCCTGTCCTGTGCCGAGAGCCGGCTCTTCTCTGCCTGGAGGGAAGGAAGGGCCCCTCCTCCTTGGCGATGCCCCTCCTGTCTTCCAACAGGGCCAGGCTCTGCCCACCCGTGGAAAAGGGCAATACTGGAGAGAGAGCTGGGGGGCTCCCACGAAGCATGGGTCCCTCCAGGCAAGACGACCCGTCCTGCAGTGCTCCCTTAAATTCTGCAGGCTGCTCCAGATCCCCACTTGTGAGCCAACAAATCCTTTTTAAGTTCTTTAGAAATTCGTTCCTGGGGCTTGCCACATACAGGACTCCCAAAATCGGGCCAGGCTGGGGCTTTGGGCAGGGGGCCATTTAGTCCTGTGCCGGGGCTGGTGGGCAGGAGAGACAGCTCTCGGACTGTGTACATCTGTGCTGTCTACACTCGGGAAGGGGTGCGTTCGGAGGCCCACCACTCACCAGGTACCCAAAGCCTTGGGCTGTGGATCCCACGGTGACCACCCGCTTCTGTTCCGTGCAGCTGACTTCCAAGTACCTTCTTGGCCGTGGGGCCCCACCACAGTCCCCGGCTTTGCCTCCCTCCCCATTGCTAGGCCCTGGGTAACGTCCAGGGCAGAGTGACCCTGTGCCCGCCCCCCCACCGTGTCCTGCACAGGCCTGGGGCGGCGCTGTCTCCTGCGGCCCCACAGCTTCCGAGGAGCGTGGCCCACACCCCGCTTCCTGCGCCGCCGTCCCCACCTGCGAGGCCTGCGCGGGTCTCCCACGGCTCTCCCACGGCTCTCCCTGCTGGTGGCCCCAGGCAGTGTCCTGGATCCCGCTCGCTCCTTGGTACCAGCCAGTTAGGGTCACGGTCAGGCAGGAGGGCGGACAGCGGGGGTCCTGGGGGCGCCGGGTTCGGGGCTGTGCTTGTCCCTGCTGGAGCCCCACGAAGGATGCCCGGGGCCACCCCTGAGGGCGCGTGGGCCAGGCCCGCGTCTGGGATCCAGCTTGCGGCCCGCCAGGAGTGCAGGTGCCTAAGGGCGCCAAAAGGAGAACGCTCCAGGCCTCCTCCGGTAGGTGGGTCGGGAGTGGGGGTGAGGAGGGGCTGGGGACGCGAGAGGGCAGGCGGAGGGCCCGCGGCGGGACCGACACCTCCGCGCGTGGCGCCCCGGGATGCTGGCGCCGACGCGGGTGGGGCCCGAGCGGGGTCAGGGGGCGGCGCGGGGGGCGGGACCGCGGCGAGGCTCGGGGACGGGGGCGCAGCACAAGGGGCCGCGTGGCCCGGGCGGGGAGCGGGCGGCAGACTCCGGCGCGGGCCGGGACCGGGGCGTGGGAAGGGCGGGGACGCTGGCTCCGGGGCGCGCGCGCCGCGCCGTGGGTTCGTTCCCGCCGCGCCAGGCCCCGCCCCCGGGGCGCGTTCAGCGGGGCCCCGCCCTCCCGCAGCCGCGCGCCGCCCTGTGGGCGCTGTAGTCCCGGAGTCCGCCTGCGCGGGGTCCCCGGAGCCCCAGGCAGCCGCCCGCCCAGCCGGGGAGCGGGGCCGCCGGGCCGCGTGTCGGGGGCTGCGGGTGTCTCGGGGTGAGTGCGGGCGCGGGCCCGGGTCTGCAGGGCCCCGAGGTGAGTGCCGGGGGCCGGGGCCCGGGGCTGCGGGGTGCCCGGACGGGCCCTGCGTCGGGAGAGAGCTGCGGGCTGGGCTCTGCGGGGCTCCGGGGCGGGGGCGGGGGCTCGGGCCGGGGTCTGCAGTCTGGGGTCGGGGGTTCCTCGGGAGGGTGCGGGGCTGCGTGCCGGGCGCCTGCCAACGTGCAGCAAGTTTCGCGCCGCTAACTTTCCGCCCCAGTCCGCTAATGGGGTGCTGAGTCCTGCCCCCAGCCTGCGCTCTCGCGTCATCCGGGGGCGCCGAGTCCCACCCCCGGGTCTGGAGGAGCGCGTGGATCCGGCGTTGGAGCCCAGGCACGTGCTGCTTCGGGATGGGCCAGCCGGCGGGCGAACCCTGCGAGCCAGCGCGGGGCGGGCCCCTGGCACCCCTCCAGGCCCATTGTCTCCTGTACCAGAAGCGTCGTGGGTGCACCTGTCCCTTGCAGCACCTGTGGGCGCGGATCCAGCGGAGTGGAGCGAACCGAGGGCTGTCAGCGCCTGGACAGCACCTCTGCAGCAGGAAACCCATCCCTGAGGGTCCTGTCCATCCTAAACGCTTGTCCTGGGGAGTCTGTCTGGCCTGCCTGGCCTCAAGACACAGGCTGAAATTTAAGTTGGCAATGCAGCTTAAGGCAGAAGCATCCAGAGCCCTGGGAGGTGCCTACTGGCCACCTTGTCAAGAGGTGGCCTCTCCCTAAGGCGACCTGAGGATCCAGCACAGATTGAATCAGCAGAGCGCAGGCCCCTCTGGCCCAGTGCACCCCCCTGCCTGCCCTCTCCAGGCTGGGGAGCCAGGCTGCATCTCACTGGCCGGCTTCACCCGGGGGCCGCCTGTGCGCAGCTTGTTGCAGTTGCGAACCGCTTTCCTTCTGAAGGGGCTTTGGTGGATTTTTATGGTTCCAGATAATCCAGTTATCTGTGCTGGACAAAGATGAGACGCTGTGCTTCTGGGGTGTTTGGGCCTGCAGCAGGGACAGTGAGGGTTAATTGTGTTCTGAGGACCCCTGAGCTTGGTCATCTCAGCGGGGTTGGGAGTGTATACAATGTTTTCTTTTTCTTTTTCTTCTCCTTCTTCTCCTCCTCCTCCTCCTCCTCCTCCTCCTCCTCCCCCTCCCCCTCCTCCCTTTCTTCTTCTTCTTTCTTCTTCGCATTCTAAAAACATAACAAACATTCCTGAATAGCCTTCCAGAGTAGGAGCTGGTTTAAACAGAATGATAGGTGGCTTTTACCTTTGTTTTGATTTTGAATCTCTAGCCTTCTCACATGCTTGGAAGGACAGAGCCTGGGTAGGGTGGTCACTGGGGACAGCAGGGCTGTTAGAAACTTCTCCTGAAGGCAAGGATTCTCCCTGCTTCCCCATGGCCCTCCTGTCTGGCTGGGGACCTCCTTCAGTTGCCTGAAGTGGTATGGGATGGGGCTGGATACTTGGTGTCTAGGCTTTCCCTGGCTTGGGGCTGGATGTCTATGATGGCCTGAGTCTTGGCCTTGCTAGCTGAGTGCCTGTCAAGGCCCGTATGCTGGCAGCAGAGGCTGGCTGTGAAGCCCAGCGGCTCCTCCTTGCCGGCCACTGGCTGTGAGGCCCAGCGGATCCTCAGGCTGCAGCCCAGGCTGTGGCTGCAGAGGGACTGCCCTGGCCTGTTCTCCTACAGGCTGCAGAGTAAACGGGGCTTGAGGCCACCCCTGCCCTGGGGTTGCAACCTGCTGTGTGCTTTTAATGAGTTTCTTTGTGTCTGTGGTATTCAGCATTTTTTCTGTTAGTGGCCACCATTAAAAACGGATTTCAAGTAAGACCCAGGACTTCTGGCCCCTGTTCCTGCTTGGCAGCCGGAGCTCCTGGAAAGAGCCCGGGCACCTGCTCTGCCCCACCTCACCGCTGTGCCGTCACCGGCCTGTTGGTGCTTCAGTGGGCAGCCCCAGGCCTGACTTCAAGGTTTCTGGGAGTCTCCATCAGTTCTGTGGAAGTGTGGACAAGGCACAGGAAGGATGCCTGTGCCAGAGTGGAGCGCGCCTGGCATCCCCGGGTCCCTTGGTTCAGATAGAAGTGGGCACCGTCTGTCCTGTGTGGTTATCCTGCCACAGCCCTCACCACAGCCAGAGGCTGCCTGCCCCCTGCTTCACCCTGGGTGCCCCTGCAGGCGGAACTCTCAGCAGGAGGGGCTCCTGGAGGGGGGTCCAGGACTCTGCCCCACCCTGAGGGCACTGGAGAGGGCCTTGTGCTGACGGGAGGGACAGGGTTTAGAACCCCGGGTCTCAAGTGGAAGTGAAGGTGGTGGTGGAGTTGGGGAGCCCGGGGCGTCTGGCACTGTCTGACACCTGCTCTCCCTGGTGTTTCTGCCTCCTGGTGTGAGTGGGTCACGGGACTAGCCCTGTGGGATGTAGGAGTAAAGGTCCTCTTGGGACAGGCTGGCAGCCTTTGTCCAGGATGGGCGCCCCTTGGCCCCGGGTTGAGGAGCAGGGAGTTCTGCCTTGCATGGCCCTGGTGCTCCTCTGTGCCCGTGGCCACCCTGCTTGGGAGGGCCTGCCCAGCATTCCCGTGGAGACCTCAGCCAGGACTCGGGTCTGCTGGCTTTGCCAAGCAGGTGCCTGTGGGGACTCAGGTGGGAGGCACTACCCTCTGGGGTCCGTAGGTGGAGCCCAGGGCTGAGTGAGCTATTGGAGACACACCTGGTCCCTTAGTCCTTAGCAATCATGTTGTTCAAGAACAGGGTGGCCCAGGGCCCTGGCTGGCCTGCCACCTGCCCCCGGGCTTCCAGACACTGCACAGCATCCCCATATGGCAGGGGTGGGGCTCATAGGACCTCTCTCAGGAGGCAGCTTTGAGGATGCCACCAAACAGGCCTGACCCAGCCCTGCAGCCAGCCCTGTCCCTGAGCTCCCCAGGCCAGCCGTGTGTGTCACGGGCCCCTGGCCCTCACCTGGGGTGGGGCCTGGAATTTGATTTCTGGAAAGTGAAGCTCCAGCTGTGTGTCGTTGTCCTGGAGAGCTCCGGGCTGCCCACCTCCCTGGCCCCTTCGAGCTGGCGCAGGGAGGTGCTGGGGAGAGCATGGTCCCGTCTGAGTGTCGGTTACAGTGGGCCGCCGAGCTAGGACTTGTCACAGTGGATTTCACACAGAACTTCCCACAACACCGGGAATCCTGAGAGCAGCCTATCCAGGTGTGGCGAGTCCCTGGCTCACCTGTGGGATTTGTTGAAGGGTAAAGTCCTGGGCCGCGGCGTGTAATTGCAGCCGGGCGCCGGGATGCAGGGCCTGGTGCGCTCTCAGCCCTGGTTAGGAAGCGCTGCCTTCAGGTTTCAGAAGCGTCAGGAGTCCGGGATGTGGAAATGCTCGCCCTGCACTGGTGTCCGGGAACTCGGGAGTCCGGGATGTGGAAATGTTCGCCCTGAGCTGGTGTCCAGGGACTGGGGAGTCCGGGATGTGGAAATGCTCGCCCTGTGCTGGTGTCCGGGGACTGGGGAGTCCGGGATGTGGAAATGCTCGCCCTGTGCTGGTGTCCGGGGACTGGGGAGTCTGGGATGTGGAAATGCTCGCCCTGCGCTGGTGTCCGGGGACTGGGGAGTCCGGGATGTGGAAATGCTCGCCCTGAGCTGGTGTCCGGGAACTGGGGAGTCTGGGATGTGGAAATGCTCGCCCTGTGCTGGTGTCCGGGGACTGGGGAGTCCGGGATGTGGAAATGCTCGTCCTGAGCTGGTGTCCGGGGACTCGGGAGTCCGGGATGTGGAAATGCTCGCCCTGCGCTGGTGTCCGGGGACTGGGGAGTCTGGGATGTGGAAATGCTCGCCCTGCACTGGTGTCCGGGGACTGGGGAGTCTGGGATGTGGAAATGCTCGCCCTGCGCTGGTGTCCGGGGACTGGGGAGTCCGGGATGTGGAAATGCTCGCCCCGAGCTGGTGTCTGGGAACTGAGTCCGGGACGTGGAAATGCTCGCCCTGAGCTGGTGTCCGGGAACTGGGGAGTCTGGGATGTGGAAATGCTCGCCCTGCGCTGGTGTCCGGGGACTGGGGAGTCCAGGATGTGGAAATGCTGGCCCTGAGCTGGTGTCCGGGAACTGAGTCCAGGATGTGGAAATGCTCGCTCTGCGCTGGTGTCCGGGGACTCGGGAGTCCGGGATGTGGAAATGCTCGCCCTGAGTTGGTGTCCAGGAACTGGGGAGTCCGGGATGTGGAAATGCTGGCCCTGCCATCTCGCCAATTCCTGACACCAAGGAAGGAATGTTTCAGTCACCTCTGGAGGTAGCATCTTTCAGAACAGGGGGCCCAAGTTCCCCGGGGCTCCTGGGGGTCCTGTGGGCAGAATCCTGACTCCTGGGCCCATGGACTCTGGGCACAGACCCTGGACTCAGTTCAGCTCCTGATGAGTCCCTGTTGGCTGCGACGATGTGTGTGCTCTGGGTGTCCCGGGATCAGTGCACCTGTTTAAACCTGCTGACAGGTTGTGGGGAGCAAACTTGACGGGGAGGCCCCGGGACCAGATGGGTCTCCGGGTGGGGAGGGTTGGGGAGGAGTGGGTATGGTCCCAGGTGAGTCCAGCTCTACCTCTGCCCCCTCTGGGCATCAGGGTTCCTGGTGAGAGCTGAACCTTTGTGTGCTGATATTCCCAGCTGTTGCCACAGGCCCTGGGGAGGTGTGGAAGGTGACCATGAGATCTGCCTCAGCCTCCAGGTGGCCCCTGCCTGCACTTTCTCCTGCCTGGCTGGTTTTCATTCTGGCCCTTTGAGAACTTCTGGGGTCTGAGCTGCCTCCCATGGAGGGTGCTGTCCCATCATCCTCCCAGCTGTGCCCTCCCAGGGTGCTCCGAAAGCCGCGAGTTCCCCGACCCTTCCCCCACCTCCCTGTGGCTCCCACGGCCAGCCCGCCTGACCCTGCCTCTTAAGCCTTCCCTGCCGCCACTTCCCATGTTCCTTCGTCGCAGACGTGAGTGCGTAGAGGACAAGACAGGGCCTGGGATGATGCCGATGGCTTTGCCTGGCGTGGCCTGGGAGGGTCTTCCTCCCACTCTCCAAGACTCGCCTAAGCCTTTGTGTCAGGTTGGGGGCGGTTCCAGGAGCACTGCCAGCCTGAGCGTTTTCTGATACCCAGAGACTGAGTGCTGAGAACCTGGGGCAGCGTTTCCTCGAGGTCCCTGAACCCCCAAAACCAGCCCCGCATCGAGGATGCGCTGTTCCCCTGCTGGAGGGTTGGAGGAGACTCTGCCGGAATCCAGACCCTCTGCAGACCCCCTCCCAGGCAGGCCCTATGGTGAGGGGCAACTATGGGGCAACTGTCCAACTGTGTCAGCCCAGTGCAGACGGGACGGCCACGCGGTGCTCAGCTGCCCTCTGCATGGGCTGTGTCCCCACCCGCCTGAGCAGCAGGCGGCCTTCCCACGAGCAACTCTGCTGATGCAGACGTGAGGTGCACCCGTGGGATTGGGTGCTGTCCTCACTGGGTGGGCTTGGTGTGAGCAGCTGACACCCTTGTTTATGGCGGCTCAGTTTTGATTGACTTGAAAGAGAACTTAACGCTGTGACTTTACGTGGAAAAGCAGCAGCACTGGAGACAGGATGCTGATAAGTGGACAGGCTCCTGCCCCGCAGCCGGAAGAGAGGATTGCGGTGGTGAGATGTGCTCTTTCCCGCGCTGGGGGCCGTTCTCCGGCAGAACCAGGACTGAAGGAGACATGCCCTCTTGTGGCTGCTCTGATGTGTGCCCCGGCCGTGTGGGGCAGAGTGCTGGCTGGAGGCCCCCGAGGCTGACGCATGTTGCCCGTGGTCTGGATGCTCCATCTGGAAAGTGTTGGGTCCACTCATGGCTCCGGCCAGCTGCTTCTGTCTAGGGTGACCTGCCTCCAGGAACGCTGGGTCCCTGGGCTCGGGCTGGGCCTCGTCTCTCCCATGGGTGTTTCACCCCTGGGTGCCCTCAGCCCCCTCGAGGACACCTGCTTCTCCCCCTGCCCTTTCCTTACTGTGGGCTTTGCCTGCACGCCCTCCTCTGGGGCATGGGGGGCCGTGTTCCCCACGCTCATGTGCAGGATCGGAACCCAGGCTGAAGGGGACCTGAGGCTTGTACCTGTTGCCACCCGCCCAGGATGTGACCAGGTGTGTCCCTGGCCTCTAGCAGTGTCTGTCCCTGCCTGTGTCCTCCCCAGGCCACCTGGGTGCCATTAGAGCAGCAGGTATGTGGGCTGCCCTCAGGCCTGTGGGGTGAGGTGTGCGCGCCCGCCACAGCCACACGTGCTGCCCAGCAGTGCCATGCGTCTGTTGTGGCCCCATGGCACTGCTGGGCAGCATGTGTGAAATTTAAATTTTGTTAGTTAATACAGTAAGTCATCAGTTAATTAACTTGGTTTTGATTGGCATTTAAATTGCCCCTTGTGGCCGGAGACTTCGATCAGCCTTGAAGACCCTAGCGGTGGTGACAGCCTGGCCTGGGGCACTCTGGAGCAGCTCAGGCTGGGGTAGCTCCCAGGTTGGTGCCGCAGCGTCAGGACCGATCTGGGGCATGCGTTCACCTCCAGGGTGGTGTTTGGTCCTGAGTGGCGAGGAGCAGGACGGCACTGGGCCTCGTTCTGCGGGGTGGGAGGCCTGTAGGCCATTTTCTCGACCTGCCCTGACTCCACACTCCTTCCACACAGAACATTACCTTCGACCCCTCCAGGGCTGCACGTGGCCGGAGCAGGATGGTGCCCTCCAGCCCAGCGGTGGAGAAGCAGGTGCCCGTGGAGCCTGGGCCTGACCTCGAGCTCCGGTCCTGGCAGTGCCTGGTGTGCTACCTCTGCTTCTACGGCTTCATGGCGCAGATCCGGCCAGGAGAGAGCTTCATCACACCCTACCTCCTGGGGCCGGACAAGAACTTCACTCGGGAGCAGGCACGTGGGCGCCGGGGCACGGGGGCGGCCAGTCATGGGCGGGCACGTGGACGTCGGGGCACAGGGGCAGACAGTGGTGGGTGGGCAGGGAGCAGCTTTGGGGGCCAGGGTGCTTTTCCTGTTGGAGGCGTGAGCTCTGAGGCTGGAGTAGGTGAGTGGCCATGTCAGCTGATAGTGATCCCAGAGGGAACCTGGCTGGGGTCTCACTCCCCACAGCGGGCACGTCAGGTAGAGGGGCTTAGTAACCAGGCTACATAAAAAACGATGCTGTGTCCTGCAGAGAGGGAGCCTGCCCCACCCGGCCTGCCAGGCGGAGCACATGAGGAAGCCCATATCCAGCCCTGCTCCTGCAGAGGGTTAATGGCTATTTACCTAAAGAGATTACTGAAGGAATTTTCCTTCTGCTCATTTTACTCAGCCATGAGGACAAAGGCTCTTATTGAAAATGTTGTAATAAACTTATGCCCAATCATGGGTCTCTCAGGCCACGTGAAGGGTGGAGGCAGGAGCTGGCCATATTGTCTGTAGGAGTCTTTGTGGGAAAAGTGTGCTCGCAGGCTGCCGCCCAGCTGGGCACCCCTGCACCCATCTCAGGGCCCACATGCTGCCCATGAACCTGTCCTGGGCTTGCTCACCCGTCCCAGCCACTGTCCCTGTCCTTGGCAGTGTGCCCACCTTGTCTCTGCACCCACATTGCTGGCACTCCGTGTGCCCCTGTTCCTGCGTCTCTTGGCCAGAAGCCAGGCCCCACCCCTTGCAGACCCTAAGAATTGTGAAACTGATGTGCAGACGAGGAGTATACTCTTGGAACAGTAGAGGTGCTGCCCTCCCAGTGCCCAGCTCAGAGCACTGTGCGAGTGTGACTGTCTGCTCCCATGGCCGGCACTGCTAACCGCCAGGGCCGGGTCACCAGCTCACTTTCCTGGTGAGGCCAGGGTCTCTAGCTATTGGCGGTGGGGCTGGCGCTGGAGGGGGTGGGGCCGCCTCCTTGACCCCTCATGAAGTGCCCTCTGCTCCTGGCCAGTCTGCCTTTCCCCCTGCCACCCGCTGATGGACCGGATGGCATCTCTGCTCTTAAGGAGGGCCGTTATTCAAGGTTATTTATAAGATTGAGCATATGTGTGGAGTTCCCCTGAAAAAAGTAAAGTCTCTGTAGCAAAAATGTTTACATCCCATGTGCTGCCCGCTCACGTTGCACAGTAACTGATGGAAAAGTGGATTCCAGAAAGGAAGCCATTCCTCCAGGCCTGGGACGTCCCTGGAGGACGACGCGTACAGGTGTTCTGCTCACCTGCCACTCGGCCGGGCCCCGATCTCAGCCCCTCCAGCCTGTCAGGACTCGCAGCCCCTGTTGTTGTGGGCTTGTGTTTAGGAAGTTCACGTAGGTGCTGTCTCGTGACTCAGCTTTCGCAAGCTGCCCCCATTCCCAGTCTGACCTGAGGGACGTTCAGACTGGGACGTAGGTTCAAGGCTGTTCTTAGCTGCGCCTGGGGGTTGAACTACAAGATGCTTCTTTGGCGCTTTGCTGGGGGTGATGGGGGATTCCGGCTTCTCCCACTTGGTGGAACGCTGCGGGTAGAGCATGAGCCGGCAGCCTCGGGCGGTGGGCCTGGACCCAGCTGGCCTGGGCCAGCGTTGCCAGCTCACTCCTGGGCAGCTGCTGCTTCCTCCACAGCCCGCCCGTGTTGCCCTCGCCAGCTCAGGTGGCTGCAGAGCGCCGGCCGTCTGGCCGCTGCGAGGAGCGTGGTTTCCTTTGCTGGCGTTCGCTTGGCCTCGGTTTCCCCTGCTTCGGGCCAGTGTTTCCCGGCAGCCCCACGGCTGCTGTCCTTCTTGAGCCTGGTTCCCCTTCTTGCCTCCTGGGGACCCAGTGCCCTTGGGATTGGACTGGCTGTGTGTTACATGCGGTGTTTCTCTAGAGCCATTCTGAATCTGGCCAGATTTCCCTCCAGGCTTTCTGCTTTGAGTGTCGGCTGAGAGCGCCTTCCCCGGCTGGCTCCGGGAGGTGCCCGGCTCTGGGAGGTGCCCCTGGGCGGGTTGAGGTTGCCTGGACCACGGGACTGCGCTGTGTGGTGGGAGCTGCAGCCCCCGCCCTCCTCCGGGGAGACCCGGGCCCAGGGCCCTGTGTGCAGCAGGCCTTCTCGACCCACGGCCAGTGCCTCGACCTCAGCCAGTCCCTGTTGGGTGCCCTTCTGTGGCAACCGGTCCTTCTGCTGCCCCACACCCGGCCCTGCCCTCACGTCCCGCCTGCCTTCGGCCCTTGCCCACCTTGCCACCCCCTGTTCAGCGAAGCTGCCCTGAAGCCGACCGGGTGTTGATCTGGGCGCAGCTCCCCGCACTCTGCCCATCAGCCTGGACCTGACGCGAGAGCTCGGGAGAGCAGGGCGGATGCTGGGCTCAGGCAGCAGGAGCCTGGACTCGTGTGGGAGCCGCGGCTGCCTGACACACGCCACCTCCCTGCTGGGACCTTTGTGGGTGGCCCTCCCCCAGCAGCCTTGTAAGTGGGATGCAGGTCATAGCTCTGGGCAGAGCCTCCCTGCTGTCCACTTGCCAAGTCTGAGAAAGGGGAAGTAGGGGCCACTGAGGCAGTGCAGGGAGAGGAGCGGGAGGGCCCTGGGCGGGTGCTGGGGGGGTGTGCAGGCTCCATCTTGACCCCGTGGTCTGCCAACGGGGAGCACTGCACTGGGAGCCTCAACTAAGACGAGGTACCTGGGGAGGCCCCGGCCTGCAGAGCCGGCTCCTGGTGGAAGAGAAATGAGGTGTGCTCCATTCATTCAGAGGTGGGAGAGGCTCCCAGGACTCCCGGCTGCCCTTTTCCAGAGAGCCGTGGCTCTGGGGGAGCCTCTGCTGGCTGTCTACCATTTTGACTCTGGGCTGTGGGCAGGACCTGTGCCCTGGCCGGGGGCTGGAGCTCCCATGGCCCCTCGCAGCCTCCGGTGTCTGGGGGTCGGGGTCCCTCAGATGCTAGGAGGGCCCCTGCCTCTGAGCCTCTTCTTTCAGACTCTGCAGGAGTTCTCCGGGCTGGCCCTGATGAGAAGCCTTCCCAGTCAAGCAGGCAGTCGGCCAGGAGAGCTTGCCCACAGAGGGGCTGTTTGATGTCCCCAGGGCTTTGCTGTAAACACAGTGTAGAGGCTGGTAGCTGGCCCTGAGGCTCCCCGTGACCTGGCCTGGTCACTCAGCCTCCCAGCACCTGACCTGCATTGAGTGTGTCCCGGAATGTCCTGGGCAGGATGGAGCACGGGAGGGACCTTGGGTGCTAGGTGCTACTGGGACCACAGCCTTTGGGGCAGCCTGGCCTGCGTGAGGGTGCAGGCTGCGGGCTGTGACCTCAGGATGGCCTCAGGTGGGGTCTCTGGGGAGCCTTTCCCCAGAGACCAAACCCCTTGGAAGCTTCTCAGCATGCTGGCTCTGACTGACAAGCCTGGTTCCAGGGTCCTGTTCCCCAGCTGTTCACAGTCACCAGTGGCCAGACCCTGAGCACATCAGGCTACGCATTTGGGTGTGCCACACAAGGCTGAGAGGCCCTGGGTTGGGGGGTGGCGTGGCTTGGGCAGCCCCCAGTGCTGACCCAGGGTTCGGTCCTATCAAGTGTGGCTGGCAGGGGCGGAGGTCACCTGGGGCAGCAGGAACAGGGCTGTGGGGTTGCTGGTGGTCAGGCTTGAGTTGGGTGGGGCCTGTGGGAGGCCCAGAGTCCAGGGAGGCCCTGCTGTCTCACCCGGTGCCAACCCCCAGCAGATCGGAGGTGGGGTCTGATGGGGCCCCTGGGTGGGGCCACCTGCTGAAAATGCACCTGGGCTCCAGGGAGGCTCCAGGCACAGGGTGGCTCCCACATAAGTCCCCAGGGAAGGGCAGGGCCAGCGGCTTGGGCCTCACAGGACTGGGGCCTCTTCCTCTGGACTGTGCCCAGGTGTGCCCACAGCAGCCACGGCCCCTGCCAAGCCAGCTGAGAGCATTTGCTGTCTGCCTGGAGGAGAGTCTGGGGCAGTGCCCACTGAGCTGGTCCTGCAGGAGACAGCACCCCTGCCCCATGCCCAGCCTCAAGTTCCCAGGGAAGGTGGTTGTGTGTTGAGGCCACAGGCACGGAAGCCAGGCCTGGAGTGCCCACTGGGAGCTCAGTGGCCAAGGCTGTGGAGCTGGGTTCCCACTTAGCATGTGATGGGAGAGGCTCGGCGGGCTGACAGGCCGTGCCGCGTCTCCGAGGTGGGTGCAGGGTGGCTCCAGGGGCACTTGACCTCCTCCCTGCCCCTGGGTTAGAGCCTGGCCTTGAAGACGTTGCTCTGGGGACAAGTGTGAGACGGGAGTGTGCACCCCAGGGCCCTCGGCCCTCCCCACGCCCGTTCCGTCTTTGCCCTTCACTCCTGTCTTTCTCCCTCCACTGGGTTCCCCACAGTCCCTCCCATGAACCTGCTCTTCCTGGTCCTGCCCTTTCTCTCTGCGTCTTTGCCTCTCTACAGTGATGATGGAAGGAGCTTGTGTGGTGTGAATGTGTATGGGTTCCAGCTCTGGTTTCCATATTGTTTAAGATGAAACGAAAACCTGTTTTCATTCTATTAAAAATAGAGAAGCTGGCCCAGCGTGGTGGCTCTCGCCTGTAATCCCAGCACTCGGGGAGGCCAAGGTGGGTGGATCACCTGAGGTCAGGAGTTCGAGACCAGCCTGGCCAACATGGTGACACCCCATCTCTACTAAAAATACAAAAATTAGCCTGGTGTGGTGGTGCACACCTGTAATCTCAGCTACTTGGGAGGCTGAGGCAGGAGAGAATTGCTTAAACCCGGGAGGCGGAGGTTGTAGTGAGATGAGATCACGCCATTGCACTCCAGCCTGGGCTATGGAGCGAGACTTCCTCTCAGGAAAAAAAGGAGAGAGAAGCTTAAATCAACAGTGTTGTTAATAACGATGGCTTCCGTGGCCACTGCCAGCTTTCTGCAGGCAAATGCTCCCAGGCTGCCAAGGGAGGGACCGAGGAGTGTTTCGGGGTGGGGTCACCAGGCAGTGAAGCGGTCCGCAGTGGTGGCCTCGGGGAGGCCACGTCCCCCGAAGCCGCACAGTCGCTGACGCCTGGTGGGGCGCACGGCCGCCCGTCCACAGGTCACCAACGAGATCACGCCGGTGCTGCCCTACTCCTACTTGGCCGTGCTGGTGCCCGTGTTCCTGCTCACCGACTACCTGCGCTACACGCCCGTGCTGCTGCTGCAGGGCCTGAGCTACGTGGCGGTGTGGCTGCTGCTGCTGCTGGGCCGCTCCGTGGCGCACATGCAGCTCATGGAGCTCTTCTACAGCGTCACCATGGCCGCGCGCATCGCCTTCTCCTCCTACATCTTCTCGCTGGTGCAGCCCGCGCGCTACCAGCGTGTGGCCGGCTACTCTCGCGCCGCGGTGCTGCTGGGCGTCTTCACCAGCTCGGTGCTGGGCCAGCTGCTGGTCACCGCTGGCGGGGTCTCCTTCTCCACGCTCAACTACATCTCGCTGGCCTTCCTCACCTTCAGCGTGGTCCTCGCCCTCTTCCTCAAGCGCCCCCAGCGCAGCCTCTTCTTCAACCGCGGCGCCGCGGGGCGGGAACCCTCGGCCTCCGCCTCGGAGCTGGAGCGCATGAGCCCCGGCGCGGGTGGGAAGCTGGGGCGCGCGCTGCGGGCGGCCTGCGGGGACTCGGTGCTGGCGCGCGTGCTGCGGGAGCTGGGGAACAGCCTGCGGCGGCCGCAGCTGCGCCTCTGGTCCCTGTGGTGGGTCTTCAACTCCGCTGGGTACTACCTGGTGGTCTACTACGTGCACATCCTGTGGAACGAGGTGGACCCCACCAGCAACAGCGCGCGGGTCTACAACGGCGGGGCCGACGCCGCCTCCACGCTGCTGGGTACGCGCGCCCGGGTCCCGGCACCCCCCGCCCCCCCCCGCCCCCCACCACAGCTTCTTCCCAGAGGCTCCCCCCACCGTCCTCCGCCCCGCGGCTCCTTCCCGGAGGCTCCCCCCACCACAGCTCCTTCCCCGAGGCTCCCCCCGCCCCACGGATCCTTCCCCGAGGCTCCCCCCACCCCGTCGCTCCTTCCTTGGCTCCCCCCACCTTTCCCTGTCCCATGTCCCCCCAGGACCGCTGTGACGCCCCACCCCTTACCCCCCAGGTGCCATCACCTCCTTCGCCGCAGGCTTTGTGAAGATCCGCTGGGCGCAATGGTCCAAGCTGCTCATCGCGGGCGTCACGGCCACGCAGGCGGGGCTGGTCTTCCTTCTGTCGCAGACTCGCCACATCTGGCTGTGCTATGCGGCCTTCGTGCTCTTCCGCGGCTCCTACCAGTTCCTCGTGCCCATCGCCACGTGAGTTCCAGAAGGGTCTGGGGAGCCGGGGCGGGCAGGCGCTTCCCGGGTACTCCCACCTCCTGCCGCGCCCCAGCGGCCGTGACACCGTGGGCCCCGCCAGCCACCCGGCACTGACCAGGGTCTCCCCTACAGTCTCCCTGGGACCCTGCCTGTGCCGTCCTGCTCCTCCCCCAGGCCCTCCACCTGCTCTCTGAAGCCTGCCGGGCCCAGCCTTGCCCTGCTCCCAGCCCCGCCCTCCAGGTCCCAGGCTGCTGAGATCCCACCCAGGCAGGAGGGAGAGCAGGCACCTGTGTGAGTTCATGCTCAGCTCATACTCACACCACACAGACACACAAACACTCACACATGGACACACCACACACTCATAAACACACACATGTTCACACATGGACGTACCACTCAGACATGAACACACACCACACACTCACAGATGGACACACACCACACTCATGAACACACATGCGTGGACACACCACATGCTCACACGGACATGGACATACCCACACATTGGCACACTCACCACATGCTCAGACCACACACATTGCCACACCAGCCCCTGCCTCCCTGGCCTGTTCCCTCTGTCCTGCCTCCTGGGAGGACCCTGGGCTTCACCTCCGGAGTGGCCTTCAAGCCCTGCCTCCCTCACCCCATGGACCACCCCCTGGGGCTGACGCTGCCATGAGCCTGTCTGAACTGAGAGCGCCCTCCCGGCCCTTACATTGTGCCCTCCGTGCCCGTGGGCTGACCCCTCCCCATCCTGCCTGGACCTTCTTGGCCTTGCACTTCCCCATCCTCCCCACATGCAGGCAGCTCCTGGCGTGGGCAGCTCAGCTCACCCTTCTCTCCTTCCCTGCCACACTTGGGGGCCATTCTGCATGCTCCGGGGTGGCCGCCTGCTTCACGCTCCCCAAGGCCCGCCCTGGGCTCTTGCTGCTCCCAGCCTGTGACGGCCACCTTGCTCGGGCCCCTCCCTGACTTGCCAGCACTGTGGAAAGGGCCAGGGTCTCTGTTGTCCCATTGCTGTGTCCAGGGGGACCACACGTGAAAGGTTTTAGTTATAAGGTCATTGGTGCCCATCACAGAACCTCAGACACGGCAGCAGTGTACAAAGCGGAAAACTGCCATTTGCTCCCGAGAATCCCGCATTTTTTGCTCATCCGTGTTGGGTCGCCGTCAGACAGACATAGGTGGTCACTGCTGGTCATGAGTGGTAGGCCTCACAACCCACCCCTAGTGGATGGGTAAAGTCACCATTTCCATTTTTCCTACAATAGAAAAAACACTGAGATGAATATCCTTCTACCTACATTTTTCTTTCTAAATTCTTTTTTTTTTTTTTTTTTTGAGATGGAGTCTTGCTCTGTCTCCCAGGCTAGAGTGCAGTAGTGCAATCTCAGCTCACTGCAACCTCTGCCTCCTAGGTTCAAGCAATTATCCTGCTTCAGACTCCCAAGTAAGTAGCTGGGATTACAGGTGCACGCCACCATGCCTGGCTAATTTTTTGTATTTTTTTAGTAGAGACGGGGTTTCACCAGGCTGGCCAGGTAGGTCTCGAACTCCTGACCTCATGATCTGCCCACCTCAGCCTCGCAAATTCTAATAATGGTCCTCAAGTGGATTCCTGGAAGGGAAATGGCCAGGCTGGAGAGTATGTGCTTTTGAAGGGTTTCTGTCAATGTCGCAGGTACCGGCAGGCCTGCATGCGAGCTGCCTCCCGCCCTCCCTGAGCCCCTGGCGGGAAGCTGGACTCCGCCTTTCCTTAACCAGACCAAGGCCTACTATCCTGCCGTGGACTGAGTGGCCACTTCTGTGTCCTGATTGCCGAGACTCGCTTTCCTCCCTGCTTATCTGGAGTGCCCTCATATGTATCGTGTCTTTTCAGTCACGTGTGCCCCCGTCACGCCCCACACTTGTTTGCCTTTAATTCCACTCGTGGTGTTTTCTGAGCACCCTGGGAAGCACCCTGGGGGCTGGCCTGGGTTCTGCCCTGCCTAGCAGCAGCGTCCAGCTCATGTTTGTGCTGGTTCTCTGGTGTTTGGGTGCCCTTTGTCCTGCTGACCTGCTCCCCGGGGCCTCTGTGTTTCTCATTCTCCCTGCCACCGCTCACCCGCGTCTCCACTGTCTCTGCTGGCGTGCCGCCTCCACCGCCCAGCAGCACAGGGACCTCCAGCCTTCTCTGAAGGGTTTCTGGGCATTTTTATTTTTTCTTAAGGTGAACTTTAGGACATTTTTTGTCCAGTTTTTTTTTAAGCACTTAGTGGATTTTAATTGGTGCATCCAAAGACTAGTTTGTTTGCAGAGCACCAGAAGCCTGGCATGTCACCTCTCCATGTGAGGAATGTGGCGCCTTCATTCCTGGACATCTGCACGCCCCCCCCCCCCCCCCCCCCCCGCTCACCTCCAGGGCCCTCCCTACCCAGCTGCCACTCACCTCCAGGGCCCCCCCTGCCTCGTTGGCCCGCCCTACCCAGCTGCCACTCACCTCCAGGCCTGCCCTACCCAGCTGCCACTCACCTCCAGGGCCCGCCCTGCCTCGTTGGCCCACCCTACCCAGCTGCCACTCACCTTCAGGGCCCGCCCTGCCCAGCTGCCCAACTCACCTCCAGGGCCCTCCCTGCCCGGCTGCTCGCCCACTGACTGATTTCACTGCTCTTCCCCTAATTTATCAAACATTTAATCATGAAAGACTTTCATTCCAGACTTTTCTGTCTGTGCCCAGAGGTTCCCTTGAGGATGATTTTCTGAGCGTTTTGAGATGGCTGTAACCTGGTCTGTCCCAGAGCTCAGGGAGCCCTTCTGGGCATCTTCTTGAGTTTGTGTTTTGTGGCACCCATTGTACGGGTTCAGCATCCCCAGTAAAAGAAAATCCAGAATTCGGCCAGGCGCAGTGGCTCATGCCTGTAATCGCAACACTTTGGGAGGCTGAGGCAGGCAGATCCCTTGAGGCCAGGAGTTCGAGACCAGCCTGGCCAACATGGTGAAACCCCATCTCTACTAAAAATACAAAAGTTAGCTGGGCATGGTTTTGCACACCTGTAATCCCAGCTGTTAGGGAGGCTGAGACAGGAGAATTGCTTGAATCTGGGAGGCAGAGGTTGCAGTGAGCTGAGATTGTGCTATTGCACTCCAGCCTGGGCAACACAGTGAGACTCTGTCTCAAAAAGAAAAAAAAAAAAATCAGAATTTGAAATATTCCAAAATCTAACCGTTTTTGAGCACTGAAAAGACAGCCCAGTGGAAAGTCTCACACCTCACCTTGATGCATGAGTCTCAGTCAGAACACAGTCAAAAGTTTCTTCGTGTACAGAATTATTTAGAATGTTGTGTAAAATCACCTTCCGGATGTGTGGATACAGTATGTATGAGACATAAATGAATTGCATGTTTAGACTTGGGTCCCATTCTCAAGATGTCTCATTATGGATATGCAGGTATTCCGACTTCACAGACGTATAGTCCAGGCATTTTGGGTAAGGGACCCTCTCCCTGCACTGAGCCAGGGGGATGTAGCAGCTCCCAGAGTGGCCCCTCGAGGGTGCGCAGCCTGGGTGCTGGCTCCTGCCTGGTGGGGGTAGGCATGTGTGGGGGAGATGGGGGTCTGGTGGGGGTTTGTGCGTCCCCTGGGGCCCCGTGGCTGCCCAGTGGGTTGTGGGTGGTGGGAGCTGGGCTTCGGGCATGTGTGGGGGAGATGGGGGTCTGGTGGGGGGCTTGTGTGTCCCCTGGGGCCCCGTGGCTGCCCAGTGGGTTGTGGGTGGTGGGAGCTGGGCTGCAGGCATGTGTGGGGGAGATGGGGGTCTGGTGGGGGGCTTGTGTGTCCCCTGGGGCCCTGTGGCTGCCAAGTGGGTGGTGGTGGTGGGAGCTGGGCTGCAGGCTTTCCCCTTGCTGCGTCTCGTTCTCCGGGCAGGGCCTGATCCTCGCTCTTGTTCAGCTTTCAGATCGCGGCTTCTCTGTCTAAAGAACTCTGCGCCCTGGTCTTCGGGGTCAACACGTTCTTTGCCACCATCGTCAAGACCGTCATCACCTTCATCGTCTCGGACGTCCGGGGCCTGGGCCTCCCTGTCCGCCAGCAGGTGAGCCGGTTTCAGGCGTGTCCTCGGGGACGGAAGCTCCTTGTGGGGACGATGCCAGGGCCTCCCGGTGCCCACCTGCTGTAGCGGCCCCTGTGGGCTGGGGGCGTAGTGTGCGGGCCTGGGGCTTCCAGGGGACACCCTGGCCAGTGAGAGCAGGAAGTGAGAGAGGCCCCAGCAGGGCTCCACTGTCTGTCGTGGGCGGGAGCGTCCGTGGGTCCTGGGCCTCGGTGGGAGCGACAGAGCCTCTGCTCGCCGTGGCGGACCGTGGCAGACCTGGTCCCTGCTCTCTGCCTGTGGCTGCTGGAACGTGGCGTCCTTGAGCCTTGGCTAGAGGCCACGTGAGCTTTGTTCTCTTCAGGAGAGCTACGCGGAGGCGCTCAGCAGTGCTGGAGCACAGGCCTCTGACACCCTCCCGCTTCCCGCCACAGGCTGGCTTGTGCTGCTTCTGAGAAGAGCTGGAAAACACGCTTTTAACTCAGGACGGTCCCAGCCAAGCAGAATCTCTGAGTGAGCTGAAATCAGCCACGGTGGGCGTGGGGGGAGAGGCCCTCCGGGCTCCTCGGGACTGCCACCCAGCCTGCTCTGCTGGACAGATGCCCTTGGCAGGTGGGACAAGGGCTTTGTCCACCTGGGGCCCAGGTCTCACTGGGCAGGAGGGCTGTCAGGGTTGGCCCTATCCTCCAAGGACGCCCAGTCTGTTCAGCCTTAGTGACTCCAGACCTTCGAGTGAGGCCCGGGCAGTAGCAGGCAGCCCCTTCGGCTTGTAAATGCCTTTAGGTGAGGACGGCTGTTGGTTTCTTGTGGAAATGCATCCTTCAGCCCCAGTGTCATTAGGGCCTGTCCACACTGGCAGGCCTCCTGGCCCTGTTCTACCTCCGGGGGCACTACCCCGACCCTGGTGTGAACACTCGGACGGGTGAGCCTCTGAGGCCGGAAGGTGAACAGGTCCAGGTTCAGGTCCAGCCTGGTGGACACAGCCTGGGTGGCTGGTGGCTGGGCTGTTCTCAGGTCTGTAGAAGAGAGGCCCGGAAGGTCTCCATTGGCTGCATGGTCTTGGGGTGTGGGTGCTGGCAGCAGTCCAGCTGGCCCTGGAGGGGCCCCAGCATCCAGGAGGAGGCCCTCCTCATTCTTGGAGCCCTGAGTTACCTCTGCCCCTAGACAGCAGTGGCTGCCAGCATGTATGGGCAAGGAGGGCCTGTCCCAGGGAGACTCCAAGGGCCCTATGTGGCCCCAGCCGGGCTGGGCCTGGCTTTTGACCTGCCTCTGGCTGCTGCCTGCTCCCCACTACTGTGCCCCCAACCTCCATCTTTCTGTGATAGCCTCTTGTTCAGCTCTGGTAGCTGGAAGGGCAGATGCTAAAGGGCCCTTTAGGGACTCTGTGCCCCCGAAGCTGCCCTGCGGAGGAGACCCCTTGCAGTGGGCTTCCAAGGGCCCATGGGGGCTCGGTGCAGGGTGTGGAGCAGTTCTTCCCCAGAGGGCTAGTCACGAGGAAGCCCCTTCCTCAGCTGGTCCTGGTCCCGGCCCCTCCCACATGGTGGTGCAGCCGTGGAGGCTGTGGGGGGTCAGTGGCGGGTTCCTGGTGGCCTCTTGTCACATGGGAAAAAACACATGGACTTTTCTCCGGCTGCTTTGATTTCCAGGCTAAAAAGTAACTCATGGGGCATTTTGCTCTTGGCTAGACACCCTGTTTGGCCTAGAGGAGGGTGGCACCAGCCCATCTTGCCCCCGCCTATGTCTGGGTGCTGGGTGTCCACTCCTTCCTCCCGCACATGGAGAACAGTGGGGTAGAGTCTGGAGATGGGTGGGAGCCGTGATGGAGCACGGGGAGCAGCCAGGCCTGGAGCTCGCCTCGGGAACCTGGTTTTTAAAATAAGCTTTATATTTAGTAATCTGATATTCGTATGCTGTTTAATAAATAATACAGGCAGATCCAGGTACCCCGCACACAGATTTCCCGCTGCTCACGTCTCGGGGTTCTGTAGCACATCACAGCCAGCATCCACATCACAGCCGTACAGTCAGGGTCCAGAACATTCTATCCCCACAGCGATCCCTCATGCTGCTCTTTGTAGCCACGCCCACCTTGTTCCCATCCTCACCTTCTCTTTAATCCCTGCGTGTATAATTTTGTCGTTTCAGGAGTGTTGCATAAACACAGTTGTGCAGTGTGTGTCCTTAGGGCTTGGCGCCTTTCACTGAGCGTCGTTCTCTGAGCACTCATCCGGGCTTGGCGCCTTTCACTGAGCGTCGTTCTCTGAGCACTCATCCGGGCTTGGCGCCTTTCGCTGAGCGTCGTCCTCTGAGCACTCACCCGGGCTTGGCGCCTATTCACTGAGCGTCGTCCTCTGAGCACTCACCCGGGCTTGGCGCCTTTCACTGAGCGTCGTCCTCTGAGCACTCACCCGGGCTTGGCGCCTTTCACTGAGCGTCGTCCTCTGAGCACTCACCCGGGCTTGGCGCCTTTCACTGAGCGTCGTCCTCTGAGCACTCACCCGGGCTTGGCGCCTTTCACTGAGCGTCGTCCTCTGAGCACTCACCCGGGCTTGGCGCCTTTCACTGAGCGTCGTCCTCTGAGCACTCACCCGGGCTTGGCGCCTTTCACTGAGCGTCGTCCTCTGAGCACTCACCCGGGCTTGGCGCCTTTCACTGAGCGTCGTCCTCTGAGCACTCACCCGGGCTTGGCGCCTTTCACTGAGCGTCGTCCTCTGAGCACTCACCCGGGCTTGGCGCCTTTCACTGAGCGTCGTCCTCTGAGCACTCACCCGGGCTTGGCGCCTTTCACTGAGCGTCGTCCTCTGAGCACTCACCCGGGCTTGGCGCCTTTCACTGAGCGTCGTCCTCTGAGCACTCACCCGGGCTTGGCGCCTTTCACTGAGCGTCGTCCTCTGAGCACTCATCCGGGCTTGGCGCCTTTCACTGAGCGTCGTCCTCTGAGCACTCATCCGGGCTTGGCGCCTATTCACTGAGCGTCGTCCTCTGAGCACTCACCCGGGCTTGGCGCCTTTCACTGAGCGTCGTTCTCTGAGCACTCACCCGGGCTTGGCGCCTTTCACTGAGCGTCGTTCTCTGAGCACTCACCCGGATCGCTACCGCGGCACGAGCTGATTCCTTCTTGCTGAGGAGTGGTGTCCCAGGGTACACGTGTCCCACCCGTGATTGAACTATTCACCATTGAAAGACTTGTTTCCAGTTTTGGGGTCTTGCAAAGAAAGCTGCTGCAGACATTCGTTTGCAGGTTTCGTGTGAATCTAGGTTTTCATTTCTCTGGGATACATGCCCAGAAGTGCAAGTGTTGGGTCACAGGGTAGTTGCCTGTTTCTTAAGAAGCTGCCCACTTTCCAAGGCAGTTGGACGGTTTTGTTACCACCTGTCACCAGCAGTCTTTGAGAGGTGTCGCAGTCGCACCGTCTTCCGGGTTTCAAGTTGCCACTGTTTTTTATTTTAGCCATTGGTGTCGATGTAGTGCTACTTCCTTGTGGTTTTACTTTGCATTTCCCTGGTGGATAATGAGGTTGAAAATCTTTTTATGTCCTTATTTTCCATTTGCATGTTTCTTCATGTCTTCTGCCCATTTTCTCATTGGATTATTCATTTTTACACTCTTGAGTTTTAAGCATTCCGGATATTGGTCCTTTGTTGGATAGGTATAGTTTGCAGTTTTTTCCCCAACTCTTGCTTGTGGTTTCATCTACTTAACATGGTCTTTTACAGAACAAGTTTTTTTTTCAACTCCCATGAGGTCTGATTTGACAGTTTTTCCTTTTATGGAAAACTCTTTGCCTGGCCCTAAATTCAGAAGATTTTCCCCAGACTTCTTTTTTAAAGTTTCATGTTTTTACATTTAAGTCTTTGATCTCCTTTGAGTTAATTTTTGTATAAGGTGTGAAGTTTAGGTTGAGGTCACTTTTTTTTGGCATGTGTGTATCTATTTATTCCAGCATCATTTGTTGAAAAGACTTAGCTCTCCCCATTGAATTGCTTTTGCACCTTTGTCAAAAGTTGAGCATATTTATGTGAGTCTGTTTGTTTCTTTTAATGCTGTTCCATTGAACTGTGTGTTTACTCTTGTACCAATATTACACTGTCTTTGTTATGAAGCTTTATGGCAAGTTTTTCTGTGTATGTTCCTCCCTAGTATCTTTGTCTTTTTATAAGCACACCCAGTCAGGTTGGAGTAAGACTCCTTCCTTCTGACCTCATTTAACCTTAATTACCTTTTTAAAGGCCCTACTTTCAAATGCAGTGACATTGTGGGTTAGGGCTTCAACATGTGAATCAGGGATGGGTTCACAAGTCAGTCCATAACAGTGTTTATTGGATAGACTGATTGCTCCAACTTCTTTTTATTAAGAATTTTTTTCCACTATTATAGTTTCTTTGCCTTTCCATATACACTTTAGAGTAATCTTGTTCGTATCTACAAAAACACTTGCTCAGATTTTGTTAGGAATTGCAATTAAGCCAGTATATCAATTTTGGGAGAATTGACATGTTTACTGTGTTGTTTTTCAATCCATGAACATGGTATACCTTTCAGTTTATTTAGATCTTTGATTTCTTTCAGCATTTTGTAGTTTTTAGCATATGAGTACTGTGCATGTTTTTAGTTTATATATATATTTGTAAGTGAATCAAACCGTATTTTGAAATTTGCTATCTGCATTAGTCTGGGCTGCCATAAGAAAGTGTCACAAACTAAGTGACATAAACAAGAACCTGGGTGACATAAACAAGGGACTGGGTGACATAAACAAGAACCTGGGTGACATAAACAAGAGACTGGGTGACATAAACAAGAACCTGGGTGACATAAACAAGAACCTGGGTGACATAAACAAGGGACTGGGTGACATAAACAAGAACCTGGGTGACATAAACAAGGGACTGGGTGACATAAACAAGAGACTGGGTGACATAAACAAGAACCTGGGTGACATAAACAAGAACCTGGGTGACATAAACAAGGGACTGGGTGACATAAACAAGGGACTGGGTGACATAAACAAGGGACTGGGTGACATAAACAAGAACCTGGGTGACATAAACAAGAGAAACATATTTTCTTATAGTTCCAGAGGCTGCAATTTTGAGATACGGTATTGGCAGGTGGCTCCTCTCCTTGGCTTACAGTTGGCATATTCTCCCTTTGTCTTCATATGGTGTTTTTCTGTGTATGTTCTTCTGGTATCTCTGTCTTCTTATGAGAACACCCAGTCAGGTTAGAGTAAGACCCCATCCTTCTGACCTCATTCAACCTTAGTTACCTTTTTAAAGGCCCTGTCTTCAAATGCAGTGACATTGTGGGTTCAACATGTGAACTGGGGGATGGGTTCACAATTCAGCCCATGACAGTGTGTATGTGTTTATTGCTGGTGTATAGAAATACAGTTGATTTTTGTGTGTTTATCTTGTAGCCTGTAATTTTGCTGAGTTTACTTATTAGTTCTAGGAGGATTTTCCATTTTTTGGTTCTTGTTTTTGAAATTCCTTGAGATTTTCTACGTAGATAATTATATTGTGAAAGATATATGGATCAGAAAGGAAGAAATATGCAAATATTCTATGAAATAAAATATATTTACATATTTCTTCCTTTCTGATCTGTATCTTTTCTTTTCCTTGACTTACTGCACTGGCTGGAACTTTATTAATTCCTTCCCTCTGTTTGCTTTAGTTGGATCCCACAAGTTTTAATAGGCTGTGTTTTCATTTTTCACTTATTTCAGCATATCTTTTGACTCATTATTATTTCAAATTTTATTGTTTAATTTCCAAGTGTTTTGAGATTTTATTCTTATATTTCATTATTAACTTCTTTTGATTCTATTGTGATCAGAAAACACATTCCCTATTACTTAAGTCCTTATAAATTTGTGAAGATTTGTTTAAGACCCAGAATATTATCTGTTTTGGTATACCGTGGACACTTGGAAAAAAATGTATATTCTGCTTTTTGGGTGGAATGTTCTGTAAATGCTGATCAGATCTTATTGGCTGATGGTGTTGATTTCATCTCAATTCTTGTAGATTTTCTGTCTACTTTTATTGTTATTGAGAGAGGGGTATTAAAGCCTCCCAAGTATGATTGTGGATCGGTTTCTCCTTTCAGTCCTGCCAGGATTTTGAGTCACATATTGGCAGCTCTTTCGTTTGCTGCATACACATTTGGGATTGTAGTTTGTCTTGGTGGACCGACCCTCCTGTCAGTTATGTAATGGTGGGATTATATCATGTCTATCTCTGCCTCTGGTCTTTTTTTTTCTCTGAAGTTTACTTTAGCTGATGTTAATGTAGCCACCCCTGCTTTTCTTTGATTAATGTTTGCAAGATACCTCTTCTTTCATTGTTTTACTTTCATCCTTCCTATCTTGGTACATATGAAGCGAGTTTCTTGGAGGCAGCATGTAGTTGAGTCATGTTTTTAAATCTACTTTGCTAATCTCTGTCTTACATTTGGTATATGTAGACCCTTTATATGTAATATGATAATCTTTATATTAGGGCTTAAGTCTGCCATTTCATTTTTAATTTTTCATTTATTCTCTGTTTTTAGTTTCCGTTTACGTTTTTACAGCTTTCAGTCGGTTACTTGCACATCCCTTACAATTTTGTTTGCTTTATCTGTTGGGTTTTTGAATGCACTTAGCATAGCGATTGTGGTTGCTTTGTGAGTTACGTTACCAGTTGGAGTGAAGTATAGAAACTTTGCCTTCCTTTATGTCACTTTGTCATTTCCCACTATATAATACAATTATCTGAAATATTTTCTCTACATCCTTTTATTGCCACATAAGATAATGTTGTAGGCCGGGCGCGGTGGCTCAAGCCTGTAATCCCAGCACTTTGGGAGGCCGAGGCGGGTGGATCACGAGGTCAAGAGATCGAGACCATCCTGGTCAGCATGGTGAAACCCCGTCTCTACTAAAGATACAAAAAATTAGCTGGGCATGGTGGTGCGTGCCTATAATCCCAGCTACTCAGGAGGCTGAGGCAGGAGAATTGCCTGAACCCAGGAGGCGGAGGTTGCGGTGAGCCGAGATCGCGCCATTGCACTGCAGCCTGGGTAACAAGAGCGAAACTCCGTCTCAAAAAAAAAAAAAAAAAGATAATGTTGTAAATTTTGCATTAATCATCAAACATATTTTAGAAAACTCAGGAAGGAAAGTCTGTTTTATTTACACACAGTGTTACCTCCTATGGTATTTCCTCCTTCCTGTTATTTCAAGATTCCTTTCTTTAGTAATTTCCTTTCTGTTTAGAGAACTTTCCTTCTGCTGGTTACAAATGCTTCTCTTCGTTTCTCTTCATCTGAGAGTGTCTTGATTTCTCTTTTACTCTCAAAGGATGTTTTCACTGGATATAGGATGCTGGGTAGACAGTATTTTGTTGTTGTTGTTTTAGCATGTGAGAAATGTGGTGCCTTTCCTCATAGCTTTCAGGATTTGTGATGACACATTACTGTCATTCAAATTGTTTGCCCAGAAGGGGTCATTTTTCTCTGGCCACTTCCAACATTTCTTTTATTTTTATCTTTAGCTTATAGAAGTTTAAATATGGTGTGTGTTGGTGTGGTTTTGTTTGGGTTTTCTCTTTAGGGTTCACTAAGCCTCGTGTATCTGCAGTGTATGTCTCACCAAATTAGGGAATTTTTCAGCCATTATTTCCTGAAGTGCTTTTTTAACCCAACTCCTTTTCTCCCCTGCTTTTTTAAAGAACCCTCATGCCACAGATGTCAGATTTTTGTTACATAGTTCCACAAGGAATGAGGCGTTGTTCATTTTTTTCACTCTTTTTCTTTTGTTCAGATTGGATAATTTCTATTGTTCTTAACTCCAGTTCACTGATTCTTTTCTCTGCCTCTTCCATTTTGTTGTTGAGATGCTTCATTAAGTTTTAAAACTTTGGTTATTGTATTTTTCAGTTCTAATCTTTTTTATTTCTCCTGTTTCTTTGCTGAGATGTGTGTTTCTTTCATTTGTTTCTAGCACGTTTTTTGTTCACTGAAGCATTTTTTATGGTGACTGGTTTAAGATCTTGAATAATTCTACCATCCCTGTTGTCTTAGTGTTGGTGTCTATTAATTGTCTGTCAGTTGAGATCTTTGTGGTTTAGGATGCTGAGGGACTTTTTAGTGAAATGCAAGCATTTTGGGTATGATGTAATGAGACTGGACCTTATTTCAGCATCCTGTTTTGGCTGGTGCAGCTCCAGAAGGTCATGTGGGGTGTGCACCTTGCTACAGCCAGGTGGGGTGGAAGTTCAGGTTCCCACTCAGGCTTTGTGACACCTGAGCGACGATGGGTGGCTGGGTGGGGGCTCCTTCTTGTTGCCAGGCAAGGATGGGAGTCCTCCTGTGGCCTCCTGGATGCCCCTGGGGTTGGGACATTCTCATTATTGCTGAGAGGGTGGAAGTCTGGAGTCTGCTTGACCTCCTCTGACGTCCCCAGCATGGAGAGGGGCGGGCACTCTCTAATGCATCTAACACTATAAATTGCCCACTCAGTGCTCCTTCCTGTTGCCAGGCAAGGATGGGAGTCTAGTTCCCCCTGTGGCCCCCTGGATGGCCCTGGGGTAAGAAGCCTGGCTCCCTGTGGTCTCTGCTGACTCCATGGGGGTGAGAGTGGGGGTCTTTACCAGCTGGTGGGAGTGAAAGCTGTGGTACCCACTGGTGTTGTCTGACACCACCCCACAGGGCACTTGGGGGTCCTTGTTACAGGCTGGGGCGAGGGGTCTCCTTGCTGGTATGGTGGGTGCAGCCGAGGTGTGGTGTCTGGTAGGAGCAGGTGATTCCTGTCTCAGGGTCTTTCCTGGTCCTCAGGCCGGAGAGAGCTGCTTTCATGGGCTCTTTTTCCTGCATCTGTTGGCATTTTCAGCTTGCTGCTATCAGTTGCAAAATATCTGAGGCAAAAAGAAAGGCACCAGGGAGCTCGGTGTGGTGCAGCTGCTCAGGCCCTGGTGGTCTGCCCGCCTGCTCCCACTTTCAGAGCCTTCCTGTGTGTGTTTTTCAGTGTCGTGGGCAGGAGAACAGGGAAAGAAGCATGTCAGCCCCTCTTCCTGAGTTTGCTTTGAACACAGCTTTCCTGGAAGGGAGCCAGTGCCACTGGGCTGTGGGATTCTGGCCTGCAGGCGTGGACTCGGGCCTCAGGGGTCTTGGGTGGGTCTCACTGGGCTCTGGCTGGCAGAGTCCTGAGAGCACTGCAGCCTCCTGAACCCCCTGCGCCTCCAGGAGTGATCAGGTCTCTCCCTGGTACCCCAGGAACATTTCCAGTCCCTCCTGCCTGTGGCAGCTGTGAGAACCCAGAGAGACGTGGCCACTGCTGGTCATTGCAGCACAGCTTCTGCTGCCGAGGTGGAGGCGGGCTCCGTGTGCAGGCTGCTGAGGGGTCGCTCTGCGCACGAAGCCCTGGGGAACAGCTCCTGCCACCTGCTGTGGCTCCCCTCACCCAGCTCTGCAAGGCAGGACGTTCTGGCCCTCATGTGTGTCCCCCCACCGCTGTCTTGGCACCATGGGTGGGCAGCAGGCCCCACAGAGCAGGGCCCTCAGGAGCAGATGCTCCAGGCCACGCAGAAGCAGGCCACATGCTGGGTTCCAGGCCCCACAAAGCAGGGGCCTCGGGGGCAGATGCTGCAGGCCACGCAGAAGCAGGTCACATGCCGGGCTCCGAGGGGTACTTGGGAAGCAGTGGGAGCCCCACTTCAAGCCTGTACCAGGCTGTGGCGGGAAGGGGGTCTGGTGGCGGGCACTGTGGCACCTGCTCCTGGGTCCAGCCTCGCTGCTGTGCAGTGTTCGGGGTCAGCCTCTGAGCTGGAAGGAGAGCCCAGGAGCAGGTATTGGGCATGCGGGGCCAGCATCTAGCCGGGCCCTCCCCACCCACCTCCCCACCCGCCTCCCCTGCCTCTCTTTCCAGTTCCAGTTATACTCTGTGTACTTCCTGCTCCTGTTCACCATCTACTTCCTGGGGGCCGTGCTGGATGGCCTGAGGCACTGCCAGCGGGGACGCCACCAGCCGCTGCCCCTGGCCCAGGACCTGAGGAGTCCCGCAGAGGAGAAGGCTGCACTGGCACTGAGCGTGCAGGACAAGGACCTCAGAAGCCTGCCGCCAGCCCAGAGCCCAAGGCTCTCCCCAGAAGATGACTTGGGGGCTGCGGGGCCGGGCTCTGGGGAGCAGAGACAGAGCGACCTAGCCCCAGCCCCACAGGCGGCTGGATTTCTGAGCCCAGTGCCAGCCCCTTCCACCCACACTCTGGGCCCTGCCCAAGCCTCAGGCCCTGACTCTGCAGCTGAGACCTGTCCCCAGCTGGCTGTCCATCCTCCTGGCGTCGGCACGCTGGGTTTGCAGTGTCGTTTAAGTGTCGGCGTTCAGAATGTGAGCCAGTGACTCTGGGGGAGCCCTGTGGTAACTTTACAGGTGGCCCTCGGTGCACCCCCACGCCCCCCACCTGGAGGGCCGCCTGCCTTAGCCACGGGGGCCTCCACTTGTCCTGCTGGCAGCCCCCAGGAGCCCCCCTGCCCTGAGTTGCACCCTGGGGTGGCCATGCTGTCCCCGTGCTGTGCCCCGCTGGCTTTGGTTGCTGGAAGAGGTGGGTGGTGGGCTCCTGTGTCTACCAGGCCTTCCTGGCTCACGCCCTTGGGAAGCCCGAGACAAATTCTCTGTGTCCCCCAGGGCTGTCGAAGTGGCCTTAGCAACTCAGGGCATGCTGGCCCCACAGGAGTTGTGAGCCCTTTAGGGCAGGGTGGGAGCCTGGACCCCCAGGCATAGCTGAGCTGTGACATGCTGGTCTACCTTGGTGCTTTTGCTTTTTGAAAGATGCTCTGCTTTTTTATTTTAACTGACACAGAACGAAGAACTGCATGGGGCTTCTCTGTCTCTGTGGGAAAGCCGTCTCAGGTTGGTGGCAGAAAAGTCCCCATCAGAGGGCAGCAGTGGCTCAGGTCCTTGGAGCTAGTTCCTCTCCCCAGCTCCAAGGGCTTTGGCCCAGAGCCCTCCATGGTCCCGTCTGCCCTTCCGAAGTGCGGTAATCCTGACCTGCGGTCCTCAGCTGCTCCCATGCTCGCACCGGCCCAGAGAGGACGGGTCCTGGTCACCGCGGACGTGCTGGCCTTGGTGTGTGCCGGGCTTGCCTGGCTGGGGGCCTTAGATGGCAGGCCCTGATGCCGCAGCTGAGACCCGTCCCCAGCCGCTGTCCGTCCTCCGGCGTCAGCACACTGGGTTTGCAGGGTTGCCCAAGTGCCATCGTGGTGGGTGCTGGGGAAGGACGTCTCAGCAGCCTCCGGGTCTGAGGAGCATTAGTGCCTTGCCCACAGGTGCGGAACCATCTGATGTGATGTGAATGCTCTTCTCAGATACATTAAACGCACTTGTCACATGCGTGTGAGCAGGGCTTCTGATTCCAGGCCGGCTTGGCCTGGGGCTTGAGGGTCAGCAGTCAGCGAGGAGGGCAAAAGAGGGGTCCCAGCCTTCTCCCCCAACCAGCCCACTTGGGGTTTTGGTGCCTGTGAGCTGAGCCTCCCGCCCCACCCTAGTCCATGGCCCTATCCTGTGGGGTCTCCGCCACATCTCAGCAGCACCCGGGTGAGAGGCTGGCTGCTCACCAGCTCAGCCTGGAGAGCTGGGACAAATAATCTCTGGCTGGGGAGGGGTTGCTGGGCCCAAGGGTCCCCTGAGGTATCTCAGGGTAGCAGCGCATCTTGGGGTACCCTGGGATGAGGGTTGAGGCAGAGGCTGCACGTGCAGGATGGCCCTAGTCAGCAGATGGTGCTGGTCAGATGGGGCTGTGGTCCTGGCATCCAGGGCCCTGCCACAGCCACCCTAGGGACCCTGCTGGAAGGGTCTGCACCAGCCATTTGCTGGCTGTGGGTCTAGCAGGATGTGATGGGCAGAGGTGGGCTGGGCCTGTGCCATGGGCCAGAGAATCACCAGGAGGCCCAAACCCCCATCAGCACCCTCCCGCTGGTGCCTCTGGATCCGAGGGCCTGCTGCCTCTGCAGCCTGCTCACTGCACCCACCGCCTGCCTGGCTCTGAGCCCTATACTCACCTGGCCACCAGGGCAGGGATAGCTTAGGGTGAAGTGTTCCCTGGGAGCAAGCCAGATCCTGCTGTGGGTGTGCATGGCGAGTCCTGCCTGAGCCCACAGGGCACAGGAGCCGTGCAGAGAACACAGGATTGGGCGCTGGGGACCCAGGTGCAGACTCACCCCCACAGTCCTGAAGTCAGAGCTGGCAGCTGGGGAGACCTGAGCATGTCAGTGTGTGTCCACATACATGTATACCTGTGTACCTGTGCACAGTATGTATGCTCTGGCACACCTGTGTATAACTACACCTGTGTATGTCCAAGCTCACCTGTGTATGCCCAGGCACACCTATGTATAACTACACCTGTGTATGTCCAAGCTCACCTGTGTATGCCCAGGCACACCTATGTATAACTACACCTGTGTATGTCCAGGCACACCTGTGTATAACTGCACACCTGTGTATGCCCAAGCTCACCTGTGTATGTCCAAGCTCACCTGTGTATAACTGCACACCTGTGTATGCCCAAGCTCACCTGTACTGCACACCTGTGTATAAATGCAACGCCTGTGTATGTCTCTGCCTGCATATTCCATGTAAGCCTGCATGCCTATGTCCGTGCCCGTACAACCTGTCACCCTGCACGCCTGTGTCCGTGCCCACACAACCTGTCACCCTGCACGCCTGTGCATACATGCATGTGCCTGTGCACACTCATCCTCCCTCGGGATCTACCAGTGGGGCACTCCAGGCTAAAAGGCTCCTAGGACTTGTTTTGGAAAAGTTTGCTGTTGTGACAGTGAAGGCCACTTGCAAACCAAGTGTCAGTGTAAAAGGTCACTTTTATTTGCCTGTCTGAACTGGCTTCACATCAGTTACAGAACCCGCTCCACAGGTTTTGTCCGTCTCCTGGCAGGTGCATGCTGGCCGTGCTGTCAGCCTGGCACTGCCCTGAGCCCACTCATCCCTCCACAGAACAAGTGACTCGTGTTGATGCTTCTGGATCTCAGGGGTGACGGTGACAGAGGACGTCATCACACCTCGTGGCCGCTCTGCTCGTCCGCACGGCGGCCTGTGTGCGCCCCAGGGGCCCCTTTCAGTCCCAAGGAAGGCAGGGGTGCAGGTTTCCTAGCAGACAGTGACGACTGCCCCGCACCTGAGGCCAGCCTGTCCATGGTGGGGCCCAGATGACCGCTCTCCCCGACGGCCCTGCGCACTGGCCTCAACATGTCCTGTGCCAGCCTCAGCCTCTTCGACGTGGCCTTGTTCTGTCCTGGCTCTTGGCTGGACGGTGTGGCTGAGCCCTGTCCAGGTAGACTCAGAACCCCAGCAGTTCTGCTGCAGGAAACTGGGGATGGGCTCAGCTTAGGCCGGAGGCAGCTGGGCACCTACACCTTGGAAGAGGGGTGCTGGGCATGGGTTGGGGGCCCTGGATGGGACCTGCCACACCCAAACTCATGGGTCCCTCGACCCAGCTGGACTTGGCCAGGGCGGAGCTATCTGCTCTGGATGTATCTCATGGCTCATTTGTGAGGCCAGCACAGGACGGACAGGCCTGAAGACGGGCCCCCATGTCAGGGCCAGCTCCAGACTCTTGTGCATGGTGGACGACAGGCCAAAGCCGGGGGTCACAGTGGGCCTCTGAGCTTAAAAATCTGCTCCAGCCTGGGGTTGCTGTGGAGAACGGCCCGGAGCTGAGCAGAAGGGGCTGCTCCCATCCCCAGGGACCTGAGTCACCCTCCCATCCACCTCAGGGCAAGCACACACCCTGGGGGGGCAGGTGGCCCTGCGCTGAGTATGGTGAAGACCCCATTGCCTCACGGGGCCTGTCTGATGATAGGTCTGGGTTTCGTGCACAGAAGGAGGTACTTGGAGCACAGGAAGTCGGCGGGGGGGGGGCCTCCTGCCGAAATCAAGCTGTGGTCTGGTTCAGGCCGAGAGGCTGCACAGGGCATGATGCCCCAGGCCTGCCCCAGGCCGCACAATCAGATGGGGCAGGGCTGGGGTAGGAGAGCATCTTAGCATCAGGCTTCTGTTTTAAACTTTTTAAAAAATACACTCTTTGGCTTCCTTTTATTTCTGGAGGATTATATGACATGTGAACTATACAGGGAAGTGTGCCAGCCAGGTCCTGCGGCGGGGGCTGGCCGGCCGCTCCCTGCCCGCAGCGGGCTCCCTCCGAGCCCATCCTCCCCAGCCTCCGCATCCAGGCGGTGGCTACTTGGAGGCAGTCATGAAGCTGTTCTCGATGCAGAGCACAACGTAGGCGTGGTGGCAGCTGGCGGCGTTCTGCCCCAGGAGGCTGCCGCCCAGCAGTGAGGAGGCCTGGCCTGTGACCGAAGGGGCATCCGTCCGCCACGTCTCACAGTAGCTCTCGGTCAGCCTGCGCCCGCTGGGGTCCGAGCCATGCCACACGCTCTTTTGGGGCCTGTAAAACAAGCCAGGCCATCAGCCACAGCCAGACCTGCTGCACTTAGGGCAGAGGCCACCCCCCTGGGGCAGGAAAGGTGGAGGCAGGAGGCTGGCACCAGGGATGCTAGGGGACTACAGAGGCTCCCAGTCAGGAGGGCAACGTGGCATCCCAGCCAGCTGCCTGTGGAGGGGGCTGCATCTCCCAGACTGCACCCCACGCTGCTTCTGCCAGACACACCCTCGGCAGAGGGCAGAGGGGTCAGGGCTCGGGGGGCTGGTGGACCTGGCCCTCATGCCTGCTGGGCAATGGCCTCCTGGGGCTGCCTCACTAGGAACCAGCTCCGCCCACCAGCTCCTGGCTTCCAGGCAGCCCCGGGGCCCGGCCCAGCCCACAGTGCTCCCGTCAGAGACCCTTGGCAGCTGCATCTCTGCCACAGCAGATGGCCAGGCACCGCAGGGGACACCCTGAAAAGCAGGAGTGTTGGAGGAATCAGAGCCCTCACACAGGGACATTTGGGGTGACCCTTCTTCAGGACACGGGAAATTTCGGTCAACATTTTAAGGGCACACATGCTTGCACTCTGTTGCCCTTCGAGTTTATTCTCGGAGAATAAACTCACTGCAAAGCTTACGTGGCTGACCACAGGCTTAGTGCCAGCCCGGGAGACGTGGAGTCTGTCAGCCACGGGCAGAGGGACAGGGCACTTAAGGGCATTCTTAGATCGGCTGATGATGACCTCAGAGAGCGGTTTTCGCTTTCCTGGACGCTCTCGGATGTTTTGATTTTTCAGCCCTGAGCATGGCTCAGATCTGCCCACACTTAGGGTGAACTGCACGGGGAGCGTGGGCGGCCGCCCTCAGGAGGGCTCTCAAGCTGCTGGCGCGGCACGGGGGACCTACCAGGTGGGGTGCCTCAGGACGTCCTTGCCATCAAAGGAGAAGATGCGTGCCCCAGGCTTCAGCAGGCCCTCCGAGCCCGAGAACAGAGCCTCCCAGCTGGGGAACAGCAGCTCGTCCTGGGGAGAAACCCTGTATGGAGACTCTGCAGATCCGGGGCACGTCCCACTGGGAGCCGGCCCTGGCCAGGCAGTCTCTGCAGACCCCAACAGGCCTCGGAAAGGCAGGGAACCCAGTCCCCTAACGCCAGGCCATCAGAGGGTGGGGAGTGCTGGGCCACAGCTGCCTGCCCCCAGCCCTGGACCCTGAGTCTGTGATACTGTTGGTTCTGGGGAATGTGGGTGCTCCCTGGGCACCCAGAAACCACAGCCCAATGCACAAAAAGGAGCCACAGAACAAGTCATGTGGGAGGCGCTGTGGCAGAGGGGTCAGCAGGCTGGGTGGCACTGGAGCCCCAAGGGACAGTTCACCATTCCAGGCTTGTATGAGAGGCCTGTCGCCTGCGTGAACACTCAGGCCAGCAGCATGGGAGCCTCTGAGTGGCACTGGCGGGGGAGTGGGGGCCATGTCAGGAACCTCCTGGGATGTCCTGGGGGATAGGGCAGTGCCCCGGGATGCAGCGGCCCTGCCTGAGCCTTGTCGGGTGTGACCCACCCGGGACCTTCCCTGAAGTCACCAGGCTGGGTGGCAGCGTCTGTACCATGGCAGCCTCCAGAGGCCCTTGAGGGAAGCCCCCTGCCGGGAGCTCACCCCACAGGCCACGCGTGGCCAAGGAGCCGTGCCCTCAGGACTGACCGACCCACCTTGAGGTTGACGATGGGCACAGCTGCCCGGTCGGCACGGCGCACTATGCTGTACAGGTCCTGCAGCCGCGAGGACAGGAAGGCGCGGAACGTGCCCGCCAGCCCCACGGCCCGCGCCTCCTGGAAGCACTGGAAGTCGGCCCCGCGGATGCCCCGCATGCTGCCCGTCAGCGGGCTGTTGAGTGCGACCAGGTGTAGCTGCGGGGAGGGGAAGGGTGGGGGGAGGCCGGGGAGGGCAGGGAGAGATGAACCTCATGGGCTGCATCAGGTGCTGCTGCCCTCTGCCCCCAGGCGGGGTCCCGGAGGCCCTGGGTGCACCACCCAGGCCCACACCCGTGTGGACAGGCATGGCCTGGGGGTCTGAGTGGAAAATGCCCATGGAACACTGAGGGCCCAGATGGCAGCCCCCCTGCCCCCTGCCTCTGTAGGCGGAGGCTTGACCCCTCAAGGATGTGACCAGGACCACCTCCTAGGCGCTGGACTTCCATGGCCGCCGCTTGGCCACCAGAGGGCAAGTCCCAGGCCCTGCCGACCTGCACTGAGTGGCCCTGAGCCAGCAGATGCCCATCCGTGGCCGAAGCCCAGGACCCCAGCAGCTCTGCAGGGGCTGGGTCCTCTTCCACTGTCCTGAGAGCCAAGGGGCCAGGTGGAGCTGAGCCCACTTTGGGGGACACTCACCACAGGCTGGAAGTTGAGGTGGGTGTGGGCAGGCAGGCTCGTGGGGCGCGCCGGCCGCAGGTGCACGTAGGAGCCGTGGTGTGGGGCTCCGGGGTATGGCTGGGGTTCAGGCAGGCGAGGGGGGCTGGCCAGGATGTCGTCTGCCCGCCAGGGCCGCGCGGTGGGACGGGGGTGACCCCTCCAGGGGTGAGGGTTGCTGTCATGCAATTGCACCACGGGGGGCTGCAAGGCAGCCACTTCGTTGTCCTGCAGGCCAGAGATGAGGGGCCGGTGGGCGGGGCCCTCCAGGTCTCCCCTCCCTCTGGGCTGGACTCCGAGCTGGCAAGCAGGGAGCTGCACCCTGCCAGGGCTGCTCTGGGAGCATGCACAGGAGCCAGGGAGGGGAGCCCTGTGTGTCGTGGCACCGCACTGCAGGTCACCTCTGCTCAGGCCCCACAGGCCCAGCCACGCTCAGAAGCTGCGGCCCTCACTGCCCACGTGCCCTGACCTGCCCTCTTCTTGCTGACTCGGCTCCAATTCAGGGGCCCTGAACTCGGCATGGCAACCTTCAACCTTCTCATCCCCCGAGCCCTTGCTCTGTCTGCCTCAGTTCACAGAGGTGACCTACACTTTAGAAATCCCAGCCTCCAGGCCTGATTCTCCTGATTCTGCGCCTTTCCCCACAGCCTGAGCTCTCCTGAGCCAGCTGCCATCCACCGCACTCTGCCTGCACTGCTGTCCCCAGTGTCCACTCACAGGGCTAGGCCGTCAGTTTCCCAGGACATCAACGGCTACCTGGCACGCAGGACGGGCCATGACTATTGACTGGCTGACTGAATCCACAGATGAGGCTCAGCCCTGTGAGGAGTCCCTGACACGGCTCAACATCAGGCCTCACTCCTGAGCCAATTAAGGAGGCATGACCTCTACTCAAGGAGGGGCTGACAGCAGTGGGACGAAACGCTCAGGAAAATGAAAATATTCCTACCCACCCATCCACTTACCCACCTTCACACCATCCATCTACCCACCCACCCATCCACCATTCATCCATCCAGCTCCCCATCCACTCACCCACCTGCCTTCCACCCAGCGATCCACCTTCCCATCCACCTCACCTCCCCATCTACCCACCCATCTACTCACCCACCTGTCCATCCACCTATTATCCATCCACCTACCCACCCATCCACTCGCCCATCTGCCTTCCACCCATCCATCCACCTCCCCATCTACCCACCCATCCACTCACTCATCTGCCCATCCACCCATCCATCCACCTCCCCATCCACTCGCCCACCTGTCCATCCACCCATCCATCACCCACCCATCCACTCACCCACCTGTCCATCTACCCACCCATCCACTCGCCCACCTGTCCATCCACCCATCCATCCACCTCCCTATCCACTCGCCCACCTGTCCATCCACCCATCCATCACCCACCCATCCGCTCACCCACCTGCCTTCCACCCAATGATCCACCTTCCCATCTACCTACCCATCCACTCACCCACCTGTCCATCCACCTATCTATCCATCCACCTACCCACCCATCCACTCACCTACCTGTTCATCCACCTATCTATCCATCCACCTACCCACCCATCCACTCACCCACCTGTCCATCCACCCATCCATCACCCACCCATCCACTCACCCCCCTGTCCATCCACCCATCCATCCACCTCCCCATCCATCACCCACCCATCCACTCACCCACCTGTCCATCCACCCATCCATCCACCTCCCCATCCATCACCCACCCATCCACTCACCCACCTGTCCATCCACCCATCCATCCACCTCCCTATCCATCACCCACCCATCCACTCACCCACCTGTCCATCCACCCATCCATCCACCTCCCTATCCATCACCTACCCATCCACTCACCCACCTGTCCATCCACCCATCCATCCACCTCCCCATCCATCACCCACCCGTCCACTCACCCACCTGTCCATCCACCCATCCATCCACCTCCCCATCCATCACCCACCCATCCACTCACCCACCTGCCTTCCACCCATCCATCCACCTCCCCATCTACCCACCCATCCACTCACTCATCTGCCCATTCACCCATCCACGCACCTCCCCTTCTACCTACCCATCCACTCACCCACCTGTTCATCCACCTGTCCATCCATCCACCCACCCAGTCACCCACCACTCTACAGATAACCATTCTTGGGTCTGGCACTTTGGGTAAGGAAAGGCAAAGACACAAGATGTGGATTTTGGATGCAAGGATTTGACCCTGAGGAGGGCAACAAGCAGCAGACACATTGAGGAAGTTGAGGGACGGGAGCAGCACCCCTGTGAGGCAGGCAGCAGAGTCTCAGAAGTACTGGAGTGGTCTGCACCCCGTTCTGTAGCAGGGGCTGATGGCGAGTCACATTCTCGGCACCAGGACTCCAAAGGACCAGGTGTTGCTCCAAAAACGGGAGACAGCACATACCCCCTCACATTCCACTCACCCACCTGACCATCCACCCATCCATCTATCTACCCACCCATCCACTCACCTACCTGTCCATCCACCCATCCATCCACTGCCCCATCTATCTACCCACCCATCCACTCACCCACCTGTCCATCCACCCACCCATCCACCTCCCCATCTATCTACCCACCCATCCACTCACCCACCTGTCCATCCACCCATCCATCCACCGCCTCATCTATCTACCCACCCATCCACTCACCCACCTGTCCATCCACCCATCCATCCACCTCCCCATCCATCACCCATCCATCCACTCGCCCACCTACCTTCCACCCATCCATTCACCTCCCCATCTACCCACCCATCCACTCACTCATCCCCATACATCCACCTCCCCTTTCTTCTTCTAAGAAAAAATGCTTCTTACCATTCCTTGTGTGAGTAGCGTCTGGGCTTCCAGCTGGAAAAAAGCAGCAGGGTCATCCTGCACCAGGGCGCCCTCCCTGCCTAGTACCTGCCCTTCCTGCTTTACCAAAAGCACCCACACCCAGCCCTCCCTCCCCACAGCAGGGCACCCTCCCTCCCCAGCACCCGGCCCTCCCTGCCCACAGCTGGGCACCCTCCCTCCCCAGCACCCGGCCCTCCCTGCCCACAGCAGGGCACCCTTCGTCCCCAGCACCCGGCCCTCCCAGCATGTGTTTGCTAGGATGCCATCCCCTGCCTCCTCCTGCCAGGACCAAAGCCCCTCAACATTGGGACAGGGCTGTGTCCCAGTGCCTACGAGGACCCCTGGCACACAGTGGGCACCAGCTCAGTGTCTGCTGTGAGACCTGCAGCCTCTCGCTGGACAGCTGAAGGGACTGGAGTGGGGTTCACTGTCCAGGGTGCTGCAGGGGCCAGCCAGGCCCGGTGGGGACCGGTGGCTTGAGGGTGGAAGGGGTCTGGAAGGCAGGGCTGCATCAATGCGTGGTGCTCTGCAGTGGAGGCTCCCGTGGACATCACGGACGTTCCAGCAGCACGGGGCTTCTACCAGTCCTCACCGTCGCCACATGAAGGCAATCTTCCCCAGCAAGTGTGGCCTTGCCCCCCAGGATCAGACTGGCTGTTCCTGCCTCCCAGGCCATTTTGGTAAAGCAGGAAAGGGGCTGGCCTTGCCTGGATGGCACCACCCCGGGTGTGTCTGAGAAGCCAGGTCCATGAGCAAGGCCAGTGCTAAGCAGTGTGGACACACTTCCTCCCACCTGGGTGTTTGTAACTCGGGGTGCAGAGCCACCAGGCTGTGGCCGTCACGTGGCCCCTGAAGGACTGAGCCCACCCGCCACCTCGTCCCGTCAGACACCTTGTCTTATTAACAGGTGTATGAGGTGATGTTCGTCTTTGTGAATGTTCGCTGTGATGGGAACCTCTGGGGAGCCCCGGGAGGGTGCCCCGCACAACCATGCGTTCATCCACTTTAAGATGCTTGAGCTCACTTTTCTCTAAACCCGAAACTGCTCAGAAAAGTATTTTACTAACTTTACTAGAAGTTTGAAAGTTTAAGAAGCGCTGGCTGCCACCCTCCATCCCTGTCGGGGGTCTGGGCCTCCTGCCTTCCGCCAGCCCCAGGAGAAGGCACTGGCCCTTCCACAGGTCGGGACCCTGCTGCACAGAGCACTCACCTGGACCTTCCTGAAGCCGTTCCGCACACGGACGTAGAGCTCCTCCTCCTCAGCCACGAAGATGAGCCAGCCCTCAGGCACCTCGTGCACCTGGCCCAGCATGGCCTGGCGCGTGGCCCAGAGCCTCACCTGGCGGGACCCAAACACAGGAACATGGGGCTCAAGGCAGGAGGCATGAGACGGAGGCAGAAGGAAGGGATGCCCGTTTCAGGGTGCTGGGTGGGGGCTGCACGGCTTTGGGCAGGCATGGACTGAGGCAGCTGCCCCCATGAGCACCATGGGGACCCCTGTCCATCTCCAGCCCCTCAGCCTCTGTGCACAGGGCATGAACCCTGGGTACTTCCCAGCTGGGGTCCTCCTCCTGGACCCACTGAATCCCCCCATGGCCCCACCCTGCTTCCACCCTGGAAACCGCATCTCGGCTTCCTATGCTTCTCCATGTGGGGTCCGTGGGAAGGTGCCTCTGAGGGGCAGGGTCTGCAGAGCCAGCCAGGGCACGGGACGCAGGTGCCCGGCCGGCCGCCTCGATACTTACCCCTGAGGAGGCACCCATGCTTCCAGGGGGCCCAGGGGGCCCAGGAGGGCCGGGAGGGCCGGGAATGCTGAGAGCTGCGGGAGAGAAACCAAGGTGGGAACACAAAGCCACAGGAGGTGGCATCTGCCCAGGGCCCACTCCCCACTGACTTACGCTGCCTGTGAGGGCCAGGAAATGACGGGGCTCCTGGGGGGCCAGGGGGGCCTGGAGGGCCGGGAGGGCCCTGGCGCCCCTCGTAGCTGATGCCAGGGGGTCCCTGAGGTCCAGGTGGGCCGGGCTGGCCCCGGATACTCTCTCCCTTGGGACCCTAGGGACGGGGACAAGAGACGCTTCCTGGTTACTTCATGGCCTGGGCACAGGTCAGGCAAGCTTGTGGGGCTGCAGCCCCCTTAGTGAGTGCAGCCTCTGAGTCACTGGTCCCTTCCCTGCCCACACCATAGCCTGAGAAACCCCACACCATCACCCTTCCCTGGGGCGCGATCCTGGGACAGGGACCAGTGCGGCCCCCAACAACGTGTGGGCCCCCAGGCAGAAGCTGGGACCCAGAGCTCTCTGGGGTCTTCAGGACTGACGGGCCTAAAGCCCTATCCCACCCAGGCAGGGAGCACAGGCGGATGGGCCAGGCCCCACAGGAGGGTACGACACGAGCGCTGCGGGGCTGAGGCGTCCGGGGCCAGAGCTCCCACACCCACACCCACGGAGCACTGCTGGGGCGAGAGGTGTCCGGGGCCAGCGCTCCCACACCCACACCCACGGAGCGCTGCTGGGGCGAGAGGCGTCCGGGGCCAGCGCTCCCACACCCACACCCACGGAGCGCTGCGGGGGGCGAGGGGCGTCCGGGGCCAGCGCTCCCACACCCATGCACCCTGCGGGGACAGGGACGCATCGGAGCTGCTGGACTTGCAGGAGCCTCTCCAACCTTGGCGGACGTCAGTGGCCGGGCTGGACCCGCCCTCAGCTCCTGGACCCAGAACCCTGGCAACATGAGCTCTGTCTTCACAGGCCGGGACTTACTGGAATCCCAGGGTAGCCGGGGGGGCCTGGGGGGCCTGGGGGGCCGCTGTCCCCGAGCTCACCCCTTTCGCCTTTCTGTCCCACGTCACCTCGGTCTCCCTTCTCGCCCTGTGGATGGAAGCACTTGTCAGACACGGGAGCCCCAAACCCCTACAAGGCATAGGTACCCTCCTGTCCCTCCCAAGCCAGGGCAAGGTGGCTGGAAGCTTCCAGAGCCCAGGCCTCTGAGCTGCTGCTGCATGAAACAGGGCTTGACTCCCCAGCTCCCACTGCATCAGCCAAGTCTCCCAATAACTGAGAGGGGACAGGAACGTTCTGTGCCACGCCCTCTGGGGCCAGCGCCTCTCATAGGCCTGAACAGGGAAAAGGGGGCTTGGGCTGGATGGAGCTGCCACCCAGGGGATGTAAAGGCCCTTGGGGGGCCCCAGAACCACTATGGGGTCACCCACCTTCATTTCAGCTTCCAATTGAAGGAAGTCAAACGGAAACTGCCCTACAAGAGAGAGATGGGGGTGCCGCTGAGGGGTGTCCGACGGTGCCCGGGCTTCCCCCGCAGCCCCAAGCACTGAGAGAGACGGGGGTGCCGCTGAGTGGGGTCTGACAGTGCCCGGGCTTCCCCTGCAGCCCCCAGCACTGAGAGACGGGGGTGCCGCTGAGGGGTGTCCGACGGTGCCCGGGCTTCCCCCGCAGCCCCAAGCGCTGGCACCAGCGGGTTTGCGGCGTTGCTTCCAGCCATTGCTGTATTTCTCGGTAGAAACTGAGTATTTCATTAGGGTTCTTCTTAGTTACGGGATATTTTGACATTCTGTTAACGGTGCCTTTTTAAAACTTCATTCATTGCTGAGGACTAGTTGGTGGTTTTTCTAAACTGTCCTCCATCTGGTGACCTCGGAACATTTTCTTACAAATCCCCACAGTTTACCTGTAATCACTTGGGTGGCTTAGGTGGGAGACGTGCTGAGAAACCGCAAAGTCTCAGAGGCAGCTCTTTCCTTCCTGCCTCTCCTCCGCCTCCTCCCAGCGTGGGGCAGGCAGCGTGACTCGGTCCTGAGGGTCCCACACCCCCCATGTCTCGGTCCTGAGGAGGGTCCCGCACCCCCCCCACGTCTCGGTCCTGACGAGGGTCCCGCACCCCCCCCACGTCTCGGTCCTGACGAGGGTCCCGCACCCCCCCCACGTCTCGGTCCTGACGAGGGTCCCGCACTCCCTCCACGTCTCGGTCCTGAGGAGGGTCCCACACCCCCCCACGTCTCGGTCCTGAGGGTCCTGCACCCCCCCCACGTCTTGGTCCTGAGGAGGGTCCCGCACCCCCCCCCACGTCTCGGTCCTGACGAGGGTCCCGCACTCCCTCCACGTCTCGGTCCTGATGAGGGTCCCGCACTCCCTCCACATCTCGGTCCTGACGAGGGTCCCACAACCCCTCCGAGGGCGACGCTGTGGAAGCCACGGTGGCTCCTTCCAGACCACGGACGAGGCCTTTGGTGACATCGATTCCTGTTGCTTCCTGCCCTGTATGAGTCTGGGCGGAGGTGTGTGATTAACCTTCTCAAAGAACTGACTGGACTGTTTTACCTCTTGGTCCTGGTTATGTTATAAACACATAAAGCACATGTAACTTGTCCTCACTCATAACCGATCTTTACTATTTCTTCCCATCTATTTTCATCAAAAAATCTGCGGTTTGTTCTTTAACATCTAAGGAGGGTTGCGTGGAAACATGTACCATTTAAGGCTGTAATTTTGTGAACGGATAATAGAACTCCTCCTTAAGGCGGCCTTGGGCGACTGTTCCCCTGGAACCCTGACTGGGGTGAAGATGACCTCAGCCCTGGAGGCTGTGCCTTGTGACCCAGAAGCATCTGAGCAGGTGTCTCCGCGTGAACAGGCGTCTCCGCGTGAGCAGGCGTCTCCGCGTGAACAGGTGTCTCCGCGTGAGCAGGTGTCTCCGCGTGAGCAGGTGTCTCCACGTGAGCAGGTGGCTCCACATGCCCAGAGTCCCCCCATCCCACAGGCGCAGTCCCTGGGATTGGAAGTCACAGCTGCTGTTGGGACCCGTGCTCCTCCCAGGTTGGGCCTCGCTCCGGGTCCTTTTGTAAGTGACTGGCTGTGGAGGCCCCAGCACCTGGGAGCCTGGGGGTCGTGCCGGGGCAAGGCCCCCGAGGCTGCAGTGTGAGGGCTGCGGGCACACCTAAGCTCCGGGGCTGTTTCTCACGTCCACCTGCTTCTGCTTGACTCATGAGCCACCTGGAAGGGCACTGCCCTGTGGCATTTCCCACGTGCTTTCGTGAGATCTGGGTTCCTGCAAGCCAGGCCTGCTGTCCACCTAGCCTCTGGTCCCGATGCTGGGAATGAGGCCTGGAGACCTTAGCAGGTGACACCTGCCCTGGGCTGAAAGTCTCCCTATAATGATTGATTTTTCTTTTTAACTTTACCCATTTTTTACTTGTTGTATCTTGAGGCTGTCTCATCAGATGCACAGAATTGTAGGACTACTGAATTTCTCTGGTGGAGACGCTCCATTGTCTCAATGAACATTGATTTTTTATTTTTTCAGGGTGGAGTCTCACTGTCGCCAGACTGGAGTGCAGTGGCATGATCTCGGCCCACTGCAGCCTCTGCCTCCCGGGTTCAAGGGCGTCTCCTGCCTCGGCCTCCCAAGTAGCTGAGACTACAGGTGCGCACCACCACGCCCAGCTAGTTTTTGTGTGTTTTTAGTAGAGAAGGGGCTTCACATGATGGCCAGGATGGTCTCGATCTCTTGATCTCGTGGTCTGCCTGCCTCAGCCTCCCAAAGTGCTGGGACTACAGGTGTGAGCCACCGCGCCCAACAGAGCATTTGTTATTTTTGACCATGTTTCCTACTCCAGGGTATACTTTGCACACACCGAGCCACACCCCATACTACACGCCCACATATGCACACTCCTACACACTACACACCCAGCACACCACACTGCACACCTACACACCCACACCCCACTACACACCCAGCACACCCGACACCCCCACACTGCACACCCAGCACACCACACTGCACATTCCACACACTCCTACACACCCACACCCCACTACACACCCAACACCCCTGACACCCCCACACTGCACACCCAGCACACCACACTGCACACCTACACACTCCTACACACCCACACCCCACTACACACCCAACACCCCCGACACCCCACACTACACACCCAGCACACCACACACTGCACACTCCACACACTCCTACACACCCACACCCCACTACACACCCAGCACACCCGACACCCCCACACTGCACACCCAGCACACCACACTGCACACCTACACACCCACACCCCACTACACACCCAACACCCCCGACACCCCCACACTGCACACCCAGCCCACCACACTGCACACCTACACACCCACACCCCACTACACACCCAGCACACCCGACACCCCCACACTGCACACCCAGCACACCACACTGCACACTCCACACACTCCTACACACCCACACCCCACTACACACCCAACACCCCTGACACCCCACTGCACACCCAGCACACCACACTGCACACCTACACACCCACACCCCACTACACACCCAACACCCCCGACACCCCCACACTACACACCCAGCACACCACACACTGCACACTCCACACACTCCTACACACCCACACCCCACTACACACCCAGCACACCCGACACCCCCACACTGCACACCCAGCACACCACACTGTACACCTACACACCCACACCCCACTACACACCCAACACCCCCGACACCCCCACACTGCACACGCAGCACACCACACACTGTACACTCCACACACTCCTACACACCCACACCCCACCCCACACCCGCCTCCGGGCGCCCTGCCCTCCCTGGTCCTATCAGTGGGCAGCATCTCTCAAGGCAGCACACGTCGGCTTTGGTGTATCCCATCGACAACGTCCGTCCTTCAGTGGCGTGTGTCCCCAAGTCACACTCACGGCACCTGCAGATGGATCCGTGCTTCGAGCTCCTGTTTCACTCCCTGGTTTCTGTTCGTCCCGCCTGTTCTAAGCTCCTTTTCCTCTCCTGTGTTGGTTTCTTTGGATGCAGTCTGTGTTTTAAACGTCCTGTGTGTGCCATCCTGCCTCTCCCCCACTGTCAGCTCTGCCTTCCTCTCCAACCTCACAGTCCAACAGAGTCAGAACTACTGCCATCTCAGGGCGCCAAGACTGAGGGGGCCTCTGACCGCACTGTCACTGGGATGTCCTGCCCTGCAGCCTGCACGGGTTCCCGTGGGAGGCTCTGACCCCTCTGTCGCTGGGACATCATGTCCTGCAGCCTGCATGGGTTCCCGTGGGAGCCTCTGACCCCTCTGTCGCTGGGACGTCGTGTCCTGCAGCCTGCACGGGTTCCCGTGGGAGCCTCTGACCCCTCTGTCGCTGGGACGTCGTGCCCTGCAGCCTGCACCGGTTCCCGCTGGCACTGTCTCTCCCCATCTCTGCACTCCCCTGGCCTCATCTTCTCCCTGAAGAGCCTCCACCGACACAGGTCAGATCCGGAGTGGCTGCCTGCTGGACGCCATCTCGTTCTGAAGGCCGTGGGAACACCTCCAGCTCTAAGAGCCCATGCTGGCCGTTCCCTTTCTTGGATGTTCTGAAACCATTTATGGTCTTCTGGCTTCTCCCATTTTGTTGAGAAATCTCGTCACTCTTATTGTTGATCCTTCAAATGTGGGGAGTTCTGCACCTTCCTGGGCTTTGGAAGAGCCTTGGCCATTCTGCTGCAAACACCGCTCCCTCTGGTGCCCACGGGGCCCTCGTTCTGGCTCCCAGGGACAGGCAGCCCCACGTCCACCTGGACATTCTGCTTCCTCGGTCATGTCTCATCCACCTAAACCCAGAGACGGGTCCCAAGTTCCAGCTGTTCCGCCATCAGCCCTAGGTTCATCCCAACCCCTCTGTGCTTCCCAGCTCTCCGCTGCCATCTCCAGGTTTCCTGCAGCTTGTGGGTGTGACTGTCAGAGTTCAACGTGGGTCTGACCCCATCAGCTGGTCCTCAGGTCTGCTGTGGCGCTGGCCACTCCTGGTTTCCGGTGGGGCCGGTCATCTCTCTGCTGCTCACTCCTTCCTGGGCGTGAGACGCTGCGACGGCCAAGGCTGGGACGAGCACGTCCTCCCCCATCCCGCTCGCTTTCCGCCTGCCTTTGCCTCTGCAGGCCTTAAGGATGACCCAGCCCAGACTTGGCCTCCGCCTGCCCGGTCCCTTCCCACCCCACGGTGCAACCCCAGCTATGGTGGCCATGTGGCGGCCTCCTTGGAAAGGACCCTGGTGGTGAGAGGTACCCACAGCTGGCCTGGGTCTCTGGGCTTCCGCTCTGCCAGCTCCCAGACATCCCCAAACAGCGGCTTCTCACATTCTGTCCAGCTGTTCTCAGTGGTCTTAGCTGGGCATCTAAGCAGCCCCGCCACCCTCAGTGGAAGTGGGACTCACCGGGGCATTCTCGTCCTTCTGGAGGAGGGAGTTGCTGGGCTCAGCCCCGGGACAGCCTGCTGGACAATGCCTCCTCCCCACACGAGACCCTGGGAAAGTTCCTGGGCAGAGGTTCCCCAGCCCCATGGAGAGGGGAGGGGTCTCAGGACCTCCAGCACATCAAAGACGCTGTGCCTCTGCACAGTGCCCACTCAGGCCTAGCCTGGAGGGGCAGCCGCCGGCTCCTCAGTGGGTGGGGTGACGGGGGGATCTTGCTGGGCCTGTGCCCTGCAGTCCACCCCCACCCCAAAACCAGGTCCTGTGAGCGCTCCATCAACCCAGAAGGGGCTTCCTTCTTCCCAGAGGGCAAGGTGGTTACCACACAGTGAGGGGCCAGGACCCGCCAAGGGGTTCTGGGTGCGACCCTGCTTCAGTGCTGGCCATGCCGGGGCTCCTCCACCTGGCATGCCCACAGCTGCTCACCTGGCGGTCCGGGGGGGCCCACTTCTCCTTTGGCGCCCTTGGGTCCTGCAGGGCCCCGATTTCCTGGAAAGAGAGACCGAGTGCCTGTCATGGAGTGCGCCAGGGAGGGACCCACCCCGAAATGCCCCGTGCCTGGAGTCCTGGGTGGGGGTATCAGGTGGGTATGGGGGATGGGCAGGGTCCCCCTCAGCAGGCCACGTGGAGGCCAGGGCATGCCCACAGGGCACGTGCTGACCAACAGCCGGGGCTGGGCTGCTTCCATCCTGCTTCGGGTAGAAAAGCAAAATCTAAATGGCGAATAGCAAAAGGGGGCCACCCCGAGGTCAGGTCCTGGACAGTTGTGCCAGGAGGGGCCTCGGGAAGGGCCAAGATCATCAGGACTGAGTGTGGGCTGAGCGCACTGGCTCGGGAAGGAACGTGAGGCCCTAGAGGGTCCCTTCCAGAGCCTGTATCCCCGGCTGGGAGCCCGGGCCCTCACCTGGCAGTCCTGGACGCCCGGGGCGGTTGGACTCAACAAACGCCTGCAAGGAGCGGGGAGAGGCGGCTGCTGAGGGTGATGTTCTGAAACTGAGGCCACCGCCCTGGGTCCCCAAGCCCAAAAGCCCACGCCGTGCGAGGCCACGAGGCAGCCTCCCCCACTCAGAGATGGCCACTCAGGGTCCCCAAGCCCAGAAGCACCGGCCACCACGCGAGGCCACGCAGCAGCCTCCCCCACTCAGTGACAGGAGGAAATAGGTGTGAGGCCACGCAGCAGCCTCCCCAGCTCAGAGACGGGAGGAAATAGGTGCAGGGCCACACGGGTTCCCTTGCTCAGTGACGGGAGGAAACACGCGTGATTCCACACGGCAGCCTGCCCCACTCACACACAGGAGGAAACAGGAATCTGGAGAACCAGGAGCCCTGGTGTGAGGCCACTTGCTGAGCCTGGGAAAGCAGGGGTGCCCCCAGCACCCCTGGGCTCTGGTCCTCAGCAGAATTCCAGCTGGAAATGGCTGCACGCCCAGAGAGCCCTCCCTTCCCCGAGGCCTTCGCTTTCCTTGGGAACTCGCCTCCTAATCCAGTGCCCACCAGACTGGCCCATCTCAGAAGGACCTCCAGACGCAGAGGCCCAGGGAGAAGAAGGCCGAGCCCCTCTGTGGGGCTCTGGGTAAGAGCCATGGGCAGCCACAGGACAGTGGGCACACTGGGGACTTACATTGCTGTCATACACAGGAGTCCCTGGAGGGCCTGGGGGTCCTGGAGGCCCCGGGGGGCCGGGCATTCCCTGTGGGGAGGGCAGAGAGCTGTTAGGCCAGTGAGGCAGCAGGTGAGAGCAGGAGCGGTTCAGAAAAATCAGAAAATCAGAAAGCTGGCCGCCTCTACAGGCAGAACCGAGTGCAGCGGGTCACTTAGGCCACGACTCTCTGAGGACAGGAGCTGGCCCTGGCCCTACCTCAACTCACACCAGAGTCGTGCACAAACGTACCTCGGAGGAGTGAAGAGGCCACTGTGTCTGAGGTAAAAGGTGACTGAAAATGCCCCACCCTGCTGACACCAGGAGACAAAGCAGAGTGGAAAAAACAAAGCCCATGTGTGTGTGAGTGTGTGTGTGTATGGACAGGTGCACATGCGTGCATAAGTACCTGTGTAGATGTGTGTGTGTATGTGTGTACATGGCTGTGCCTGTGTGGAGGCACACGTGTGAATGTGAATGTGCACGTCTGGGTGCACGTGTGCATATGCATGTGTATGTGTTTGCATGTGTGTACATCTGTGTACACATACATGGGCAGTGTGTGTGTCCATCATGGAATGGGCTAGGGAGGGCTCCCACATGAATATGGACACACACATACATGTGCAGATGCTTACATGTATGTATGCGTGTGTAGGTATTTTGATTCATACATGCACAAATGCATGCATATATGGGCACATGTGCAGGCGCGTGGGCATGTATGTGCACACCTGTGCACGCACGTAGAGTGGCCACTCGTGTGCGTGTCCATGACTGTGCATGGGTATGGCAGGAGCAGTGCAGTATGGCCACACAGGAGCTGCAGGACCCCAGGCTGTGGCCAGGCCATCCCCAGGCCCTGGTCTCCCCGCCACCTGGGCCGCCCCTTGAGGGACACTCACCCTCATGCCAATTCCAAGGCTGGCGTCTCCCGGCTCCCCTTTCTCTCCTTTCAATCCATTCATCCCGGGGCGACCCTGGGGTGGGGCACAGGGTTGGGAACTGCTGGGCACTGGGCATCACCAGCCAGGCTTCCACAGGGCAGCTGCTGCAGCACCACACCAAGCCCTGCCCAGCCCACGCTCAGCATCACAGGCTTCCCTCAGGCTGCCCCAGCCCTTCTCACTCCTCCTTCCAGCTCAAGGTCTCTTTCAGGAGGAGGTGACTGATCCCAGCACACCCAGAGCCACTTCCCTGTATCCCCCCAGGGCTTCCTCCTGGGTCCTGGCTACCCACATCCAGGACAAGAGCTGTGCTCAGGCAGGGCCAGTTCTGGGGAGAAGACAGTACTGTCCACTCTCCTCTGGGCGTGTCACCCCTGTGGGCCTGGGCTGCTCCCCACTGCCAGGCCCCATCTGCTGCCCCCACAGGAGACCCCAGGTCCTCACCGGCCGTCCAGGAAAGCCAATCTCTCCCTTGTGCCCAGGCCGTCCGTATGGGCCCTGCAGGAGGAAGGGAGCCAGCCTTAGTGGAGCAGACCCCGGCCCTTGTCCATAAGCCGGTGGGGGGACCTGTCTAGGAGTCGGTGAAGCAGAGGGGCCATGCAGAGCTCAGTGCCCTGGGCCACCCATCGGCTCCAAGGAGCCCGCTGCAGCCTCACACCAACACCTGCCCCAGGCACTTTAAAGCTGCACTCAGGAGAGGAGCCCTGGGCTGCACAGCTGAGCAAGCCTGTCCTTGGGGGCCATCATACCTGAGCTCAGTGCAAAGAAAGCCAGGGGTCCACTTACCGGGGGCCCGCGGAAGCCCGGCTCTCCCTGAGCAAAAAACAAGAAGGCAGAGTTAGGTGGCGGCTTGTGGCCCACCTGGCAGCCTCCCTGAAGGCCCCTGTGGGCCCTCTGGGTGCATCGGGCAGACCCCAAGGCGCAAGCAGCTCTGCGGAGGGCAGAAGCCACCGGTGGGGGAGGTTCAGGATTGGGGTTTGTGTCCAGGTTGGTGCAAGAATGGGGTGTGCCCGGGGCCCTGGAGCAGGGGCATGGGGGGGGGGTGCCCACATAGTCCTAGTTGCCGCAGGTCCCCGCTCAGATGCACAGCTCGGTGGGACAGTGGCGTTCTTGCTGGGCCTGGGGATCCTGTGTCTGAGGCCCACCCAAACACCCAGAGGGCTCAGTGCTCCCTTGGAAAGTGGGGGAGCCCGTGCCCTATACCCCAAAGATCCAGGATCCTCCCCAGGACCCTCCCCCGGCTTGTCCGGGTGGCTGCCTGCTGGGGGCGGGGACCCGGGCACAGGCCGCTTGAGGAACTGATTCTGGGCCCTGCCCTGGGGCTGCAGAGAGGCAGGAGCAGCTGCTGCCCATGGCATCAGGGCCCCCAGGAAGAGGCTGGAGGGGCAACTAGAAACCTGCCGAGGCTGAGACGGTGCAGCCTGGGCTCCTGCACCCCGCAGACCAGGCGCCAGCTCAGAGCTGCAGTTGTTGAGAACCTCCCCTCGGCAGGGTGGGCTCAGGGGCAGGGAGAGGATGAGGGGCCCACCTGGGTGCAAGAGGGGAGGGGCCATGAGGGGCCGTGCCTGGATGCTGGAGCCCTGCTTGGGCAGGGCTCGTGGGTCAGCAGGGAGACCCTCGGCAAGACCCTTCCCAGGCTGTCTCCACAGCCCCCAGAAGCTCCCACGCCCCCATACTGGAAGGAGGTTGCCCAGCCTCACCTTGGCTCCTTTCTGGGCAGGGCCCAGGGCACTGCCATCGGGGCTGAAGATGCTGCCAGGCTCACCCTTCTCACCCTGGAATGGCAGGAGGTCCGGCAGGGTCAGGCCAGCTCCTTCCCACAAAGCCTCACCCAGCGCCCTGAAGGCTGGAGTCCTCAGCCGGGGAGCAGCCTGGGTCCTCTTTCCGGCGGAGGCGACCACAGGGACAGCCCGAGTCGGGTGTACCCCTCACCGCAGAGGCTGGGGACTCCCGGATCCCCCGACAGCGGTCACCTGGACAGGCTGGGGCTGCCCCTGGGTCATAGAGGGGTTGAGGGATGGCACCTGAGCCCTTACCTTGGGTCCTGGGGAGCCTCGTTCGCCCTTAGAGCCCAGGTCGCCCTTGGGCCCCGCAGGTCCCTGAAATGGGGGCCAGGCACGGGTGAGGCCCGAGCAGCTGCGTCTCCCCCATCCCCCATGGCTGCTCCACCTCCTCCCACAGCTGCCCCCATGACGTGCCTGCCTTATCAATCCCCACCAGGACCCTCTTGGCCCCGCCTCACTCTGGACACTGCAGGCCTCTGCAGGCGAAAGAAGCTGCCTCGGCCTCGAGGGTGCCCACCCAGTGTGGGGCCTGCCAGGGGCTCTTGCCCACATCCCGCTACCATCGCTTCCTCGTCCCCCAGGCTTGACAAGGCCCACCCCAGCTCTACAGGCTGCTCTGTGCCAGCAGGTGGAGACCCCTCCCTCCCCTGCAGGGAGGGCAGTGGGGGGCAGTGCTCAGCTGGGGTGAGGTTACTCACAGGAAAGCCTGCGAAGCCGGGCCGACCCTGGGGAAAGAGGGACGGGGTCAGCTGGGGTCACCACACACCTGAGCCGCAGCCTGGGCCCCACCCAGCTTTGAACCCAGGTCCCCGCAGGCACGTACCTCGGATCCCGGCACGCTCCGGACGGCTCCCTGTCCACCAGCCGACAAAAAGAAATAAGAAGCAAAGAATTGCATTTAAAATCAAGCCAGACCCTCACTGTGAGACTCACAAGATCCACGGAACAAAACACAACAGGAAATTCAGGAAAACGCCGCTTTCCAGTGTTCCCGGGCCGGGAGCGTCCCTCCTGAGCAGACTCCCCTCACTCAGAGCGGCCGGACCAGACTCCAGACGCCCTGAGGGCCACGGTTTTCATTTCCATTTTGGTTTAAGATGCTCCTCCCTCAGCTAGATGCTCCCTTGCCAGCGGAAGCAGCTCCGCCGACCGGGGCTTTTCCGATGTTACGACAACTTGATCGTCACACACAAGTCCCTGTGGCCTCCGGGCTGCCCCTGCCTCGAGATGCCCATCCGGCTGCTCCTAGCAAAGCCACGAGGAGGCTCTCCCGCCTGTGCCCAACCCCACCCTTCTCTCCAGACTGCTGCGGTCCCACCTCCTGAGGGCCCGGAGCACAGGGGTAGGTAGCTAGTCCAGGGTGAGGGCTGACGGTGCCTGCTCTTAGCTCTGCCCGGGCAGCCCCTCCCACTGGCAGCCACAGAGAAGCAGGGATCTGAAGGCCTGCCCACACCCAGCTCTGCCCCATGGGCCCTGCGTCTGCCCGGGCTCAGCCTCCTGCCTAGACACGGGGCGTGGGGCTGTCACTGCATTCCATGTGGCAGGGCTGGGCAGGGTCGCGTCTGCCTGTGAGTCCAGGGTGGCGCAGGAACCAGTGGGACACGCTGCTGGCTGGCACAGAGGGTGCAGCTGAAAGGCCTGATGGACGGGCCTCGGTGGAGAGGAAGGTTCCAGAACTGACACAGCCTTCACCAAAGGGCCAGGGGCATGTCTGCTTCTTCTGACGGGGCAGCTGGAGGACCACGCCATCTCACGGCCACAGCGTCAAGGACACGGGGACTGACCCAGGGCCTCAGCAGCCCCCACCGTGGAGTCAGAGTGTGGCCTAAAGGTCAGGGCCTGGCCTGCCCTGTGGGCTGTGGGGGGTTCAGGGAGGGATCTCTGCACCCAGTGGGAGGTCTGGACAGATTGGGTGCCCACCCATGCAGCATCCTTACGTCCTGCTCCGACACGTAGACCACAGGCCCCGGGGGTCCGGGGGGGCCGGGGAGGCCTGGCTGCCCGACTCCGTCCTTCCCTGGGTCTCCCTGGAAGAAGATGCCATGTGTCCAGCATTTCGTCTCAGCCACTCTGGCCCTGACCCCAGAGCTACCCAGCCCTGGAGGGGGTGCCCAGAGCCCACGGGGGGTGAGGAGGGCACAGGGCTGTGGACCGCAGCCTTGGAGTCCCCTCCCAGGCAGGGCAGGGAGATGGCTGAGCTGCACACGCTGCCCCTGCCTAAAAGCCGCCCTGCCGACTTGAGGGTCTTTGTCCTGAGTCTCTGAGGCCACATGGGCAGCAGGGGCATGGACCTGGGGGCAGCTGAGGCCAAGCCTTCCGGATGTCCCAGCATCCCCCACCCCATTTACCTGCCCAGGGACACTCACCTTTTCTCCCCGGCTGCCTCTGTCTCCCTTTGGCCCCTGAAGAGACAGGAAAGAAATGGTTCATCATAAACAGAAACCGGAGCCCGTCCAGGAGCCCCCAGGCTCCCACGAGGGACAACTGTGAATGAAGACTGGGAGTTTTTTATTTCTAGACCGGGAGGGGCCTGGGAAAGAGACAGCCAGTGAAAGCCCTGATGGAGACATGCACTCAGAGACCCGGAGGGAACACGGAGGCCCAGGGCCCAGGGGACACACCTCCTGCCAGCTTTCAACTTGGCATGGTGCCTTTGGGGCTCCATGCCTTCGCACCCCAGGGCCACCAAGGCCACTCACCTGGGGCCCAGCAGTGCCCTCTCTGCCGGGGAGGCCAGGGAACCCAGGGGCTCCATCTGCTCCAACTTCTCCCTGAGACACATGAAGGATGCAGGCCGTCGGCCACACGCCCAGGGCTGCAGGGACCCTCACGAGGAGTCTGGGGAACACCTGGGCGTGGTGACGGCCTGGGCTTCTCTCACCCCCGTGGGCCTAAGCAGGGGCTGTGGAGGGATGGAGAAGTGGGGAAGGGGGAGTCAGGAGGAGGGAGAGTTGACGGGAAAGTTGGGAGAGGGGAATGGGAAGGAGGAAGTGGGGGGGAGGGGGAGAAGTAGGAGGGAAGTGAGGGGGAAATGGGAGGAGGAGGAAGTAGAGGAGGGGGAAGTTGGGGAACAGGAAGTGGGGGAAAAGGAGTGAGAGGCAGGAGGCTGGTGGCAGGGGCAGAGGGGACCTGCACAGTCAGGCAGCTGGGAGGAAGGCTGTGCTCCCGATGTAGTCAAACCTGGAGGTGCCCTAGGGTTGGGTGCCCTGCATGTGGGTGTCCTGGCAGTTTGGCCTTTGAAACAGGCACGTCTTCAATTATAAAGAAAGGATGGTGGGAGGAAGAGCAGGGGAGGCCGCCCCGAACCAACCTCTGGCAGGCGTCTGCCTGGACCCTCCCTGCCCCTGCCTGGCCATGTCTCTGAGCCCCAGCATCATGCTTACCTTGGCCCCCGGTGGCCCAGGCATGCCAGGATCCCCCTAAGTGGATAAAGGGTCTCGTTAGCCCCTACTGCGGCCAGCCCAGCTCCCCAGGCAACGTCCACCCCGGGGGAAGGAAAGAGTGAGTGACCCAGGGTGCATCTCACGCCCCTTCCCCAGCCCAGACTTGTGCAGGGACCCCATGGCCCATGGTGGCCAAAGGCACCCGGTCTGGTCTGCACTGGAGCCTGGGGGCATGTTCCATCACTGGCACTCCAAGCAGAACGCTGCTGAGATGACCTCATTTTTCCAATTTTAGAAAGTGAACACAGAGCCCTTCCAAAAAGTCAGCCTCTCGAAATCTCCAATGTCTTGCAAATGAAAGCAGAGCATTCTCAAAGGAGTGGGCGCCAGGGTGGGCCCCGTACACCCTGGGTTCCTTGCCACCAAGCAGACGATGCTTCGATGTGCACAGCTGGGTGAAAGGCGGCTGCTGCCCAGGGTCCAGGTGGGGGTGGGGTCTTTGGGGCAGGCTGGGGGCTGGTGTCCTCCAGGAACAGGGGAGCAGAGGACAAACTCCTGGGTCCTCCAGGGTCACCACACCTCTGGCCCTGAGCCCAGGAGCCCACTTGTCCCTAAAGCTGAGATGGGGACCCCGGGTTCTTCCCGAGCCCCTTTCAGCCCAAGTCAGAGAGTTTGCTGCAGGAGTGTGAACCCCGGAATCCTGATTCGTGGTCTTCGGAGAGAGCACGGGACAATCATCCTTCACACTGGAGATCCCAATAGGGACTGTGTGTGATTATTTCCCAGTTCAGCTTTTTGCTGCATTTTGCAAATTTCCCGTGCCAAATTCATCCTACGCCTGCCATCCGAGAACCCGGGGCGAGGCCCTGTCTCCCCAACCCCAGGGTGCCAAGGCCAGGGCCAAGCCAGCGACCACACAATCACTGACCTTGAGTCCCGGCAGGCCCGGGGATCCCTGTGAGGGCAGAGGAGACGTTAGTGCAGCTGCAGGCCCTGCGGCGAGATGCTCACCCCACAAGAAAAGCCGGCGGTAACAGTCACGACTTAAAACTCCGTGTGTGGAGGGAGAGGTGCTAGTGAAAAGGAAGCCCTGCGAACTTCCCGTGGAAACAGTTCGTTTCTGCCTAATGGAAATTTCTCATTCGTTTTTCTCCGAGTGAGAAATGTGTCCCGACCACCCCTGCTCTCAACAAGCTGAGTCTCTGAGCGTGAAGCTGGATGCTGTGGCTTCAGCCGCCCACGTCTCAGGCAGGGGCTGTGGTGCCCACGGGCTCCTCTGTGCTGGCACCACGGGGGAGCCGGGTGGGGAAGGAAGGAGCGGCTGGCCCCTGGGTGTGCCCTGACACGAGTTGTCTGAGCGGTTATCTGGGCATTTTGGCCGCTCCTGGCTGGCCCTAACCCTGACCAGTGTACATGCTGACGGCGAAACATGGTGGAGATGTCACGGGAGTTTCGGATTCTACTCAGGCCAAACATTCACTTCCCAAAACTGGGCCACAGAAAGAATATGACTTGAGTTTCCCCAGAAAGGCCTGTCCTTCAGGGTGCGGTGGCCCCGCTCCTCCGTCCTGACCACCCACTGCGTCTCCCACTTTGCAGACCAGGCCCTCACCCTGTGATTGAGTTCAACAAAGGGGCGTCTCCAGAGTGAGGGTGGCCGGCACAGCACCCCGACACGCGGCCTGCTCTGCCCCAGGCAACACCCCCTCACCCCCCAGAGCCGGCCACGCCCAGCTCATGGCAGTACCTGCAGCCCATCAGCGCCTCGAGCTGTCGACCAGAAGGGCCCTCCGGAGCCTTCCATATCATCCTGGAGGAGCACAAGACGCGTGTGGGCCCATGTCCCTTCTTGCGGAAGGATGCCTCCCTGGGGCCAGCACTGCCTGAGAGGACAGGCCATTCTTCGGGGCCATGGTGGCCTGGGGAGCTGCCGTTCTTGGACAGAGACTGTTCACCTGGTGGCAGGGCCTGGGGGGGGGACCCCTGAGACCGCCTGCCTGGGGTCAGCTTATTTACTCTCTCTCTCAGCGCAAGGGTGCTGGGCGTGGCTGGGCCAAGTTCCCCAGGAGCAGCCCCTCAGCACGCAGGGCACAGGTGGGGATGGGCCCCCATGGGGAAGACAAAATCACAGGCTGGGGCAACGCCAGTGAGGCCACCACCAGGAACGTACTGCTCTGTGAGTGCTATGCCAGGGGCAGCAGAGGTGGGGCACGGGCAACCCCCAGCTCTCCGGGGGTCAGATGCAGGTGGTACTCACAAATCCAGCGGGGAGTCCTGGTCCTGGCGGCCCGGGGGGCCCAGGGGGGCCTGGGGGTCCAGCAGGTCCGGGGGCTCCTGTGAGGCCACTCTCCCCGCGAGCACCAGCAGGACCGGCGTCTCCCTTGCTACCCTGCGTGGGGTGAGGAGAGCGTGTCAGGGCCCAGCCCAGCCCCCACTGGCCCTACAATCTCAGAGCAGACACGTTTTCTTATGATGCTTTCTCAACACCTGCAAATCAAAAGGTAAGTAACGCCCTGCCAAGCATTGAAGGTCAACAGCAGCAGGAGCCTTCCTCCCGAGTTCACGGCGCGATTTCAGCCACTTAAAGACACAGCTGAGGACAGTGGCCTCCCTCCCGAGTTCACTGCGCGATTTCAGCCACTTAGAGAAACAGCTGAGGACAGTGGCCTCCCTCCCGAGTTCATTGCGCGATTTCAGCCACTTAGAGAAACAGCTGAGGACAGTGGCCTTCCTCCCGAGTTCACTGTGTGATTTCAGCCACTTAAGACACAGCTGAGGACAGTGGCCTTCCTCCCGAGTTCAAGGCGCGATTTCAGCCACTTAGAGAAACAGCTGAGGACAGTGGCCTCCCTCCCGAGTTCACTGTGCGATTTCACCCACTTAAGAGACACAGCTGAGGACAGTGGCCTCCCTCCCGAGTTCACTGTGTGATTTCAGCCACTTAGAGAAACAGCTGAGGACAGTGGCCTCCCTCCCGAGTTCACTGTGCGATTTCAGCCACTTAAAGACACAGCTGAGGACAGTGGCCTCCCTCCCGAGTTCACTGTGTGATTTCAGCCACTTAGAGAACAGCTGAGGACAGTGGCCTTCCTCCCGAGTTCACGGTGTGATTTCAGCCACTTAGAGAACAGCTGAGGACAGAGCCACAGAGCCCGAGCTTGGCTGGGTCGGGTGCATGTGCACAGTGGGGGACACGAGGGGAGGAGAGGAGGCTCGGGACCTGGGCCCACCAGGGGCACAAGTGGACGCAGGCGTTGTGGTGACTCTTAAAGTCATGAGAAGCAGGAGACCATGAGGTGTGTACCCATCTGCGACCCCCCACCTGTGACTCAAGGCCCCGGGCCACCTGGAGTTCCAGGGACCCAGGTGAGTGGTGAGAGCCGGGTGCAGGGAAGAGGGGCCGGGAACTTGAGGCAGGGAGACCTCAGGGCAGGGGTCCTGCTGCGACATGGCCCAGCGGCACCACCACCCCCATCGCAGCCACACACTCCCTGAGCCTCAGTTTCCTCAGCTGTAGACAGAGAGGCTCAGGGTTCCTTCTTGGACTCGGGACAAAGCTGAATGAGACAGCGCGAGCCCAGCACCTCCTGCAACTGGGGCAGGAATTCGACTGCTGCCTTGACACGGTCACAGCCCAGCCAGAGGTAGGAAGCCCCCCAAGTCGGGAAGATCCTTCCTGCTTCCCACATCCCCACGGCGGCCGGGTCTCCAAGCCAGGACCTCCCCTCCCGCGCCCGCCAATTCGATCCCGAGTGACCCACGTCCTCTCTTCTAGGGCCGGGTCTCACTCGCTGCTCCAGGTCTTACAGATGGTAACGTCTCGGGCCCACCACCCCGAGGGCTAACTTTACAGTTTACTTCCTGGTTTTAATCTATTTTGATGCTGGCATCCTTTTATTGTCTTTAAAAGTGTCGTCCCGTTTACCTTTTCTTTTTAGACGCAGTGTCTCGCTCTGTTGTCCAGGCTAGAGAACACCGGCGTGACTGTCGCTCACTATACCCTCGAACTCCTGGACTCAAATGATCCTCCTGCCTCAGCCTCCCAAAGCTGGGGTTACAGGTGTGAGCCACTGCGCCCAGCCTCATCTACGTTTTGATCTTTAAAAAGTGCCTATAAAAAATTTTGCTTAGGTTCGGTGCCATGGCTCACGCCTGTAATCCCAGCACATTGGGAGGCCAAGGCAGGCAGATCAAGAGGTCAGGAGTTTGAGACCAGCCTGGCCATCTTGAAGAAACCCTGTCTCTACTAAAAAACAAACACACAAACACAATAATTAGCCAGGTGTCATGGCAGATGCCTGTAATCCCAGCTACTTGGGAGGCTGAGGCAGGAGAATCACTTGAACCCCAGAGGCAGAGGTTGCGGTGAGCTGAAATGGCACCACTGCACTCCAGTCTGGGTGACAGAGTGACATTTCGTCTCCAAAAAAAGTTCGTTGAAAACCTCTAACTTCATTCCCCTTTTCTGTTTGAAATTGTTTAGGTAGGTTGCAGGGTTCTAGAATTCTCATTCATGTTACTTGAGATTTTTGTTTTTTTAAAGCCAGCATTACTTTCATACATGCTTATCTAATTTTGGTGATTTTAAATCTGATCAAAATACTTCTCCCCTGCTTAACTCAAAGCCTTCATGCGTACGTGAATGTGCACATACCAAATACATGCATGTGCAAACTACAGACACGTGTGCACGCACATATGCTAGAGATATGTATGTGCATGTGTGTTAGAAAGATATGTGGGCACACACCTAGAGATACACGTATGCAGATGTGCACATAGGCTAGATATGTGTGCAGATACCCGACACACATATGTAAATGCTGTGCATACACAGTACATACATGTGAGTGTGCACATATCCAGTAGATGCGTGCGTGCACACAGGCTACATATGTGTGCGTGCGTGTGTGTCTGTGCTGGTGTGTTCACTTCCAGCCCACGTTCCTCTCAGCCCCTCTGGGCTCTCACCTGACTCCCAGCTGTCCTCTTCCTTCCTCCTCTCCCCACTGGCCTTCCTTCCCTCCTCACTCCCAGCCTAGAGCTTGGCCTCGCTCTGGGGGAAGTTCCCTGTTAGTGCCCACCCCATCCAGCCCAAGGAGGGGAGCTCCTGACGTTGTGAACATGATTTGAGTGGGCGGCCCCCAGAGGCCTGGATCCTTGAGGGGACCTCCAGGGGCGTGGGTGCTGGTAGGGTCGGCACGGACCCTGCCTTGAGGCCCCGGCCCAGCTCCCAGCTCCCAGCCCCTCCTCCAGCTCCTCTCCCGCAGAACAGGAGGAGGAAGTGGGTCATTGTGGGGGTGTCATAAGCTGTCCGGTCCAACCAGGCCATGGCCCAGACCTCAGGCTGCCCAAAGGAAGGTTGGGTCCATGTGAGAGCAGCCCTGAGTCTGGAGGGTCTGAGCAGACTCTGGGCCAGGCCGGGGCCCCCAAAGACACCCCGGCTGCCCTCAGCACTCCCTCCAAGTATCCCAAGACGCTCATGAGAGTGCAGGACAGGCAGGGAGGGGCTCCCCTGTGGGAGGATGTTGGGTCCTCAGCTTAGGGCACCTCTGAGGCCGCAGACAGCCTCTCCACCTGCAGTGGCCCAGCCCCCTCCTCCTGAAGCTCCCGGGAGCTGCTTTATCGGGCATGGGTCACTGGGAGATTGTTTCCACGTCTGCCCTCACTTCACCAGCCGACCACGGCTCGATGAAAGCCACCTCCCAAGGGTGACAGAAGCCGCTGCCAGTGACTTCAGCAGGATGGACGGCAGGAGTGGGGGTCAAGGCCAACCCCGGGAGCCTCGTTCCCTCTACCACGAGGCCCCACCCTCTTTGGGGCACGCCGACTGAGCAGGCAGGCCCAGGGCTTGCGGGGCTTGGGGACCAGTGTGCCGGATGTTCTGCCTGTACCTTAAGTCCCGGGGCGCCTGCTTCACCCTGTGTGGAGAAGAACAGGATTACGACAAAATCAGACCCGCAGCACAGCAGGCAGAGTAGGGCACGTCGCCCTGCCGGGAACTGCCCTGACCCCGGCTCCCTGCTTTGCCGCCTGCCTGTGCTGACTTAATAGTTTACGAGGCTGCTGCTGCCATCATCCCCCTTTCTGCTGTGACTGGGGTCCTGAAGGGAAGTCAAGTCCGATCCCAGTGCTGGACCCGGCTCCACAGGGGGCCTGCACACCTCCCCGCTTGGAGCCACAGGCTCGGAGCAGCAAGGGGCATTCACAGCGAGCATCCCCAGCTCAGCCCAAAGCAGCGCAGCTCTCTCCCGAGGTCACTCTGGAGGCCACTCCCCAGGGGGCCGAATGCAGGCGCTTCCCACCAGGTCCACCCACAGACCCCCATGGCTCAGCCACCCCGGCCACACGGTGTGGCACTGGGCCCCATTCACTCCAGACTCAAGGGAGACTCACGAGATTGCCTTTCTGCCCAGTCCTTCCTGGGGGCCCCTCTCTTCCTGGAGGGCCTGGGGGTCCCTGGGGGAGAGCAAAGCACAGTGTGTCTTGCTGGCATTCAGCCACCGAAAAGATTTCTGGGTTAACAGATTATCTGAGCTTCCACAGGTTTCCCGAACCAGGACACAGGACGTTCCCCAGACACAGGGCCAGGGTCCCAGGGCTCACGGGAGACGCCAGTGCGTGTGCAGCCCGCAGTACCGCAGCCACGCTGGCAGGATGAGACAGCAGGGCCGACAGCCCCACGCAGGGAGACACCGTATCACACACTGGGTAATCGCCACCCCCTCCAAGAGGCTGTCTGACCGCAGGTGGGAATGTGAATTAGGCACATTCCTGAAGCCCAAATGCCCCTCACAATTATCCTGGGGAGCACCTGCCATGTGGCACCCATCGGCAGGGTGGGCTGGCTCAGGTGAGGACCATCCCAGAGCAGGGCCACACCACGTGGCCTCACTCCACAGTCCCTGTTCTATGCGTCATGACATGCTGCTTGCTGAGTGACCCCAGGCCCCAGGCCACGGGACACCAGTGCAGCGTGACCCAATCGCACAGCTATCTCTGTGGGCATCTGCTGCTTGTCACATGCCCCAGAGCTGCTGGGGACCCTGCCACAGGGCCCTGAGACCCCATGAGCCGTGCTGGCCAAGCAGCCTCCTCCCGTCCCTGGGCCTCCAGGGGTGCTGATCATGCCTCTCCCACCCCCACCTGTGGGAATCGCTCATGGAGACACTGTCTGTGTGGTCCGTGGACCCACAGGGCCAGAGAGGTGGGAAGTCTTGCATGTGGTCACCCCTGGTCAGCACCCCCAGAACCACAGGGTGGTCATGCAGGGCCTCTGCATGCCCCAGGGCGGCTCTGTCAGCAGCCACCCACCAGCTCCCAGAGGAGACAAGGTGAGAGGGGCGAGGACTGGGGCTCCTGGTGGTAGGGCCGGGGTCCCCACTCCCAGCAGACAGGGCCCCCAACACTGATGGGGGGCAGGACTTACCGGGAGACCGGGAATCCCGGGGGGACCTTCCCGCCCAGGCACACCGGGAAGACCTGCGGGTCCTGGGACGTCGGAGCTGTTCATCCCAAAGCGGCCAGGCTCTCCAGGCAGGCCTGGGACACCAGGGGGGCCAGGGGGGCCGGGGAAGCCTCGAGGACCCTGGATGTGGCAAACACAGATGGTCACAGCCCATGTGGCACCCACCAGGGATGACCACCAACCCCAAACTGGGCCTGGTCCCAACCCCCTATAGCTGATTCGACCTCAGCTGAATCTTGGGGTTCTGCAGCCTGTTACTTTTGGGCACAGATACTGGCCAAGGGCCACTCACCCGCAGGGCCTCCAGGTCACCACCAAAGCCAGACCCCTCCATGTCAATGAACGTCTGCAGGAAAGAATGGGGAGATGTGCCCAGAGTCTGGCCCCCCATGTGGCTCCTGCCTCCCCACCAGCCAGGCTGACTCCAGCTCCCACCCTGACCCCAGGACTGCTTCTGCCCTCCCCCCTCACTCCCCACCAGGCCTACTCCCGGCGCCCAACCTGGCCTATTTCCGCCCCACCCCCATCCCGCCTGGCCTACTCCCGGCCCCACAAACTGCCTATCAAGCTATTTCCACAAGGAGCTGAAAACCACAGCCCCTCCGCTGCCCCAGAGAAGCTGAAGGCAGGTAGGCAAGGGCTCCCACCACACCTGTGATCCTCAGCTCAGCCAAGATCCCACATAAGCCCCTGAGGGTGGAGCTGATTCACCTGGACCAGATGCCCGCCAGAGGCAGTGCCCACTTTTGAGAAGGGCAGACCCCGGGTCGCAGGAAGCCAGGGGTGGGACTCACCAACTTGTCATGTCTGAAGGAGGGTCCTGGAGGCCCCGGAGGCCCTTGGGGTCCTGGGGGCCCTCTCACTCCAACCCCAGGGTCACCCTAGGAACACAAGACAAGCCCATCACAGCCTGAGCATGGGCAGCCCCCCACCTCAGGCCAAGGGCAAACACAGAAAGGGGCCCCACCCAGCTTCGAAGACTCACCTTGTCACCCTTGGGGCCCATGTCCCCTGGGGTCCCAGGGAAGCCCTGTGGCCCGGTGTCGCCCTGGAAGACAGTAGCCAGGGTCCCTGTCAGTGGAGGCACCGCCATAGGCCATGGCCTGGCACCCTCTGTGCTCCTCCCCCAAGCAGGGGACCAACGGGAGCTGAGCTCTTCAGGGGAGTCCCCAGGGTCTGGAAGGTAGGAGGGCGCCAGGCCCGTAGAGCAGCCCCCGCCTGAGCCCATCTCGCCGGCCACCTGGGAGGAGCTGAGGGAACACCCCTCTGGAGGACATGATGAGTCCCTGATGGCCTGCACAGTGGCCAGTGCTTAGACTGTTACATACGTATGTGTGTGTGGTATGCATGCTCTGTGTGTGAGGGGTGTGCTCTGTGTCCAGTGGAGACGTCTCTGTGCGTGTTTAGTGTGTGGTATATGGTGTGTGTGCATGTGTGTAGTGTGCGGTGTATGTGTGGTGTGTGTACATGTGTGTGTGTGAGGGGTGTGATGTGTGAATGTGTGATGTAATTCAGGGTGTGTGCATGTGTTGGTGTGTGTGTGGTGTGTGTACGTGTGGTGTGTGTGTGAGGGGTGTGATGTGTGTAATTCAGGGTGTGTGTGTGTGTAGTGTGCGGTGTATCTGTGGTGTGTGTGTGAGGGGTGTGATGTGTGAATGTGTGATATGTAATTCAGGGTGTGTGCATGTGTGTAGTGTGTGGTGTGTGTACGTGTGGTGTGTGTGAGGGGCGTGATGTGTGAATGTGTGATGTGTGTAATTCAGGGTGTGTGCATGTGTTTAGTGTGCGGTGTGTGTGGTGTGTGTACATGTGGTGTGTGTGTGAGGGGTGTGATGTGTGAATGTGTGATGTGTGTAATTCAGGGTGTGTGCATGTGTTTAGTGTGCGGTGTGTGTGAGGGGTGTGATGTGTGTAATTCAGGGGGTGTGTGTGTAGTGTGCGGTGTATCTGTGGTGTGTGTGTGAGGGGTGTGATGTGTGTAATTCAGGGTGTGTGCATGTGTTTAGTGTGCGGTGTGTGTACGTGTGGTGTGTGTGTGAGGGGTGTGATGTGAGTAATTCAGGGTGTGCAAGTGTGTAGTGTGCGGTGTATGTGTGGTGTGTGTGTGTGCATGTGTCTGCGTGTGGTGTTGTGGGGGAGTTGTGGACAGACACCTGCGTGTCTGCTACATGGGTCAGCAGGTGAGGGCCTTGTACCTAAATGAAGGTCAGTGTTTTCAACCATCCAGTGAGCGTGACAAAGGCGGGCCGGGCTCACTGTGTGGACGGGGAGGTCTGAGAGCCTGCTGCTGAGCCCCGTGGCTCCTGCCTCACACACACTCACACGCACGCACACCGCTGCAGAGGCTGGACCTGTGCCGCCCCCAGCTGACTGCCCTGCTTATCTGCCACGGCCCTCGTCACAGGCAGCCTGGCTGCGGGGTCAGGAATGACCGTCTGGTGGCAGAGGCGATGCCCCCCGCCCCTTCAGACCCTCGAGACTGTTTTTCACGTGAACCCCCCTGTCCGGCGTTAGCGACCACCCCACTTCCTGCCGCCCGTTACCACTGGCTGGCCAGGCTGTTCCCAGGTCTTTATTCGCTGGTGAGTTCACTGTGCTTCCTGCAAACAGTGCTGCTGATTTTTAAAATCCGAACCGAGTGTTTTCAGACGGAAGCTCTGACTCTGCCCCATCCACTCGGAGGTCTCCCCCGTCTCGCCCCCGTCTCGCCCCCGTCTCTCCCCCGTCTCGCCCCCGTCTCGCCCCCGCCCCCACTTCCGTCTTCTTTGCTGTGCGTTTTCCCTCTGAGGGTCTGGAAGCTCTGCCTTCTCTTTCCTCTCCTTCTGTGCATCTCAACACAAATGCACAACGGCCTGTTTCCCGTCAACTCATCTTTTCTTTAAAGTTCCATTTTCAAAATGGTTTTGCTGTGCATTCTCCTCACTGGCTCGCGTGTAAACAGCGTCATCGGTGGCAAAGCCCCGATGTCTAAGCACACGGGGTCAGAAGGACAAGCAGACTCACCGGCTTCCCATCCTCGCCAGGGTCACCCTGAGTGTGCAAGACAAGCCATTAGCGATGGTAAATACCAGCTTCTGCCCCCCCAGAATCTGCACGTGGAAATGCACCCCACACACAAAGTCCCTGTGAGGTGGCAAAGACACCTACCCCCGACGCCCCGGCCCCTGAGCCAGGAGCCTCCTCACACCCACAAGGGCTGTGTCTGAGCAGCTCCGCCTCCTGCACCCGACCACCTCCCAGCACCAACCCCAAGCAGGGTCCCAGGGCCTCCAGGGTCTCAACGATGCTGCTGACCTGCCCCAATCCCAGCCCATCCCACTCCCATGCCAGCCACAGCCTCTCCCGCTCCTGCCCAAGCCCCACCTCCAGATGGGCGGGACTGGGGGGTATGAGCACTCACCGGCTCGCCGTCCCTTCCCGGGCTGCCATCCTTGCCCGGCAGCCCCGGGGGTCCTTGTGGTCCGGGGACAGGTTGCAATGCTGGGCCTGCTGGGCCTGCAGGACCCTGGGGACTGACCGGGCACGGGGGACCCGGGGGACCGGGGATGCATGGGGAGCCTGGGGGGCCTGCCCGGCCAGGCAGGCCCGGAACACCTGGCTCCCCCTTCTGTCCCTTCAGGCTGCCCTGGGAATAAAAAGAATACAAGGGCTAGGGCTGCGGTGGGGCTCACACCTGCCGGCATGCCCCGCTGTGCCCTCCAGAGTCCCGGGCTGGGCTCTGCTTCCCCTGGTGGACGTGCAGCGTGGACGCATGCTGGCACCACGTGCTGGGCACAGAGGAGGCGCAGATGCAGAGGGGCTCCGTCAGGCTCACCAGTGAGTGGACCCAAGTGCCGCAGGAACTCTGGTTCAGGATGGCTCAAGGGCGCGGAGAGTGGACTTACCTCTTTCATGCGACCGCCTGGGGTCCGGACACTCCCGTCCCACGTGGAGACGAAATCTGTGCCAGGAAGCGTCTGAGCTGGAAAGAGAAGCAGAGTTGGCCATGGTCAGGAGCCCCGGACACCCCCAGCTCTGCTCTCAGCCCCCCCAGGTGCCTCCGGTCAGATCCCCAGCCTGAGGCCTCACTTCCCGAAGCTCTGGCTCCCAGGCACCGCCAACAGGGAGAGAGAATTTAAAATCAGCAGTGAGCCCAGTGCGGCCAACTAAGCCGATGACAGCTGAAGCCTGGGAGATGCTTCCTGAATATGTTATAGGAGGCCCAGCCCCCCAAACTCCTTGCCCCACGGCATGCATTTCCCTCCTCCTCCTTCCCCTCTTAACTCATAATTAAAATAAAATTGAAAACCCGGGGCCAGGCGCGGTGGCTCAAGCCTGTAATCCCAGCACTTTGGGAGGCCGAAGCGGGTGGATCACAAGGTCAAAAGATCGAGACCATCCTGGTCAACATGGTGAAACCCCGTTTCTACTAAAAATACAAAAAATTAGCTGGGCACGGTGGCGCGTGCCTGTAATCCCAGCTACTCAGAGGCTGAGGCAGGAGAATTGCCTGAACCCAGGAGGCAGAGGTTGCAGTGAGCCGAGATCGCGCCATTGCACTCCAGCCTGGGTAACAAGAGCGAAACTCCATCTCAAAAAAAAAAAAAAATTGAAAACCCACAGAAATCCTGCAAGAGAAGCACAGCAAACACCCAGCACCTGTACCCAGAACCGCCATCGGGGCCTCAGCATCTCCCCACCTGCCTCACACACACATGCGCACAAGTGCATGGACACACTCACGCTACACAAAATATACAGACACCCACATATACACATTGCATACATCACACTACACACACTCACTACCCATAATACACAAACATCACACATACCACACAAAATATATACACACACCACACACATGCATGTTACACACATCACACCGCACATAATATACACACCACACATTACAACACACTACACAATATACACACCACACATACATCGCACCACACAAACATCGCACCACACACAATTACACACATCACACTACACACGCTACACATACACATGCATCACACACTACACACACATTACACATGCACATCACACATGCGCACACAATACACTACATACACAATACATACCACACATGCAACATGCATTGCATGCCACACACGTACACTATACACACACTCTACATACATCACACTATGCATACACCACAAACACCCACTACACACACACACACACACACACACAGCCCTCTTCATCATTTCTTTAGCAGACAGACACATTTCAGAGTTTATGGCGTTTACCATGATCCTTCTTCCCCTGAATCCTACCGTAAGAGCCTCCTACAAACCCACGGCCACATTGGGGAAAGTGACGGCTGGTCCCACCTAAGGATCTAACACTCAGCCCATGTTCAGAACCCGCCCCCGGCCACTGGCCCAGGAAGTCCTAGGTGGCTTCTCCTCTGGGGATGGGGGTGTGGGAGTACCCAGGATCACGTTTCGCTTTTCCTCCTTCAGCAAACCACTGCCCATGGGCCTGGCTGGCGCCCAGTCAGCCCTCTGCCTCTTTTAAACAGCCCTCACAACACAGACACGCACACCTCACACTACACAAACATGCCACACCACACACCACCCAGAAACGCACCACACACCACAGACATGCCACACACCACAGACACACGTGCCACACATCACATGGACACGCCACACACCACACACAGGTATACCACACACAAGCACACCACACATCCTGGACGCCACAAACACCACAGACACACTGCATCACACATCACACAAACATGCACATCACACACCACACCACACAGCACACATACATGTGCCACACGCTACACACACATGAACCCACATACACAACACACAACACACACCATGTATCACACACACACCTCACAAACCGTCACAAACACGTTACCACACACACATGCAGCGCACCCCCCATACCACACAGATTCACATCCAGAAAAGAGCTCACCTCCTAATGCAGGCACCGTGGTCTGCTCCTCGTTTTCTTCAGTTCTGGAATCTTCAATGCTGCTGCCTCCAGCCAAGGGTGGGGCAGTGACCGGGGGTGGCGTGGGGAGCCTGGGTTTTAGCGCTGCGCCCTGGCAGATGAGGGGGGGGCGGCCTGTTATTGAGCTGCAGATGCCCAGTGGAGACTTGCTTGGTATGTGAAACAAAATACTTAAGATTGCAAGAAGGATGAAAATCCTCGGAAACAGGATTCTTTGGGAAGCTCCAGGCTGCGGGCGAGGGGCTACCTGCAGTGGGCTGCGGCCGCCCGTGGGTTCCTGGCTTCCCAGGGTCCCAGACCACGCCTGTCGTGGCAGGAGGGCTGACTCCGCCATCACCGCGGTGATGGCCCCCGCGTGCGTGACAGGCCACGCCGCGAAGCTGATGTGTCCCTGAGGGTCCCCACACCCTTCTCCAGAGGAAAGCGCCGTGCAGGGCACGGTCATGGTGCTGGGCCTCCCCACCCCACCCCGCCGCCCGCCCCTCCCACGTGTTTTCTCAGGTGCCCCGGCTGGGGAAAGCCGCAAAGGTGGCCGCCTGGACGACCGCCTTCTCCTCCTGCTCGCCACACTCACACCCGTCCACCCCGCGGCGGCCACCACAAGCTCATGGAGGGGTGGGGGAGCGGAAGGCCAAGGTTGCCTCAAGGCCGAGGAACGTGCAGGGTCGGGACCTCGTTCTAAAGGAACGTCCTCTCGCCAGAGACACTCAGCAGCCAGGAGGGCGGGAGCGGGGCCTGCCCCAGGCTCGGAGTGTGTGCCCAGCCAGCGCCTGTTTCCAGCTGGGAATCCGCCTTCATGTCGTCGAGTGAGCTCTTGGAGCCTCCACCCGCTGCTGGGAGGGGCCTCCGGGACCTGCAGAGTGGGCTGGCCTCACCCGCTACTCACCGTCCCCACCCCGAGAGGCTCCCGGGCGTCCCCGCGCCCGCTGCCGAAGTCTCCGGATGCCTGGCGGGTTTGAAAAGGAAAGGAGGAGACGTGGCGGCCAGGCCCCAACCCAGCAGGCCTGGGCCCCTTCCCGCCTCGCCCCTGCCCCGTCCAGCCCTCCTGCTGCTCCTGGAGAGGCCGCTGGGGTGGGCACGCTGGCCCTCCCTGCCCGGGCACCATCTGGGCTTCAGTGAGTGACGTCCAATCAGGTCGAGGTCAGTGACGCTTCCAAAGGTGCCCTGGCTGCCGGTCAGACACACAGAGGCGGGGGACGCACTCCTCTCCTCCGACCGGAGCCCTGCCCTGGAGGAGGCCGTGCCACAGACGCGTCCCCACAGGGTTCCCTGGCGGAGGCCCCGCTGGGCCAGACCTGGGCCAAATGCACACCAAGCCGGCCAGACGCTTCAAACTTCGTGAAAACCCGGAGGAGAAACATCCTCAGGGCCGGCTAGTGACCCGCGAGGGCAAGGAAAGCCTTGCAGCAACGCCTCCGCGACCCCCAGCACCCGGCAAGCCGCACCAGGGAGCAGCCCTGTCACAGCACCATGTAAAGAAGCTGGCATCTGGCACGTTCCAGGTAAAAACAACAAATTATCGGGCAAAACAGAAAAAAACACGAAACTAACAGATACATGCACGTTACCCACAGCCCAGCCACACTGTGTCCTGACCACGCCGCCCAGGAGGGAGGCCGTGGGTCCACGTCCAAGCGGGCACGTCGTGACCTGGGCCCCGAATGACAATTCCCTGCAGTTCCTCACACCTTCTGGGACCGGCGGAGTCTCCCCTTAGGTACCACGTGATGCTGCATAGTCCACCAACACACACACACCACACACAAACACAGAGACACACACACCATGCCGACATGCAGACACAACACACAAGACGGACACCACTCACACACACACACACGCACACACACACGCACACACACAAGCACTCACACGCACACACACTCACACACACAAGCACTCACACGCACTCACACACGCACACACAAGCACTCACACACACTCACACACACAAGCACTCACACACACTCACACACACGCACACACACAAGCACTCACACGCACTAACACGCACTCACACACACAGAGAGACACACACACCATGCCGACATGCAGACACAACACACAAGACGGACACCACTCACACACACACACTCACACGCACTCACACGCACACACACACTCACACACTCACACACGCACACACACACAAGCACTCACATGCACTCACACACACACACACACACACAGCCCTTGGCCCTGAACCCCGCATCCCAGGGGTGGAGGGAGCCCCCTGCCCAGGCCCTGGCCGTCACTCACCCCATCCGAGTCATCGTCCTCCTCGTCCAGGCAGTGTACCTGGGGGTCCCCACGCACCTTCAGCTCGGCAATCATCCCCTAAAGGCAGAGAGAGAAAGGGGTCAGCAGCGGGCGGCCACAGCAAACCCGGCGCTGCCTGAGCTGCAGATTTCACTGGGCGCACAGAGGGCAGGGGAGTCTCGGAGAGGGAAGGGGTTTGGGCAGCCTCCCTGGGGGTGCGGTGCCCCTCACGGCAGGAAGACGTCCTGGGCATCGTGTGGAAGGCACCCGGCTGGGCGGTGGCCAGTGGGCCACCCGAGTGCCACAGGCTTAGAACCACAGCAGGCACAGCTCAGTCCACGGCCTGGGAGAGGGGCAGGTTCCAGGGGCGGCAGGTCAAGTCCCGGGAGCTTTACACACGCGCCTGGCGGCCCCGTTCCTGACTCTTTGCTTTCTTTAAACATTACGTTTCCATAGAAGACCACACTCAGAATTCCGCCTACGACAAAAGTGCATCCAACGTTGGGGACAGTTTCCTGGGTCTCTGCGCCCGTTCATCCAGAGCCAATCTTGCCCACCCACCTGCACACGGCTCCCTCTGGCACTCCCAGTCATGGGCTGAGTGCCAGGGGGCTCGCCCCTGCCCTCTCTGGTCCTGGCGCGGCCGGGGGTGTAGGGCACTTCCTGGGACCCCGTGAGACACAGGATGGGGACCCTGGGCAGGGGCACAGGAGCACACAACGTCCTCAATCTCATGTGAGCCATTTGCCCGAGGGAGAGGACGCAGGGAGGGGCTTTGGCAGGAAGAGGGGCTGCCACGTGGGGGCCACGCATGTGAACAGTGCCTCCACCTGCACTGCAGGTTCTGAATCCAGCCCAGATTTCAGAGCCGAGCCTGCAAGGCCCACTGGAGCCTGGGGCTCCCCACGCCGGCTGGGCCCCAAAACCTGGGCAGGGCTGCCACCTCTGGCACCCACTCTCTGCCGTGTGCCGTGGTTCCTCTGAGACTTTGTAAAAGGCCTTCCTCGTGGGGAAATGACAGGCTTGTCCACATGGCTTTCTAGTATTTTCTTCATTTTTTATTTAATATTTTAATCATTTTTGTGTACTTTTTCAAGACCGTATTTCATCCAACTTAGGATGCACATCTTCATAGCTCTCGTAGCAGGAGGCTCTGCGTCAGGGGTCAGCACAGCTTTTCTGGAAAGGCCGGGACGGGGGTTTCCACTTTGAAGGCCGCCCCGTCTCCTGAAATCTGTGGCCACTGCCCTGGAAAGTCAGCCACGGACAACAAGGAAACGAACAGGTGTGGCCGCTCCAACGAAAGTGTATCCTTGGACCCCGAAACTGGAATTTTATATGATTTACACATGCCACGGAGTCTCTTCATGCTTTCCTTCCAGAAGCGTAGACGCCATTCCAGCTGTGGGACAGCGGGCTCCAAGGCTGTGCCGCGACGCTGCCTTTGCTCCCGGACCACTGGAGCCATGTCCTAGGGGCTTGCAACACCAGACACCCCGTGTGCCCCAGGTCTTCACTCAGGGCTCCGCTCAGGCCCCTCCTCCGATTATAGCCTCCTGGAATCCGTTCCACCCCAGCTCCAGGTCCTGCCTCCACACCCGCCTCCCCTATGCTGACGGCAAGGTCTGTGTGCATGTGTGCGTGCCTGTGCAAGCGTGTGTGCGTGCCTGTGTGAGCATGTGTGCCTGTGCATGTGCATGCCTGTGAGCGTATGTGCATGCCTGTGTATGTGTGCCTGTGCGAGCATATGTGTGCCTGTGCGAGCATATGTGTGCCTGTGCGGGTGTGCCTGTGCGGGTGTGCCTGTGCGGGTGTGTGCATGCCTGTGTGAGCATGTGTGTGCCTGTGCATGTGTGCGTGCCTGTGCATGTGTGTACCTGTGTGAGCATGTGTGTGCCTGTGCGTGTGTGTGCATGCCTGTGGGTGTATTTGCATGCCCGTGCGAGCATGTGTGCATGTTCCTGTACGAGTGTCTGTGTGTGCGCTGGAGCATATACCTAGGCGTGCTCCCGGCAGGAGACTGGGGACCTGGTGTGGGGGAGACAGGGCCGCACATGCCACAGCTCTGTCATTTTCCCAACAATTTCAGGCCGATTCCCAAGTTGCCAGGGTCTCCTCCTCTTGCCGACGAACATGGAGAGCTCACGGCATGGGGCGTGCTGGGGCTGTCACAGGCACAGTGACACTGAGGAACGCCCTGCTCCCCAACTAGGGGCTGAGCTCACAGCAGGGGGTGCGCTGCGGCCGTCATAGGCCGACACTGAGGGACGCCCTGCTCCCCATCACTGGGTTGGTGTCTGAAGGTGGCGGAAGCAGCAGCCACTGGGATGCAGAAGGTGAAAGGCAGGAGGTTTGGTGGCAGGAAGATCCAGCCCCAGCTCTGTGGGCTGAGCTCCGGGGCCCCTCTCCACAGTCCCTCAGGGCATCCTGTGTCCACTGTGACCGTGAAGCACCTCCCTGGCCACACTCGCTCCCAGCCTGCCCAGGATGATCAGAAGCTCCAGACAGTTTTGGTGAAGCTGGGTGGGACCAGCACAAGCCTGGAGGTGCCCGAGGAAGCTTCAGGCGGTGGCCGGCCCACGGTGTGTCCGGGGAGAGTGCAGCCAGCGCTGATGTGGAATGAGCCCAGGCTGTGAGCAGCTGCACCACAGGAAGGAGGCCACGACTGGGGGATGGGGGGGGGCAGCCAGGAAGCCACCGGGACGTGTCTCCTCAGGGCGTCCTCAGAGCTGGGATATGCCGAGGGTGCCCACCAAGGCCTGCCGTCAGCCCGCATTTCAACCAGACCAGCGCAGACAGCATCCGGGAGGTGTCTGCACAGGGCCCTGTGGTGGCCTCGGCCACCCCTTCAGGCCTCCCTGCTGTCATCCCAGCCCATGCAGGCTCCGCCACTGTCTTCACTGCCCTTCGGAGTCCTCAGCAAGTGGGAGATCGGGCGGCCTTGGAACAGCCTGGGTCAGAGCGAGGCCCTGCCACTCTCAGCCCAGCTTCCCAGGCAGAGGCTGTGGGGGAACCCAGGGAGGGGCAGAGCTGGGAAGGGACAACCTCGGGGCAGAGGCGCAGCAGCCCCACATGGGCCTATGGGTTCTGGTCATTGAGGTGGCTTGGGCGTGGGTTGGACGTGGGGCCTGAGTGTGTGGGCATGCATGCATGAGTGTGTGCATGTGCGTGAACACGTGCAAGCATGAAATCATGTATACACACGCATGTGCGCTCGTGTGGGGGGCAGAATCCCGGACTCCTGGGTGAGCACAGCTTTCCCTCAGAAACCACCAGTGATTCTCAGCTTCACACTGCAGGGAGGGGCGCTGAATATTCTAGAACACTGTGCTTCTCCACTCCACACACTCCACTCCAATGCTGTGCCGCGACGCTGCCTTTGCTCCCGCGATGCAGCCTGGGCTGGTGTGCATCCTGGGTGGTCTTGGTGCAGGGCAGGGCCTGGGCATTCCTGACCGATCCCCGCACAGACACGTGCTATCCGGAGGGGTCCGCAAGGCCCTGAGCACCCGACTGGCGGCCGCCACGCTCTTTCACCAGAGCGCTCTAGTCCTGAGGGAGCCCCCGAGGTCGCTGGCGCCTTCTGCATGGGGCTGCAGGGTGCCCGGGTGGGCGGCGGTGCAGAGGGCAGAGGAGTGTTAAGCCCATGTGTGGCCAGGGGCTCCAGGGCTCCAGTGCAAAAGCCACGGGCCCGTTGCAAATATTTGAGGGACTTAGGACTGGAAGTTATGAAATCTGGAGATCACACACGGAGGGTCAGGCAAGAGCAGGAAAACGCTTCCCATCGCACGGCGGCCTCAGAGCCCTGGAAATCAGGAATCAGTGCAGCTGGAGGGACGTGAGGTCCCCGAGAAGCCACTGACAGACTGGACTCAAGAAGCAAACCCGAAAAGGCTGAGGACGGCCGAGGATGCCCACGACGAGACACGATAGAAGCCACAGAGGGCTCGTCGGTCACAGCCAAGCTCGGGCATCCGAGGCACCCTCCGTGGCAGCGTCGGGGCTGGTGCGGCTCACGGAGAGGCTGACAAGGAGAAAGCCTCAGTTTCCTCCCCGTACCCAAAGCTCTGTGCTTACTTCTGTCAAAACTTGGGAGTCACACAACTTGAATGTTTCTTTCCCAAGAACCTCAACTGAGAAGTCTGAGAAAATCTTGTGCTAAACAATTCTTCTCCACACATGCATGCTCCTCCCCTCCCCAGCTAGAATCTCACCTAAGACCCAGAGAGAAAGCTCTTGACACCTGAGGCCTGCAGGGACCTGATACATTGATCAACCCACACAGCCCTCAGCACCCCACCCGGGCCAACAGCACGCGGCCCTCAGCACCACACCAAGGCCAGCAGCACGCGGCCCTCAGCACCCGACCAAGGCCAGCAGCACACGGCCCTCAGCACCCGACCAAGGCCAGCAGCATGCAGCCCTCAGCACCCCACCCAGGCCAGCAGCACGCGGCCCTCAGCACCCGACCAAGGCCAGCAGCACACGGGTGACTTTATTCCACGAAGAAACACCAGGGGAGTCACACAACACATGGCCTCTCACAAGGAGGGGACTCTGACCTCTTTCCCAGTAATCGTATCTGTGATTGAGGGAAAACAAGCCCACTTTGGCGTCAGCGTCCTAGCGGCTCCTGAGCAACTGGGGTTAAAAGTTCCTGCCAAAGGTGCAAGGTCAGCTTTCAGAACCCCCAGACACCAGGGCTTAGAACAACCTCAAACAAACAGCCCTTGTCTGGCAATAATTAACCTTCTGTCCCTGTGGACCACGAGGGCCGGGGTGTCGCAGCTGCAGGCCAGCTTGAATGTTAGAATTCGGGGGCTGTGAGACGGCCTCAGCTGAGGTCACCCACGCGGCTGTTCCCAGCCAAAGGTTCCCAGAAATGCGGGGGCTTTGGACAGACTCCACCTTGGTTTAGGGCTCCGTCCACTCCCTTGGCCCCATGAAATGAAGGCCCATTGGAGGGACTTCCCAGGGAGACTCAGGTGGAGACATCCCACCCACGTGCTCCCAGGGGCCGTCTCAGAGGCCTGGGGCTGTGCACGCTGTGAAGTGCCCGACCTGCAGGGCCACACTGCGTACCTGCTCCCAGCGGGTCATGCGTCCACCACAGGGCCCCTGCTGAGGCCAACACCCTCTGCCACCAGCTCCAGATCATTCATCGTTTTTAACAAGAGCCTCGGCTTTCATTCTGCTCGGGGCCATGAGGTGTGGGGCTGAGCCCGGTCCCCACTCCCTGACCGGCCGGTCAGAGACCAGCAGCCCCAGTTCACCACAGGGCTTGGCACAGGCACGGGGGAATCTCCAGGTCACAGCTGAGGTGGATGTCTAGTTACAAGGTCACCCAAAGGGCCCCTCCTGGGCTGGGCTTCGGGGTCGCAGAAAAACCACAGAAGCCCAGGGTGACCCTTCCAGGGGGCCCAGGAGCCAAAGAGCCAAGAACGTGAATGCCACCCCAGCCAGGCCGGCCAAGAACCTGGAGGCCCGCGCTGGAGGCCAGGACTGAGCGCAGCTGGGTGGGAGCTCTCCTCTTCCGGGTGCAGCTCCGTCCCTGTCCCAGTGGCTACCCCACCTCACCCCACCCAGCTGCTCCAGCCCCCCAGCGATGGCACAGTGAGGGTTACCTGGAACTTGTCAGGGTCCGCTCCTCCCGCCTGAGCCACGAAAAGCCCGGCGCCGCGCTCCAGCTCCAGGCCCCGTGAGGACCGAGCGAGTGGCATTTTCTGAAACTCCTCACAGTCCACGTAGAGGGTCACGGAGCTGCCGGCCACACTCAGCGCTATCTGCGTCCACTGGCCGACGAAGGTGGGGAGGCGGAAGCTGGCGGCTGTGTGGGTCTGGCTTGCGCCTGGCTCCGTGTAGAGCAGGGAGATGTCCTGATGGCCATCTCGCACCCCAGAGAGCTTCACACCCAGTAACACCACTGCCTGTGCCGAGTCCGTGATGGCAAACAGCACCCCTGGGCCCTCCGTGGCTGGCCGGATGTGGAACAGCAGTGAGAAGTCGTGGAAGAAGAGGCTGGGGAAGTGGTACCGGGCCACCTGGCCACTGTTGGCATCTGGCCCAAAGATGTAAGCCAGCCCAACATCAGGGTCTTCTGTCTGGGTGACTTGCTGGGGCAGGGGGTCCCCGAGGAGCTGCAGCAGCCCCACCTCCTCACCGACGCTCTCTGCAAAAGAAGAACCCCCGGTGAGGTGGCCATGAGGGACTGAACTGGGGGCCACCCAGGCGGCCTGGAGAGGTGGCCAGGCAGGGGCACAAAGGGGAAACTGAGTCTGGGAGGGCTCTCCACGCGCCTGGCAGCCTGCCCTGATCCCCTGGGCTCAGCCACCCACCGGCCACTCAACGGCCACCCTGCTTCACTCATTTCCAAACGACGGGCATGCTCCATGCAGAAACCTGTCTGCAGGGGCCATGGTGTCCACAGGGCCCATCCCCTGCTTTGAGCTCATGACCCAAAGCAGGGAACCCCAGGGATGGACACAACCATGGGGAAGAAGGTGCCAGGAACTGGCTGGCACTCCTGCTGGAGCAAGGAACTGCGAGGGGCGGGCCTACGTCTTTGGGCCAGATGCCAACAGTGGCCAGGTGAACCGCTGGCAGCCCCCTTCCCGGCCCTGCGCCCCACCCGCCCATTCTGAGACTGCCAGAGCAGCCGAGGCTGGCACCCCAGCCTGCCCACCACCATAGAGCCGCAGCTCCACTGCAGGGAAGGAAGGAGGCCGGCTCCACACCCTGAGGCTCTTCCAAGGCTCGGCTGCAGCGGGAGCCTGGAGCACAAACAGCCATGGGAGGGCAGAGCTTGCAGGTGGGGCCTGGCCCCGAGCGGCCACCTTGGCTGCGGGTCTGCGTGGCTTCCGAGACACCAGGCGGGATTCACCCACCCTCTGGGCCAGGCGTCTCGTGACATGGATAAGCCGTGGCTCCCACCCCATGCTGCTTGCCCTCGGGGTCACCATCAGCCCTGGGAGGGGCACTCTGCCTGGCACATCAGCCAGCACCAGTCTACCCACCAGCCTCGCTGCTCCATGCCCATGCCCCACAGTGCGGCAACTCACTCCACTATTTCCTGCCCGGGGTGAGTGCAACCTCACTTCAACTCAGCAGCCCAGAGAGAGAACCAGCCCTGTCCATCCCTCTCCAGGGTGCCCAAGCCAGAGATGCAGCCACGGTGCCCGGCGTTCTCACGCCTCGTTTCCTACCCATGGAGGAGGTTGGCACCCACTCAAGGACAGGCTCTGCTTGGCAGTCCCTTCTTAGCACACCTGCTGTGCCAGGCAGAGCCCGGGCTTTGCAGCTACAGTCTGGGCCAGGGCCCTGCCCCAACGCCTCCGTCTGAGATGCCAGAGAGGTTGGACACGGTCTGCTTTCAACAGAGTGGGATGGTCACCTCAGGACGCTTGTGCGGCAGGCTGGCTCCTTCTGAGCGCTCCTGTGGGAAGGGGCTGCTGATGCCTGGGCGTCCTGAGGAAGGCGGGGGTGAGTGCATGTACCTGCCGCGGCCAGGCTGACCTGGGACCAGACACGGGAGAAGTGCTGAGCCTGGACTTTACGAGGGAAGCAGTGCCTCCGAAGAGCTCACAGAACACAGAACATGAAGGAAACGAACGCAGACCCTCCCCCCGCCCACGGGCACATCCAGCAGCCATTGCTGCCCCATGTGGCTCTGACTCCAGCACGAGGCAGTGTGGCGGCCTGGACTCCCTGTGGGCCCCACCCTCATGCCGACTGGAAGCAGGGCTGGGTGCAGAGTGGACAGTGGCTTCTGTGGACAGCAGCCTGGCCTGCGCCCCGAGGCCGGGAGCAGAGGGGTCCCAACGGGGAGTCTGGACTCCGGGGGGGCAGCGAACGGATGGCAGATGTGACAACGATCCTTTCTTATAAGAAGTGCCCAGGCCCACATGTCCGTGCCAGGGTGGTGCTAACGCCAGGAAACAAGAGTCTCTCAGTCACCCAGATGCCCCCGAGTCCACCTTCGAGAAACTTTCTTGTCACCCTTCCTAGAACATTCCAGCATCAACTGGACAGCAGGATGCGGCTGCTGCCACCTTCCTGGGCTGGAAGCCACCAGCACGCTATGCCAGTGGCCCCAGGGACCCCAGGACAGGCGAGCCCTTCCCAAGTTGTCCCGTCTCCTCTCCACAAAGCTCCTGGTAGCTCCCTTCGGAAGTCAGCTTCCAAATGCCCAGCCCTAAGATGCCGGACGGGCGGAGAATGGTGCAGCCTCCACTCCCGGAGGCACGGGCCCAGCTGTCTCAGACTCTCCGGAATCCAAACAGTGAGTGCCGGAGCCCGGCTTTGACGGGGTGTGGTGGGGCGGCCCTCCTGCTGGGACCAAGGCACTTGCCTTGTTCCAGACCGTTTCCCACGTAGGAATCAGGCCAGCCAGAAGTGTGGATGGTTCTGGAGACCTGTGTGTGTTAACAGAGGCCCCTTTAAATACGCCCAGGACCATCAGCACAGCCGGCATCCTCCCCACAGTTGAGGGACGGGGCCTCTGGTGGGGACTCTCTGCTGTTCTCACACCAGTGCCCACCGGCCCTGCCCCTCCCTTGGGTGCCTTATCTTAGCAGGCCAGGAGGTCCATTCCTTCCACAGCAGCTCCTGAGACAAAGCGCCTCTTCCAGAAGCCAGACTTCCCAGGACCCTCACTCCCAGCCTCACCCTGCACGGCCTGGCTGGGGGCTCCTCCTGTGAATCCCGTCCCTGGCTCTGTCTGAACACCTCCAGGGACAAGACCCTCCCTCTCCCCAAACTGGACACCCCACCCAGAGCAGTGCTTACCCACAGGGCAGTGGGCTCCAGCCAGGCCAGTCCTCGAGAGCCACACACAATGTCCCACATCCCTGATGGCCACCGTGGCCTCTAAGCAAAGGGCAGACCCTCAGAGACCCACCGACACACGCACCCCACGGATGCCCACCTGTACTCAGCACCATGCGCTCCAGCCACTCCCCAGAGCCAGCACAGCCTGACTCCCGGGGCACGGGGCATGGAGTCTCTGCTGCCCCTTTGAAAGACTCCTGAGGATGAGATCTAAGACTGCCTGGCCCCCTGCCCTCTCCCACAGCCCCTGAAAGCTAGAAAAGTCAAGAAACGTTTTCTCCTCAGAGCCCCCGAGGGACCCAGCCCTGACAACACTGGTTTCAGCCCAGCAAGGCTTCTGGCAGAACTGAGAGATAAGACATCTGCGGTGGTTCCAGCCAGTCAATCTGCAGCAACTTCTTACAGCCACAACAGGAAGCTACATACCTATATGCAAATTGGTGCGATCCCACGGGGGTACAAACACGTTCCCCCACCTGACAACTGCAGGTGCCACGGAGAGAGGGGCTCGGGAGCTGCGTTCTGCCCTCTCACGTGTGGATGGGGTCTTGCCAAGGGCCTGCCTTATCTTAGGGAGTCTTGGGGCCCCTCAGTGAGCTGCTGACTTCTGGGATAGATTCCAGCCACCAGGAAGATCTCATCTCCCAAATACCATCCCGGGAAGAAAACGGGGGCCTGGGGCTTCCACTGAGGGACTGTGGGATCCGCCTCTGCCCCAGTGCCAAGCCACTACCTCAATCCCCAGGGCTGAGTAACGTGGAAACGTGGTCACTCCGCCCCCAGAGGTGTGTCTCTTCCTGGGAGCTGGAGACTCATCGGGGTTGGGCTCCTGCCCAGTTCTCTCAGAGCACCAGCCTCTGAGCTCTGGATGCAGCCAAGGTGCCCACAGGGAGTCCGTCCTGCACATGACCTGGCTGGGTGGCATCCAGGCTGGACACCTGCACACGATATAGCAACGATGCTGCTCAAGACTTGATTTCTTTTTCTTTTCTTTTTTTTTTTGACAGAGTTTCACTCTTGTTGCCCAAGCTGGAGTAAAATGATGCAATCTCAGCTCACTACAACCTCCACCTCCCAGGTTCAAGTGATTCTCCTGCCTCAGCCTCCTGGGTAGCTGCGATTACAGGCATGTGAAATCACGCCTGGCTAATTTTGTATTTTTAGTAGAGATGGGGTTTCTCCATACTGGTCAGGCTGGTCCCGAACTCCCAACCTCAGGTGATCTGCCCCCCTTGGCCTCCCAAAGTGCTGGGGTTACAGGCTTCAGCCACCCCACCTGGCCAAGACTTGATTTCTTGACAGAAAGAAACGTGTTTGAAAATGACTCTGGAGTATTCTGAAAAATGGCAGATGGAAAGCGCCAGGAATCCATCTCCCCAACTAATTAACAAGTGCAGGGGCAGAATCTGTCTCAGAACTCTTTCGGAACTCTGGAGTCTACTGAAAGTTTGCCACGTCCAAAGGAAGGAAGGCTTGGACAATGATGGGTGGTTAATTTTGCTACACCCAGCTCTCAGCACAGTAGCAGCTGCACATCCACCCCCACCCCCAATCCCACAGCAGATGCCATGCGTGCGTTCAGGAGCAGCACCCACACAGCTTGTGGGAAACAGGATGGCAAAAAGGGCCCTGCCCTGCAGACGTTGAGAACCTGTGCTCTCATCAGTGGCTGGGGATCAGGGAGTGCAGACAGAGAGCTGGGCCATCACTTTACACTCCCTCTGTGGCTGTAAGCTCCCCCGTCCAGCTGAAGTGACTTCAAGGGGACTTGGAGGGCTGGCACTGTTTTTTCTCCCTCATTTTTCTTATTCCTCCTTTGGGACACAAACACTAAAGAACAGGACATTGAAAAACAGCAGCACGTAAGACACCCAGGGAAAGACCCAAGAAGACCCGACGTTCACACCTCAGGGAGATCTTTGGCACAGAGGCAACTTTTTTTAAAAGTAACAAAAACAGTGAATGCTGGTGAAGGGCGAGAACTGACTTCCAAAGCTACATTACTGAATTCGAATGTCCGCTTTTTAACACAAAATCACAAGGCACACAAAATGATAAAATATACAGCACATTCAAAGGAGAAAAACAAATCAACAGAAGCTGTTCCTGCAGAAGACCTGAGGGCAGATCTACTAGACAAAGACTTTAAAACAACTGTCAAAGTCAAGAAAGTAATGTGTGAACAAAATGGAAATACCGATAAACAGTAAAACCTCAAAAGAAATTATAGAACTGAAAAGTACAACAGCTGAAATTAAGAACATCACTAGAGGAGTCTGAAGGTGATTTGAGCAGACAGAATAATAAATCAATGAGCTTGAAGGCAGGATAATGGAAATTATCAGACAAAAAATGAATGAAAGGTGAAAAGAGCCCAAGGGACACGTGGGCCACCATCAAGAGACAAGAAAGCACGCATGCTGTGGGAGCTGCAGAAGAAGAAGAGAAAGAGAAAGGTGCAGAGAGACCATCTGAGGAAATAATGGCTGAAAACTTCTCAAATTTGATGAATGACATTAATATAAACAGTCAAAAAGCTCAGGGAACTCCAAGTAAGATGAACTAAAAGAGACCCACACCAAGATACATTATGATCAAACTTTCAAAAAACAAAGAAAGAATCTTGAAAACAGCAAGAAAAAAAGCAAGTGATCACACACAAGGACGTCTTAATAAGATTATCAGATTTCTCATCAGAAACTTTGGAATCCAGAAGGTAGTGAATCAATATATTCAATGTACTAAAAGAAAAAAAAGCTGTTCACCAAGTCCTATACCCAGCAAAGCTGTCCTTCAAAAGTGAGGAAGAAATTGGCATTCCCAGATAAACAAAAGCTAAGGGAGTTAACCGCCACTAGACCCACCCTGCAGGAAATGGTCCGGAAGGTGAAATGAAAGGGTCCTAGTCAGTAACAGGAAGTCACATGAAGAAACAAACATCTCAAAAAACGTAAACACAGGAGTAACCATAAAAGCCAGTATCGCAACAAGTTTGTAATTGCACTTTTTATGAACCAACCTGGAGGACATTAAACTAAAGAAAATAAGGCAGGCACAAAAACAAACAGTGCATGATGACACTTACATGGGGAATCTGAAAAGGTCACATTCATAGGAGCAGAGTAGAAGGGTGGTTGTCGGCCGGGTGTGGTGGCTCAAGCCTGTAATCCCAGCACTTTGGGAGGCCGAGGCGGGTGGATCATGAGGTCAAGAGATCAAGACCATCCCGGTCAACATGGTGAAACCCTGTCTCTACTAAACATACAAAAATTAGCTGGGCATGGTGGCACGTGCCTGTAATCCCAGCTACTCAGGAGGCTGAGGCAGGAGAATTGCCTGAACCCAGGAGGCGGAGGTTGCGGTGAGCTGAGATCGCGCCATTGCACTCCAGCCTGGGTAACGAGAGCGAAACTCTGTCTCCAAAAAAAAAAAAAAAGAAGGGTGGTTGTCAGGGGCTGAGGTGTAGGAAGGACAACTGTGTGTCCATGCCACAGGTGTGGCTAGCAAGGGAGCCTCGAGGGGACCCAGCAGCCTGCCTCTTCAGCATTGCAGCAGATGCCAGCAAGTGCCCAGCAGGGCAACATCAGGAGACCAGCAGGCATCCACCCTAATGGTGCAGGCCATCTGATGAGGGGCAGGGACCAGTGCCTGGATGGACGGTACCTATGCACAGAGTGGGGTACAACGGGGCACAGCAGCACCCCACTCCATGCACAGGCAACGGTGGCCTCCTTGACATACTTACTAACTAGTGTCCTTTCATTTCACCTGGTGGACTACCAGACCATTTCCTGCAGGGAAGGTCTAGAGGCAATCACTCCCTTTGCTTTTGTTTATCTGGGAATGCCACCAGGGCACAGCGCAGGCCAGCCCAGGAAATGTGACCGTTGGTTGAAGGGTACAAAGTTTCAGTTAAGCAAGACGAGTAAGTTCTAGAGGTCTAACGTACAGCATGGTGACTGCAGCTAGAACACGGTATTGCACACGGCACTGGAAGCCTGAGCAGCTGGTAAGTGTGCCCACCATGCTCACACACAGCGGGAACTACTTGAGGGGACAGATGCCAACTAGCTTGACTGTGGCAATCATAACATTGTATACTTTAAACATACACAAAACTCAAATTTACGTAAGGAGCAGCACGGAGCGCCGTTTGGAATGCTGTGCTTTTCATTCTGTCTGTGTCTGGTTCAGAATCATAAAAGCTCTTGAACCCACAGACGACGGTACCTGACAGGTGCAGGTGGGCCCTTGACACTCCGGCAGGAGTTCAATGCTCAGTCACTCAGTGCGTCTGGGAGGCAGGGAAAATCTGTGAGAAGCTTAAACTGCGTCATCAAAAACCATTTGTAAGATGCCAAGCGGTGAGAGATAAGCATGTGTTGTTTTCTCTCCTTCTTCAACCAAAGTTATGTGGAAATGTCAAGTACATCAAAGCGTTTTAAGGAATAGGAACATTTTTCTCAAGTTCTACATTTCATTAAAGGAGCAAGAGGTACGCACCATGCACGGACACCTGTGCGCCAGTGGCTGGCCCACAAGGTAGGAAGCAGCTACAAAGAAACAGCCCCTCAGGGCCATCGTGGTGATGTGACCACATGCACTCCTGTGGCTGCCGTGGCCTCCCACTGACCTCCCAACATCCAGTGATAGGGGTGGAGACGGGAGCACAGATGTCCCAGCCCAGGGCCTGCGCACCACTTGCCGAGATCATGAGGCTTGTGCATTTGAGAGGAGCGATTGGCCACCATGTGCAGACCTGCCTCCCGAGCGTCCTAGTGGCAGCTGTGCCCCGTTGAACCCCACTCTGTGCACAGACACCGTCCATCCCAGCACCGGCCCCTACCCTTCATCGGACGGCCTGCACCGTAAGGGTAGGCACCTGCTGGTCTCTGGGTGCCCCCGGCCCTGCATCAGCTGAAGAGCACTCTGGGGCCAGGCTGCCAGACCCTCCTCGAGGCTCGCTTCCTGCTGGCCACGCTTGTGGCACACAGGTGAATCTGTCCTTCCTAGACCTCAGCTTCTCACCTGTAAACGGGAACAATACCCACGTCCCAGGTCAGAGCCGCCTGCCTGTGGGATTCCTTAGAAATACCACTCTCCTCTGCTATGGTCGCAGGGGCCAGGAAGGGTTTGGGAGAGCTCAGGTGGGGCGTAGAGAACGAAGTCCAGAGTGCCAGGCACCCACTGCTGTGGTGTGGTGATGCTCTCACAGCCCTTGTGACCTGAGCTCTGTGTCACTCACAAAGCCCCACGGGGACAGCCCAGGGTCTTCCTGGAGGCAGTGTACCAGGCAGCCCAAGCCCAAACCCCGCTCCCTCTCCCTTGGCAGCTACAGGAGGGAGAGCCTCCCTCCCGTGTGGGGGCCTCACTCCCTTCCTTGTGGGCCTGAGGGACAAGCCCACGACACAGTAAAACCCTCCACAGGGTCCCTGCCTGTGTGCTGACCACAGGTGCACCCTCCCTTTGAGCACCCCCCACGCTCCAGCACAGCCGTATTGCCCCCCATGCTCTCCTGGAGGCGGGGCAGGGGGTGGACACACAGTGCAGTGCCCAGACCTGGTGGAGGGGGAGCCGGAGATGGAGCAGGGCTGGAGGCAGCAGGACCCTCCGACTCCCTCCCCTCAGGGGCACGTCCTTCCTGACCTCAGGGACTGGAGATGCAGCTGAGGCCTCTGTGTTCACAGCCCAGCACCTCCAGTTCCAGGGCCTCACAGCCAGCCCCGAGGGGTCAGGCACCAATGTGGCAGCTGGGCTCCCCCTCCTCGTCCTGCCCCTCACACAGGGCTGGGAGTGTCCAGCCCAACACGGGGGCCCAGCAGGAGTGGGGGGCTCACCCCAGAGAGAAGCCTGGGCTGGGGATGAGCTGAGAGGCCAGAAGAGGGAGCAGGACCCTCCCATCCAGCCCACACCTGGGAAGGGGTCCCCTGCTGAAGCCCAAGGCTCACCTCTGGCCAGAGGCCACGTGGGCCATGAACGTGGATGGACAAGGGCCCTGCCTGGGATATGGCCTCCCTCACACACGGGCCCTGCCAAGTGTCCAGATGGTCAGTGAAAAGTCCCCTTCAGGCCACGCCACTGACCAGGCCAGCTGCAGTTACAGAAATTCCTTGCCCTCACAGCCCACTCAGACCCCAGCACCCAAGCCAAGAAGTTGAGCCTGACGCCAGGAGACAGCCACCCTCCGGAGGCTGGCGCTTGTTCAGAGCACTCGACTGGTCCCACAGTCTCGGCGGCAAGGCCAGGGCAGGGTCGGTGGCAGGCGTGGCATCTCCCCTCCCAGCCGGCCGCTGGCCTGTCCGCCTCTGTGGGCTTGCAGTGGAGGGGACGAGGTGGGCTGTGCTTGAGCCTGCTGGGGCTCTGTGACACTGGCCCTCCCCTCCAGGCAGGACAGCTCCTGCAGGGGCGGGGCTGCCCCCACCAACATGCTCAGTGGGGAATAGGGCTCAGCCACAGGGCGGGTTGTGGCCGTGGGACAGGGGGAACCTTCCCAGGCGGCAGGTGCTCACTTAGTTTGGGTGTCGCAGGGACGGAGCACGAGTAGGACGCAGGAATCTGCCTGCTTGCAGCAGTGCCAGCTGCCCTGGTGACATCTAAGCCTTGGGCACAGCCCCTGCCTCCCCCTGCCTGAGTAGAGCGCCAGCCCCAAGCTTTTGGGGCACATCCACCAGGGCCCCCACAGCTGCACACACCAGGGCCCCCCAGGGCAGTGCCTGTGACCCTCCTCAGGGCTCAGCCCTGACCCCGCGCAGCCCTCCCCACCGCCTGCCCCTCTATTCCAGCCCAGGCGGGCTTCGCTCCTGGGACCACCTGTCATCAGTACTTGTCCCTCCCCTGTCCGTGGCCCCCCAGCCACATCCCAGGCCCTGCACTGGGTCTGCAGAGGCTCTGGGTTTTGCTGACAGAAATGGCCGCTGAGTCAAAACTCAAGGGGAATCATCCCTCACGGAGCCCGGCAGGCGGGTGTCCACCAACATTTCCACCACAAGCACCCCCACCTCGGAGTCTGGCACAGCCACTAACGGCCCCCACCAACGTGGTCCCAAAGCTCAAAGGGACCCAGGCCGCTTCCCCTCAGCACCACGGGGAGGACGGCAGGAGAAGACAGAGCTCCTCTCCCTGCAGGGATGTGGCCTCCAGGTAGACTCTCCTGGCCAAGGCTGCTGGGTGCACACAGCAGGCGGAGTCTGAACGGGACAGGCACAGCTCAGGAGACCCGTCTAACCCTGGATGCAGAGGAGGGAGCTGCTAGGGTCCTTCCTGGGCTGCCCCCGCCCCCAGGAGGTTAAAGACAGTCCCCCTTCCCTCCTCTTCCTGCTCCCCAAGCACCCTGCCAGCAACAGGGCCAGGCCACATGGTGACAGGGCACATTCCCCCAGGCCCAGGAGCGGCCCCAACTGCAGCAGGAGGTGGTGTGCTCCAGGCTGGGGAGGGGGACATGGAAGGCTCCCTCCCAGGACAGGCCCTTTGGACTTCCCTCCCCCCTCACTGTGAGCATCTCCGCAGTGCCACACAGCAGCACGCTCGGCCCGAGCACACCGGGGCTCCCAGGAGGCACAGCCGACCATGCAGCTTGGGGGGACAAGGCCGCACCTGGGCGGGAATCTCGGCTTCCTGCGGCGAGTCCTGCCACTGCCCATGCCTCAGTTTCCCCTCTATGACTTGCAGGGTATCTCGGGACCATGGTGAGAACTAAATGCACTACAACGCTCAGGGAGCCGCTGGCCCAGGCAGTGCCTGTACACGTTGGCTGGGGTTCACCCAGGTCTCCTCCTGTCCAGACCCCGGCCTCCTCCCCACACAGCAGCCTCCCTCCCAGCTCTCCCACGGCCCGAGAGCCGCAGGCCCCGAACGTACAGACTCGGTGTCGGGGGAACCTGTACCAGGCTCACATCAGCCCTGACCGAGCTTACCTGGCAAGACAAAAGGGAAAGGGTGGGGAGGTGGGGGCCGGCCAGTTACCTGCAGCCGGCCCAACGAACACACAGTACCCGTCCTCCTGGGTCGGGAGAGAGGCACAGGCAACAGGCAGCCGCCCCCCGCCCAGGTGGCTCCAGCACGTGTCCTGCAGGGCCTCGCAGAACTGGCGGCAGGGCGGCGGGGCGGGCGGCGAGACCCTGCCGCAGGGGGGTGCCAGCAGCAGGCAGAAGAACCAGGCGAGGAAGGGGTGGCAGTGCGCCCGCAGCAGGCCCCCCCATGCCCGCGCCGCAGCCCGCACCTGCTCACCGCTCTCGTGGTGGAGGTGGTTGGGCAGCCAGGAACGCGAGAAGCCCAGGCGGCCGCAGACTGGCAGGGAGGGCGGCAGGGGCAGGCAGCGGCCGGAGGGGGCCTCGGGGTCCGCTCCGAGCAGGGCAGAGTGATTAGTGAGACCAGGCCCCACAGAAGTAGCCGCGTAGGACACCCAAGCACCGCTGTCCCGGATTAAAGTGGTGACTGTGACCTGAGACAGGGCGCCCGAGAGGCCAGAGGAGAAGGCAGAGGGGGCCGCGTGGCCCAGGAAACCCGTCACCAGGGGATGCAGAAGAGGCGAGTGTGGGCGGACGTCGGGGCGTCGGAGCTGCGGGCCGGGAGCGGAGGCGGCAGGCGGGAGTCCTTGGCCATCCAGGTCCGAGACGCTTCCCCAGGGAGGCGCCCTGCCCAGCAAGGAGGAGAGAGAAGCTCTACCTGAGGACGGCAGCGGCCCTGGGGGCCCCGTGAGTGGTGCCAGGGGCCTGCCCAGGGAGGGAGGCGATAGGGTGGGTGCAGGCAGGTTGCCAGCCTCGGTCGTGTGGGGGCCTGGAGAGCTCAGAGTGCCACGACCAGGCCAGAGAGCGGTTCCATTCTCCCAGGGGTCATCGGAGGGCCCAGGGTGGGCGAGGGGGCCCACAGGAGTCTCGAGGGCCAGCGTTTCCGCCCTGGCCACGCTCTCAGTGGGAGTAGTGTCGTTCCACCGCTGGACAAAGCTCCGGATGCCTTCGGCCACATTCAAGATCTCGGCTCCCACGCCGGCAATGTTCTTCTCCGGTGCGTCCAGGCTCTCGGCAGAAGTGGGGCTGTCCTGGCCGCCCTCCAGCAGCTCTGAGGGTGGCTCAGGGTTGCCAGGGACTGTCTCTGGCTCCGTGGAACCATTCTGTGGGGCCACGAGCATGGTGGGGCCTGCTGTGAGCTTGGGGACCGTCGCAGCTGTGTGGCTGGTGTCCTTACTGGGCCACAGCCAGCTCAGGTCCAGCAGGTCGGCCTGGGCAGCCGCCAGGCAGCAGAAGAGCAGCAGCAGGACGCCGTGGCCGCTGGGGTCGGGAGCCATTGGGGCTGTGCGGGGGAGCGAGGGCGTCGCGAGGCCTCTGTGCCTGGAGGTGGGGCCAGCCAGGCTCCCGCCCTCCTGCCCTCCCCGCCCCAGGCAGGCTTCCCAGCCTCTGGGTGGCTCTGTCTCCCACCCTCCACTCTTGCAGAAGAAAAAAGGGCACCAGCCTTGGAATCAAGGTGCCTAGCACCCGAGGGTTCCAGCACCCGAGGGTTCGCAACTTCCTTCCTGTGGCCCCGCAGCAGCCCTGGGCCCCAGGAGGACAGACAGGAACCGACTGCCGTGCCCACAGGGTTCCGACGTGCTCCGCTAGGCACTGCTGGGCAGGGCTGCCGGGTCTCTGGAGGGGGCTCCAGGCCAGGACCCCATCCCAAGGGCACCGAGGCAGTGGCCCCAGCCCCTGCTCCCCCCGACCTGGAACGCCCAGAGACGCCTGGCGTGGAGTTACTGTCCTGCGGTAAACTTGCAACTGAAACAATGCTCAGCCTGTTGCGATGCCAGTTCCACTGCTGCAATGGCCGCCCGGGTTCCAACCTCCCAGGGAGGGGCTCGGAGCCTCCCCTCGAAGCCTGGGCTTTACCTGCCTGGGACTATGTCCCTCTCAGCCCTTCCTGACCTTCTGCCCAGGACACCGGCAACGCTGGAGCCTGGGGCCGGGGCAGGAACGCTGCCTTCTGGCCACGCTCAGCTCACGGGCCGAGACTGTGGCATCTTCCTTCCCCGCCTCAGTCTCCCCATCCACGGAAGGATCCAATGAGACAGAACAGTCCACAAGAGAGCCACCGAGGGGCTGTGACGTGTGAGTGGCTGCACAGCAGTGGGTGCTGTGTGCCCTACGCCCTCTGAGGACCTCTGTACGGCCCATTTTTCCAGGCGAAGGAACTGAGGCACAAGCCCGTGGACCCAGCTCACGATCATGGAGGCCACTACAGGTGGAGCCAGAGGGAACCCAGGCAGCCTACACAGGTGTGATCACTCACATGCATGCACTCACACGCACACACGTTACCACACACATGCTCACACACGCACATGTTCACATGTATGCACATCCTCACACGCACTGGCCCGCAGTTTTCACCCCACAATCTACCTCCTGCAGTGCTCTGCATGCCCACTTCTCCAGCCGGAGTCCCCCGTCACCCTGCCCCTTCCAGGCTGGGTGACTGGGGTCGCAGCCACCCTCCCCTAGGGCTGGGGTCAGGAGCAGTGACAGCAGCTGTGATGCCACAGCCCCACAACCTGTCCTGAGTTGTTCCCAGTCCCCAGGGCAGGATGCCCGGCAGCCGTCTGACAAGTGCTGTCCCCAGGGCAGGGCTGGGCTGCGTGGGGCCCTGACTCGTTTCAAGCAGCTGAGCGCAGCGTCTTCTCGAGGGCAGGCCCTGGCATTCCACAGCAAACATCGCGTCTCAGCGAGGTCTTGCTCCCAAAACAAATCCCCACGCTGCTCAAACTCGTCTTCGAGATGCCCAGAGAACACTCCCCTTCCTTGAAAACCAACTGTGCTGATGTGATTTTGTGCCTAAACACGCCTCCGGAAAGCCTCCGAAAAGAAATTCCAGACACCGCCCCCCTCGTCCCCCGTCACATCTCGTGGAGGGAACTCTGGGCTCTGCCTGTGGGGGATGCCCGGCCTCACTGTCAGGGAGGGGATGCCCCCAGCCCCCTTCTTGAAGGCTCTATGCTCAGAGGGCTGCATTCACGCCCCCAACATACAGCTCCTGGGCAGAGCCAGGTGCAAGGGACTGATGATGGCTGGCAACGGAGTGACAGCAGCTCCAGCCCTTGGGGCCACACTTGGAGGATGGCAGCAGCCCCACTGCACCGAGTGCCACCCTGGCATCTGCGGGGTGCCCAACTCCCTCCACCCTTCACCTGCCCCCTACTCCTGACCCCACCTTTCCAGCCCACCATCCAGGACCCTCCACCTCCAGGTGCTTTGAGAGACTCCTGTCCACCATCCAGAGTTCTCTCCTCCAAGCTCCTCAGTAGCAGCACGCGTTCAGCCTTCTCTTGAAAATCCCAGCCAGTACAGCTCAGCCATGGCTCCGCAGCTCAGCTCCTGGGATCCGGTTCCCACCAGAAAGCACCTGGCAAGGGTGCTACTATGTGAGCCTCCTCACACACATCACTCACATGCACATGTGCACACACACAAACACCTGCTTACACGCATGCATGCACCTGCTCAAACACGAACACACACACGTCACGCCCAGCTCTGCCATCTGTCACATGTGAACACTCACGCGCACACAGGATCACACATGCACACACATGCATGCACCTGCTCAAACATGAACACACGCACGTCACGCCCAGCTCTGCCATCTGTCACATGTGAACACTCGCGCACACAGGATCACACATGCACACACACGCATGCACCTGCTCAAACATGAACACATGCACGTCACGCCCAGCTCTGCCATCTGTCACGTGAACACTCACACATACACAGGATCACACATGCACACACATGCATGCACCTGCTCAAACATGAACACACGCACGTCACGCCCAGCTCTGCCATCTGTCACATGTGAACACTCACGCGCACACAGGATCACACATGCACACACACGCATGCACCTGCTCAAACATGAATACATGCACGTCATGCCCAGCTCTGCCATGTGTCATATATGAATACTCACAGGCACACACAAGATCACACATGCACATATATGCTCACACATGAACACATACACCTGCACATATCCAGCTCTGCCATGCCTGCTCACACCACTCACAGATGCTTGTGCACACTCATGCACACACACCCAGGCACGTGCCTGCAGTCTCAGAGAGCACCCTGGTGTCGCCCAGGTCCTGCCAGCCGTGTAGCCAGGGATCCAGGCCTCCTCCCCAGCCCCCGCCCAGCTCCGGGTAAACGGCCTGACTGCAGCTCCTTCCAGGAGTCTGTGTGCCCAGGCAATGCCATGAGCAGAGTGGACCAGGGTCGGGGTGGCCTCTTCCCCTCTGGTGGAGGGAGCCGAGAATCTGAGGCTGGAGGAGCAGCACCTGGAAGTTCTCCTCGGCCCCTCCTGGGGTGAGTGCAGCCTCCGGCCTGGTAGAGACGAGGACGCACATGTGGTCATGAGGGACCTTGGGGTCTGCAGGGAGGCAGGAACCGCTTGGCTCTGATGGCAGCTGGGAGGCCCGTGATGGAGCTCACACGGACGGGAGCCGAACTGAGGAGAAAGAGGGCCCACCGCTCCGATCAGGCAGAGCCGACAAGACAGGTGAGGCCCCTTCTTGGGGTGCAGGGGACCTGGGTGACACAGGAGAGTGCCCCAGTCTGAAGTCCCAACACCCTATTGCCTTGAGGTCGGAGATCGACCCCCAGTCGGATTTCACAGAGGAAGCAGTCTTCAAATCCCATCGCCTTCCCCTCTGAGCGTTCCTGCCACTGAGTGCAGAAACGGAAGGTTCTCTGCAGCCACGTCACGGTTCCTCACTCGATTCAGCTAGAGCAATGTGAACCCCAGCTCCCTCGGCGAACCCCAGCTCCCTCAGAGAACCCCAGCTCCCTCGGAGAACCCCAGCTCCCTCGGAGAACCCCAGCTCCCTCGGCGAACCCCAGCTCCCTCGGCGAACCCCAGCTCCCTCATCGAACCCCAGCTCCCTCGGTGAACCCCAGCTCCCTCATCGAACCCCAGCTCCCTCATCGAACCCCAGCTCCCTCATCGAACCCCAGCTCCCTCACCGAACCCCAGCTCCCTCGGAGAACCCCAGCTCCCTCGGAGAACCCCAGCTCCCTCAGCGAACCCCAGCTCCCTCAGAGAACCCCAGCTCCCTCGGTGAACCCCAGCTCCCTTATCGAACCCCAGCTCCCTCATTGAACCCCAGCTCCCTTGGTGAACCCCAGCTCCCCAGCTCCCTCAGAGAACCCCATGCAAAAAAGCGCGTCAACCCTGCGAAGGCCAGCCGGGAGCTGGGAAAGAACGTGGCTCGCCAACCCCATGGGATTCCAGAAAGGTGGCATGACCCAGCGATGTCCTCAGGCCCCAGAGCCTGTGGGATCCTTTCTCTTGCTCTTAGTGATGAGAACAGGCGGGCGAAGGGGCTCCGTTCCTGGAAGCCAGGCTGGCCCCACTGCTGGTTGGGCATCATCACAGCCTGCCCCAGTCTGTGGTTTGACCTTGGGTTGATGCCCTGCTCTATTCCCTGCTAACCTGATGAAACCATGGGTGTCCTCTAAAGGCTGCAGTGGTGCCACGGCCCCCGCTGGCCGGCCGTCTGGCCAGTGCACTGGAAATGCCCTCTGGAAGCCACAGTCACGGGCAGCCCGCACACAGCCACTCCTGTTATCACGGTCTGCCCACTCCTGGGGCCCCAGGCGAACAGCTCAGAACCCCACACCCCCAGAGGACCCGCTGTTCCCCACTGGCGCCGTCCTGCAGAGCCGGGGCAGCCCAGTACTCTCCTGAGGCGACAGTGAGCCAGAGCAGCCATGAGGGCCCTGGACCTGGCAGACCGGGGGTGCTGCCCCATCACGGAGCAGGTTCCTCCTCAGCCTCCGGCGTCCACACAGCCATCAAGGGCTCGCCACTGCCACACCAGCCACAGGCTCCGAACGCAGAAGAGGCTGGCAGTGGGGTGCAGGGTAGGCACAGTAGGGGGAGGCCTGGGGGTACACGGGGGCTGGGCAGAGGCCTGGGGGAAACGCAGGGGTGGAGGCCTGGGGGAAACACAGGGGTGGAGGCCTGGGGGAAATGCAGGGGTGGAGGCCTGGGACGCAGTCGGCGGGTGGAAAGGCTGGGACGTGGTGTGAGGGTGGAGGCCTGGGACACGGAGGCAGAGGCCTGAGACTCAGGGAGAGGCGTGGGATGGGGGGCAGTGGGGAGGCCTGGGACACGGGGGTGGGGGAGAGGGAAGCCTGGGACATGGTAGTGGGGGGGCCTGAGACTCGGGTGTGTGGGAGCCTTGGGACACAGAGGCCTGGGACGTGGTGGGGGTAGAGGCCTGGGATGCAGTTGGGGGAAGCCTGGGACATGGAAGTGGGGAGGCCTGGGATGCTGGGGGAGGCCAGGGACATGGCGGGTGGGAGGCCTGGGATGTGGGATCGGGGGGAGGCCCGAGACACGGAGGGGAGGCATGAGACTCGGGGCGGCGGGGGGATGGGGCCTGGGATGCAGTGGGAGGCTTCAGATGTGGGGGAGGGGGTCACAGGCAGTTGCTGCAGTTTCAGAGGCTAAGGGACGCCACCCACTGTGAACACAGGTGCCAAGAACTGAGCCTCCCACCCCGCACCCCATCTGGTCTCCAGGAAGGGCCTGCCCTCCCCTGCCTCCACCCTGCCCCGAGCCAGGGTTTGTCCTGTCTTGTTAGCCTGTCTGGTTTGGATTCCTAAAGAATTAGGAATCTCTTTAGGAATCTAATCTAAATCTCTTTTATTTTCCTTGTTTAAAAAGGCACAAACACCCACACGTGAACAGAGGAAACTGGCTCGTCAGGGAAGGGGCCCGTCTCAGGGCTGAAGGCCCAGTCGCAGCTCCGAGGCTCCAGGCAGTTCAACCATCAGAGGCGCCCGTCCGCTCTTGGCCGCTCCAGGCCTTGGTCTGTGGTGGGCAGCTCTGGGCTCCCTCCCCATGGGCCTCCCACAGCTCGGCCCTGAGGATGACCCGGATAAGGGAGCCCGGCCGCCCCCGCCTGAGCCGCCCCCGCCACCTGCGCCTGCCCGGGACGCTTGCCCGAGCCCACGGTGTCCTGCAGAGCCCCCTCCGGTGTGCTCTCCCTCCCTCCTGCCCCAGAGACCAGAGGCTGCCCCGGGACAGGGTCAGGCCCTGGCAGGGCTCCCAGACTCCCGGGTCGGGGGAGAGCTGGGCACTGCCATCCCAGCACCTGCTGCCCGTGGACACGTCCCCCAGGTGGCACAGCCCGTCGAGGTCTGGGTGCTACAGGCACATCTCCAGCTCTTCTGAAATGAAAACGTGACTTTTCATCTCTCTGTGGTGCAGCCACTTGACGACCGTCCACACTCTCCGAATGCGCTTCCTGCACTCTGCGTTTTGTGGCGACCTTTTCAAACCACGATGATAAAGGCCAGAAGCTCTGAAATGCCCCCTGAAGGCCCCACTGCTAGGCCGGGACCTCTCACCAGACCTGGCAGCCACCGCAGTGTGGCCAGTGGCACGACCTGCTGCTGTCTCCAGGTTCAGTGACTGGAGGTGGCCCCAGTGAGAAGCCGGGTGGCCGGGCCCAGGTCAAGGTCCCTGGAGGACGCTTCCCTGTCGCCAAGCACGGGGGCCTGGAGACCTGCCAAGCCGGAGGGAATGTGGCCACACCCCATCTAACATCCACCCCCAGGTTACAGCCTCCCTCCCCCTCTGCTCAGTCCTCAGGGTGCCCCACAACCCCATCCTCTCGCCAGGGTGGGGGCAGAGTGAGGCTTCCCTCCCCGACCACATGACGAGGCTCCACTCAGCAGTTCCCTGGCTGTGCGCTCCCAGACTCAGCCTTGCCCCTCCCCAGGCTCTGGTATCCCTGCAGATGGCTTGGCAGAGCCCGGGAGCTACCAGGTGGGGGGGCCCTAGCTCTTCAACCCCAACCCTCCACTGGGTGACACGAGCGGTGGGAGCCTTCTTGGCTCCTAACCTAATGCCAAGCACAGCCTGGCGCTCAGTGGGCAGCCTGCCTCTTGGCCCCACACCTGGCCAGCAGCAACTGGAAGCCCACGAGAGCCTGGTTCTCCCCTTGGGCTTGGTGGAGCCACCACCCCTCAGGGGCCCACCTGAGCCACAGGAGACAGATCCCTGGTAAAGGGTCATGAGTGGGTCAGCAGGACCTGAGGCAGGAGCAGCACGAGGATGAAAGCGATGCAGGGGAAAGACACATTAGACACCTTCCTGGGGACAGCGGCCACCTCTGCCTCCAACCGGAGGCCGCTCTCGACAAAGCCTGCACCTAAACACCAGCATGCAGGTGGGCGGGTCCAGGTGCGGGACAGATGCTCCCACAGACACCCAGCTGGACTCCCAGGAACACCCAGGTCAGGAAGAAGGCGGTGGATGGCGGGGGGCGAGAGGGGCTGCTCCAGAACCAACACACTACAGAGCAGGACACTCATGCAACACGTGGTCCCCGGCGGCTCCAGGGCTGCGAGAGACACGCAGGCCAGTGAGGCAAAGGACGTGAGGGAGCATGCACACACGCCCATATCCACACACACACACTGCCCACGGGAGGATGGACGTGAGGGAGCATGCACACACGCCCATATCCACACACACACACTGCCCACGGGAGGATGGACGTGAGGGAGCATGCACACACGCCCATATCCACACACACACACTGCCCACGGGAGGATGGACGTGAGGGAGCATGCACACACGCCCATATCCACACACACACACTGCCCACGGGAGGATGGACGTGAGGGAGCATGCACACACGCCCATATCCACACACACACACTGCCCATGGGAGGATGGACGTGAGGGAGCATGCACACATGCCCATATCCACACACACACACACACTGCCTACGGTAGGATGGACACAATGAATGTGGGCTTCTCAGGCGTGACGACACTGCGGTTCTGTGGGAGAACGTCCTTATTCTTGGGACATGCACACAGAAGTGCATCTACAGAGCAACAGATGGAGAAGCTGCCACTTACCTCACCGAGAGGGTGTGTGCATTTGCATGTGGATATGGATGTGTGTGGATGTGGGCATGTGTGGATATGGATGTGTGTGGACACAGATGTGTGTGGACATAGGCGCATGTGTGGATACGAATGTGTGGATATGGGCGTGTGTGGATGTGGGCGTGTGTGGATATGGGTGTGATATGGGTGTGTGGATACGGATGTGCGTGGACATAGGCGCATGTATGGATACGGATGTGTGTGGATATGGGCATGTGTGGATGTGGGCGTGTGTGGATATGGATGTGTGGACATGGATGTGTGTGGACGTGGGCATGTGTGGATGTGGGCATGTGTGGATATGGATGTGTGTGGATGTGGGCATGTGTGGATATGTGCGTGTGTGGATATGGGTGTGTGTGGATACGGATGTGTGTGGATGTGGGCATGTGTGGATATGGATGCGTGTGGACAAGGATGTGTGTGGATGTGGGCGTGTGTGGATATGGGTGTGATATGGGCATGTGTGGATATGGGTGTGATATGGGGGTGTGTGGATGCGGGCATGTGTGGATATGGATGTGTGTGGACATGGATGTGTGTGGATGTGGGCGTGTGTGGATATGGGTGTGATATAGGTGTGTGTGGATATGCATGAATGTGGACATAGGCACGTGTGTAGATATGGGTGTGTGGATAGTGTGATATGGGTGTGTGCACATGGGTGTGTGAATGAGTGTGCATATGGATCCATGCACACATGGCTATCTGTGGAGTGGACTGCGTGTGTATTAGATGTGCATACAGACGAGCATGTGTCATCTGTGGGCATGGGTATGTACAGCTGCACACACGGATATGCATCACGGATGTGTGCAGACGTGCACGTGGATATGGACATGACAGAAAGGGAGTGTTTGGGGAAAACGTGGCAAGTGTTTGCTTGTGAGTCGAATGGAAGGGTGTGTCTGAGCATTTTCTCATCATCCCACCAACTTCGATGCAGGTTTGAAATGTTCTCATAGGACGTTTGTAGAGAAAATAGAGGTTTCTTCCTGATGCCTTCCGGCAAACTCCCTATGCCAGCCCTACCTCTGACTCACCAGAAGGTGGGAAGAAATGCTTTTCAGACATCGATCCGTGTCCCCTGGGGCTCTGTGTGGGTGCCAGTCCTGGCACTCCTTCCAAGCCTTGTTACTCCTCCCAGGCTGAGGAGGCTGGCAGGAGACACTGCCTCCGTCTTCTGAATGCTGCAGCAAGAAGGGCCAATGGGTGGGGCACAGTGGGGCCACGAGGCTCACCAGCGTCGCCTGCTTGGTGTCGTAAAGTTCACGGAGGCAAAACAAAAGATCTCAACGTGCTCTACCGGCTCGGAGGGAAGCATCCACACTCTACCCCAAACAAAGCGGGTATTTTCAGACTCCAGCAACTTCACGAGCCAAGGGGTCCCCGACTTTGTTCTTCTCCGAGATTTCTTTGGCCATTCTGAGTTCCCCGAAATTCAATTTAAGTATTGGGGTCGTCCTGACAATTTCTACAGCCAGTGGGGATTCTGGCAGGAGCTGTGTGGACTCTAGTTGATTTACGGAGTGCTATCTTCCAGTACATAAACATGGGGTGACTTTCCATTTATTTAGATCTTCCCTAATTACTTTCAAGGTTGTTTTGTGGTTTTCAGGGTAAAATTCTTGTTGACGCTGTTGTAAGTAGATTTTTCTTTCTTAATTTCATTTTTGGATCGTTCATTCCAAGTATAAAAAATACAATAGGCTTTCCCATAGTGAATTTGTATCCTGCAATCTTGTTGAGCTCATTTATTAGTACTAACAGGTTTTTTTGTAAATTAATTAGAAAAAACTGTATTTTTATAAGAACAATAAAAAACTGTTTTGAGAGGCCAGGAGTTTTATATGATATTACATAATATATGTGATACATAATATACATAAGATCCGGGCTCTAAAAATACAGTTTTACTTGTTCCTTTCCAATCTGGATCTTTTATTTCCGCTTGCCTAACTTCCCTGCCAGAACCCCCAGTTCAATGTTAAATAGAAGGGGCAATAGGGAACCTCCTTGCCTTGCTCCTCATCTCAGGAGGAAAGCATTTGCTCCCTCACAAGCATGGTGTCAGCTGTGAGCTTTGTCTCAGGCTCTTTACCAGCTCCTTGAGAGTTTTCTTTTTCGAGAATGGTGTTGAATTTTGTCAGATACTTTCTCTGCATCTGTTGAGATGATCAGGTGATTTTTACTTTTTCTTCTATTGATATAATGTATTGTATTGATTTTTGGAGTGTTAAACCTACCTTGAATTCCTGGGGAAAATCCCACTTAGTCATGGTGACTTTTTTTTATATGTTGCTGGATTTTGTTGACTAGTAGTTTGCCAAGGATTTCTGTGTCCATATTCGTAAGATCAATTTCTCTGCAGTTTCCTTTTTTTGGCCATGTCTTTGTCTGATTGTGGTATCGGAGGAATACTGGTCTCCTAGTTTTTTGAAAGAGTTTGTGAGGATTGGTTTTCATTCTTTAAATGCTTGGTAGAATGTAGCTGGGAGGCTCTCCGGTCCTCGGTTTTTTCATGGGTGTTTTTGGATTACTAATTCAACCTTTCGCTTGTTATTCATCTATTCGCATTGTCTATTTCTTGTTGAATCAGTTTGAGTAGTTTGCACCTTTGTGGGAATTTCATCTGCTTTCTGGTTCGTTCATAGTATTGGATTAGAAAAAAGTCCAAGGCCTTATACTCCCAATTTTAAAACTGACTACAAAGCGATGGTAACAGGACAGCGTGGGCGTGGGTGTCGTGGAAGGACAGACACATACATCGGAGCAGTGGAACTGACGGTTCTGTAACAAACTCAAACCTACGGTCAACTTGCTTTTGACAGGAATGTTGAGACTGTTCAGTGAGGAAAGGGCAGACACGCAAAAGGGTGAAGCTGGATCCTCGCCTTCCACAACGTGAAGTATTAACTTGAAATGGACCCAAATGTAGGAGCTGAGACAGAAAACCTTTTGAAGGTTTTCTTCTTCGTAACCTTAGACTCGGCAAAGGATTCTTACACGTGACAGCAGCCCAAGTGACGAGAGAAAAATAGATAAACTGGACTTCATAAAAATGTAAAAGTTTTGTGCTTCAAAGGACACCATCGGGAAAGTCACATGACACCCCACGGGACGGGAGGAAATATTTGCGAACCGTGAACGCGAGGAACCGATTCTGTCTGGATGATGAACCCGGAACCCAACAACAACACGAAAGACACAGCCCAGCTGAAGGCGGCAAGAATCGGAATCCGTTTCTCAAAACAAGCTGCCAACGAGCACAGGAAAAGACGTTCAACACGACCAGTCGCCACAGAAACGCAACGGAGACCACGAAGTACCGCTTTACACCCAAGACGGGCCGGAATCCAAGTCAGAGAGAAACAAGGACAGAGGAATCGGAACTCTCAAGGCTGCCGAAGGGGCGGGGGCTGGTGCAGACACCTGGGAAACAGGGGAGCAGGGTCTGAGCAGCCCACCCAGCAACTCCCGAGGCCCCACGGCAGGCCTGAAGCACCCGCCTTCCTCACAGACCGCAAGGGGCAGCCCCGGACCCTCTACATGAGTGGTCAGGAAGCCAGGGGGCCATGAGAGCCCGGGGAGGCACCTGCTCCTGAAATGTGCAGAGCTTGGGGGACGCAACAATTCCCACCAGAGCCTGTGGACACACAGGTCAGGAGGCTGAGCCGGAAACCGTGGCGTGGTCACACAGCCACAGCAGAGGTTCCGACCCCGAAGCCCTTGCCCTCGCGTCCGCGAGCATCGGGGACAAGGTCGGAGACATTTGTCCTGTTATCGGAGGACTGGCCCTGCCGCCAGTACGGCCCACAGCCTGCCAGCCTTCCCCGCCCTTTGTGGGTGCTGGCCACACAGCAGGGGTGGGAGGTGCAGGGCCCGGGTGGGAGTTGAGAGGTCGGGGTGGGAGGTGCGGGGGGCCGGGGTGGGAGGTGCGGGGGGCCGGGGTGGGAGGTGTGGGGCCCAGTTGGGAGTTGAGGGGTCTGGCTGGGAGGTACAGGGCCGGGGTGGGAGGTGCGGGGCCGGGGTGGGAGTTCAGGGGCCCGGGTGGGAGGTGCGGGGCCCAGGTGGGAGGTGCGGGGTCGCGATGGGAGTTGAGGGGCCCAGGTGGGAGTTGAGGGGTCTGGCTGGGAGGTACAGGGCCGGGGTGGGAGGTGCGGGGCCGGGGTGGGAGGTGCGCGGCCAGGGTGGGAGTTGAAGGGTCCGGCTGGGAGGTGCGGGGCCGGGGTGGGAGTTCAGGGGCCCAGGTGGGAGGTGCGGGGTCAGGATGGGAGTTGAGGGGCCCAGGTGGGAGTTGAGGGGTCTGGCTGGGAGGTGAGGGGCCGGGGTGGGAGGTGCGGGGCCGGGATGGGAGGTGCGGGGCCGGGATGGGAGGTGCGGGGCCCGGGTGGGAGGTGCGGGGCCCGGGTGGGAGGTGCGGGGCCAGAGATTTCCGTTTGCTTTCAGTGAGGAAGTCACTCAGACAAACAGTCCCGTCGCCCCTGCCTGGCTCCCGCTCCTTGCTGTAGTCCCAGCTGGCGCCGCCCATAATCGACTTCACAGGTTTGCACTGAGCACTCAGGCTCAGGGCACAGCATTTCCTGGGCATCCTGAGGCCAGGCTCTGGGCTTGGCACCGGGACAAGCTGCGCTTCCAAACCCAAACCCTGCTCGCTGCACGCGCCCAACGCCGCCCGGGTGGGGGGGCAGCAGCTCCACGGCACAGCTCACAGACCCTGAGGCCCCGGGCACAGGACGGTGCAGGATGCCTGGAGCCCTCGCGGGGCGCGCTTCTGTCCTGCCAGGGACTGGCCGCCAGGGGGAGCCACAGGCCAGGGCATTTCTCAGCAGGCACGTTAGTCCCAACTCAAGCTTCGCCCGGAAAGTTCACTTTGGGCTCCGATTCATTGCACATTTTTATCATGAACATAATGCACACGTTGCAGTACATACAGGCCTAGAGAGTTAAAGGTCATGACCTCTCCCCAGCGACCCAGGACCGGTGGGCATCCACCCGGCATCCACCTGGCATCCACCCGGCCTCTGCTCACGCACACGGGGCACACACGGCGGCACGTACCAGAGGAGCCGGAACGGAATGCGCCGCGTCCTCTGCACCCCCCGCACCCCCCAACCACAGCCACGGGGCCCGTCCAGGCCGGCCAGAGGCGCAGCAGCAGAGCAGGTCTTTCCACGTTTTGCTGGGAAATGACCAAGGAACAAGCTCGTTGGTCGCACTGTACCTAACAGCAACAGATATGTCTTCTCGAATTAAAAGCCTTTAATTAAGCGTAGTTTTTAACTGACACACAAGGGTCGCATTTCTGGGGTGCCTGGTGGGTCAGACTCGGGTGGTGAGTGGCGCCTCCGACAGTCACCTTTGTGCTGGGAACGGACCTGCCCACTGGCCATGCAAGTCTGTGGCTTCCGTACCCGTCTCCACACAGACCGAGCAGCCCCTCGGCCCCCACCGGCCCCCAGACCACACCCAGGGAGCCCCAGGTCGCCATCTGGAATGAGTCTCGGGTGTCAAGTCACGTGTGGGCATCTAACTTCATTTTCTTCCTTCCGGCTGCACAGACAGACCTGCTAATGCTGTCTAATAAGCTAATCGCTCTGCCCGAAAGGATCAGACGCACCTTTGACCACGTGCTGAGGAGCTCCTGTGGCCCTGGCACCAGGTGGACGAGCCCTGAGCCTCAGTGGGCCCCCACTGTCCCCCGAAGTTGAGCAGCCATGTGAGGGCCCAAGGCCAACGGGGTCTCAGCCTCCACAGCCCGTGCCCCCTCCCCACAGCACACGCCCCCTCCCCACAGCACACGCCCCCTCCCCACAGCACACCGTCCCTCCCCAGGCACACCCTCCCTCCCCAGGCACACCCTCCCTCCCCACAGCCCCCTTCCCTGTCCTGCCCGAAACACCAGCCTGCAGAGCAGCCCAGGGCCCTGAGAAGAGAGTCCGTGCAGGAAGAGTAAACCCAACACGGAGAAAACTATCACAGGGTGATGCCACTCTCAGCTCAGCCACCCCGGGAGGAGCTCTGGAGGCCAGGTCCGGGACCCTCTCAGTGCAGCCCTGGAGAGTGAGGGTCTGAGTGTGTTTGTGCAGGAGAAAGCCTGCGTGACGCTATGGAGTGAGCAGGACACCCCCACCTGCCGAACCCTGGCAACAGAACCCACCTTCACTATGTACAGGGAGGGACGCAGGGAGCACCCCCTCACCCTCCACCCCCCACCCCCACCCCTCCACCCCCCGCCAGCCATGGCTCCCGACACAGCCAGCCCCTCCCCAGCCAGGACCACCCCCCAGCCATGGCTCCAGCCACAGCCAGCCCCTCCCCAGTCAGGACCTCCCACCAGCCATGGCCCCCGACACAGCCAGCCCCTCCCCAGCCAGGACCCCTCCCCCCACCAGCCGTGGCTCCCGACACAGCCAGCCCCTCCCCATTCAGGACCTCCCACCAGCCATGGCCCACGACACAGCCAGCCCCTCTCCAGCCAGGGCCCGCTAGTCAGCCCTTCCCCAACCAGGACCCCTCACCCCACCAGCCTTGGCTCCCGACACAGCCAGCCCCTCCCCAGCCAGGACCCTCCCCCAGTCACAGCTCCCAACATAGCCAGCCCCTCTCCAGCCAGGGCCCCCCAACCCAGCTCACCTCCAGCTAGCCCCTCCCCAGCCAGAGACCCCCAAGCCATGGCTTCCCCTCCAGCCACAACTCCCTCCATCCACACCTCCCTCCCTTCAGGGACCCCACAGCCATGGCTCCCTCCTCCCAAGGCCCCCCAGCAGCGGTGCCCCCAACAGCCTCAGCTCCTTCCCCACCATGCCCCTCCCCCAGCCTCAGCCACACCCCAGCCACAGCTCCAGGGCTGCAGGGGTGGGGCACTTTCCCCGCCATTCACTTCCAGGATCCCCTCCCCCACGGGAGCTCCCTGTGGCCTCCACGTGGCCTGAGGCACAGGCGCCCACAAAGATGACCTTTCTGCCGAATTGAAAGCCCTCTCCTTCCAGACAGAGCAGAAAATGGAACCCCGCCCCCCAGCTTTAAAATCACAAGAAATGCGGCCTGCAGGAAGTCAGGAAAATGGGCACAGATTCACACTGGGGCACCGGCCCAGTCCCTCATCCTGCCCAGCTCCCCTGGGCTTCCGCCCACTACACACGCTGAACAGCCTGGGGCAAGGGGGGCTACTTCACTCGGCCCTGAGCCTGGGATCTCCTGACTGAGGAGCTTCTCAGCCCAGGCCCTCCATCAGCTCGAGGAAATCAAGGGCTAGAATCACTGCCACCACCCACGTGGGCATTTCACCAAAGAGATGGCAGCCCTGTAGGCAGGTTCCAAATGGGCCCCTTTAACACGCTTTTCCTCACAGAGGATACTGCCTGCGAAGGCCCACACTGTGCTGGCTTTATAAAGGCATCCAGAAGACGAGCCTGAGGCCCCGGGTCCCTCTTGCCAACTGCAGTGCACGGGAATCGGCCACCCTGCAGGGCCACGTGTGGGTGGAAACTCTCATAAGTGTCGAAGCAGGAGACTAAAGCCTCGGCCAATTCCCATTTAATAAATAGAGTACAGAAAGAAGAATTTTGCCAGGAATAAGTATCGTGAGTGATCGGACGTTAGACTTGTTGAATATCAAGCATCGTGAGTGATCGGACGTTAGACTTGTTGAATATTAAGCATCGTGAGTGATCGGACGTTAGACTTGTTGAATATTAAGCATTGTGAGTGATCGGACGTTAGACTTGTTGAATATTAAGCATCGTGAGTGATCGGATGTTGGCCTCATTGAACATTAAACCTTGATTAAAGCCTTGTTGTATTTTATACATGATTATCTGGGAACTTCGGGTGGCTGTGGCTGGGGACTGATAAGGGACGATATGGAATGTGGCCACGAGGCAAGGGCGGTAACACCTGTCACCTGGGGAACATCGACTGGGGCGCCCAGCAGGGGCAGCCTATTGGATGCCGAAGCACAGCCCTCTCATGCCCGCCGCCGGCCTGCTGGAGGGCATCTGAAATCTCTGCGGCAGCGCCAGGGCTTGGAAGCCCCAGCTACTCAGCAGACCTTGGAAGGGGACATCCCTGTCCTTGGGCGAGTCTGAGAACACTCCACCGCCCGTGCTCTTGAGGAAGGGCTGAGATCAGTCAGCCCGACTGCAGCTGCCTGGGGCTTACCTGTCTCTATGTGGTGTGTGCGGTGTTGGTTACAATCTGTGTTTGCTGTCACTCCCGACTCCTGCGCCTGGCTCCGCTGTAGTTGACGATAAGAAGTAGTGAAATTCTTGAAGCCTCTGATCTCACTTGCTGGGAGTCCCGCTGCCCCCGCGTCAGCTACTTGCAAGCCCTGGGCTTGACCCTATCGGTAACTGTGGAGGACTCAGCCAACTTACCCTGCCCCCGTTTTGTACCCAATAAGTCAGAGTGTCAGACACGGGGCCACGGCTGGTCCCCTGGGCCAGCTCTTTCTCTTGATTTCGGTGTTTTGTGTATTAGTCTCTCGTCTCTGCACCCGGAGAGAAGACCCTCCAGACCCTGCACCAGGGACCTGCTGTGAGGGGCAGCAGGTGAGGCCGGGACCTCAGTGCATCTCACAGGGCTCAGGAGGGCTCCCGGGGTTACTGACAGGAAGAGCGCTCCTTCCTGGATGCCCCGGTTAACAGACGCACCATCCTGAGTGTAGCGGGGCCGACACCCTGGAGCAGACCTGTGCAGGGAGCACAGGGGGGCCGAGGGGCGCACAGGTGCTCGTGAGGCCCCGACAGTGCCCCAGCCCAGGGCAGACCTGTCACCCTTCACTCCCGGCTCCCGTCCACCCGTGCACCCCGCCTCCACACCAGCGGGCAAACTCTCACTTCCTGCTCCCAGACCCCGCCTCTGCCCCAGCCAACCCCGGACTCCCTCTCAGACTCCCACGGCCCGGCCCTGCTGGTGCCTCCCACTTGACATGGGGGCCAAGCTGGGGCTCAGAGGGCGGGTACTCCCCAGCCCCCAGGGTCACCAAAGACAGGCTGCACATTCCTGGTGGGCCTGTGCTCAGAGGGAAGGCTGGGGGCTCCATAGCCCAGCTGAGCACCCCACATTGAAGGATCCCCCAAACCCAGGCCAAACCCACCCACCCATGAACCAAACTGCTGGAGGCCTGAAGAAGGCGTCTCTGATGGGGATGTCCGCTTCCTCCTCCTCCCTCCTCCTGCTCCCACCCCACCTTCCACCTCTTCCATCTTCCCGTCCCCATCCCACCTTCCTCCTCCTCCCTCCTCCCACCCCACCCCACCTTCCTCCTCCCTCCTCCCACCCCACCCCACCTTCCTCCTCCTCCCACCCCCACCCCCTTCCTCCCCCTCCCTCCTCCCACCAACTTCTCGAGGTTCACACTAGCAGCATCCAGCATATATCCATCCCGGGAGGGCGCGCTCACCCCACCATCCCCACCTGCACCCACAGAAGAACGCGGACCAGGGCCACAGCAAGAGAGCGGGGCCGTGGGTTTCCTTCAGCCCTCAGTGCTCCAGGGACAAATCCCACTGAACACGTCCGTCAGGAAACCACGGGGATCAGAACCAGCCCCAGGCCTCCTCTCTGACGGGGCTTTACCACCCCAGCCTCTCAAGCCGCAGCCTCCAACATCACTGGTCTGTTCCAAGGCCCCGGGTTACCCTCACCAGAGCGACCCCCAAAGGAGAGCAGCGGTACCCGTTTCCAGGAAGTCTGGCTCTGGGGGCTGCACCCCCACCGGGACCCCCGCCAAGATGTGGGGGAGCCCCCATCTTTTCCCCACTGCCGGTCAGCCCTCCTCATCCCAGACACGTCTGCGAACCACCTGCGTACACAGCCCTTTGGTCAGGAAGAAGGTGAAGGCGGAACGTCCCAGGTGCAAATTCATTTCAGCCTCCGCCTCTCCGTGGCTTCTAAACGTATCCTAACAGCCCTGCTTGTACACGCCAAGCATCTGAAGCTCACGGAGCCGCGGGAGGCCCTCGTCCTGACTATGCGGCAGGGAGGAGTCCCAGCCTCCGGCCCGATGCTGAGAACCCCAGGAGAGAGCAAGGCACACAGACCTCGGGGACAAACTCTTACTGGCCCTGTTCCCTGCTGCCTGGGATCATATGGGAAAAGCACCTGGTTTCTGAACGGACAGCCCAGGCCTCAGGAGCTCCTGCTCCCGTCCCAGCATGGGGCGCCTGTCCCCGACGGCAGAAATGCTGGGACCTGCATCCTTCCCCCAGATGCAGGGCTCTGCCCGCCCTGCCACCACCCCCTCCTGCAAGAGCCTGAATGTCACCACCCATGGTGAAGCCGCTCCCTCTGAGTTTCCGAACCACCCACCCATGAGCCGCAGGGGCACAGGCAGCGTCTGCTCTCACTCCCGACTCACCCACCTGCTCAGGCATCTTTTTAGCACCTGAGCCCCCAAAGAGTGGGGGTTCATTCCCCTCTGCCCCCCATGGCCTCTTTCCCACTGTGCACACAGACCTGGGTTCCTGAGGGCTCGCCTGACACCCCCAGCTCCTGGCACCTGCTTGTTGCCCCTCGGCCCCTCCTTATGCCACAGCCCCTCCCCTGGCTGGTGCTTTTAGTAAATCCATTTTCAGGAGAGAAAAACTAAGGCACAGAGAAGACACGTGACCCAACAGTCACACAGTAGGTGGAGGAGATGCTGCCCACAGGCATCGGCCCCAGGGACCAGACGCTCAGGAGCTTGTGCTGCTGTGGCCCCAAATGCCGCCTGCTCGTCTCCCCAGGGGCGACCTCAAAAGGCATTCTTGCAGGCCCAGCGCACAGGGGCTGTGGCACCCACACAGAAGACGCCTCCTTGCAGGCCCTCAGATGGGGTCTGTCGGCTCAGCCTGAATCCAGCCCGAGACCTGCAAAGACCCTGATACTTTCCTGGTGTTCTGTGGCCCCACCCACCTTCCAGACCGACCTACTAGGGCCCGGGGATCCCAGAGGGGCTCCAGGGCTCTACCTCTCATGGAGCTCCCCAATCCACACACAGGGTACCAGCAACCTCGTGGACCTGCCCAGTCCACACACAGAGAGTACCAGCAACCTCGTGGACCTGCCCAGTCCACACACAGAGAGTACCAGCAACCTCGTGGAGCCGCCCAGTCCACACACAGAGAGTACCAGCAACCTCGTGGACCTGCCCAGTCCACACAGAGAGTACCAGCAACCTCGTGGAGCCGCCCAGTCCACACACAGAGAGTACCAGCAACCTCGTGGACCTGCCCAGTCCACACACAGAGAGTACCAGCAACCTCGTGGACCTACCCAGTCCACACAGAGAGTACCAGCAACCTCGTGGACCTGCCCAGTCCACACAGAGAGTACCAGCAACCTCGTGGAGCCGCCCAGTCCACACAGAGTACCAGCAACCTCGTGGAGCCGCCCAGTCCACACAGAGAGTACCAGCAACCTTGTGGACCTGCCCAGTCCACACAGAGAGTACCAGCAACCTCGTGGAGCCGCCCAGTCCACACAGAGGGCACCAGCAACCTCAAACGCTAGTCTTCAAAGCATGTTACCTGCAAAAATAAAGGGCTTTTACGAGCCTTAAATTAAAGATTGAACTCAATGTTCTGCGGCTCCATCCAAACTTTGTCCACATCTGAACCAGCCCAGCAGGCCCCCTCCTTGCCCTTTCAGAATACAAGGTCAGAAGGAATCCAGCATTAAAGGCGCCCGTGACCCTCTCAAAATGAGGCCACTGCTGCTATTTTCTTTGGCTAAATTATTCAGTTAAGTTTCAAAGAGGATTAACATCTGTGCAAACTGCTGTTTTTTCTAGAACCTACTTGGGTTTCTCATACGTATTTCAGTCAAAGTAGCCACAGGAGGCACCTCTCCCTACAGGGGTGAACCTCGAGGGGCATTTGGCATCACTCTGCCGAGCGGTCAGTGCAGGGTGCTGTCTCCCCCAGTCCTGGATTTCTAGGGGTGAAGCGTGAGTTCCTGGAGGCTGTGCAGAGACGCCCACACAGGGCTGGCTCACAGAGCAGGCTTTTGCTCCAGGAGGGCTTGCTACGGGGCCACAGACCAATCCACAGAGCCACCCGACCCATGGGGCCGTCCGACCCACAGAGCTGCGTCCCCAGACATTTCAGGGAAGCTTCCGGATCCCAGCCCTTAGAATGGCTCAAGATTCCCGCCAGCAATCACAGAAACTGCCCATTGTCCTGTTGGCCTCTGACCCCAGCAGTGTGGTGCAGGTGCTGAGGTGCAGCAGATGTGTGTCTTGGGGGGTTCTCCCCAAAAACATGAGTGACAAAAGGTGGCGGTGTGGCTCTCACCAGGGCCTGCAGAGCCCCCAGCCCCCAGCCTCTCGACCCGTCCATCCCACTCCAGGCCCTGTGCAGAGGCAGAGGAGGCCACTAGGTAAGTATTTGCCTGATTTAAACCTGGAGGCAATCGGTGGACCGAATCCCCCGCAACACGAAGGGGGGTCCCTGAAAGGCTGCCGGCCTCGGACTCTCATGAGACCGTAGAACGCCACCCCCGCCAAGGTCACCTCTGCCAGCCCCAGCCCAGCCCCAGCCTGACTTTCGGGACCCCCCACGAGGGTGCCTGTCCCCCAAACCCAGGGAGGCCCTGCCAGGGCAGGGAGAGGCCTAGGGCTTGCTCTGGTCCCCGCTCAGGAACTTTCCTTATCTCCAACCTACGTCTGCTCTAAAGCTCGGAGGGAAGGAGGCCAGTGGGGACTTAGGTGGGCACCGCCCGGGGGTGCAGACTGCAGCAGGATTGGCCGTGGGAGGGTCTCCGTGGGTGGGCTCACAGGATGTGGGCCAGGAAGGCAGCTCCTGACAGTCTTATTAGCGTTGGGCCAGGAATGAGAGTGGCCAGCCTCCAGGTGCCAAAATGAGCCCCGGCCCGGCCACCCACCCTGGTGCCCCTGCGGCACCCCGAGAAGCTGAGGGCAGGGGCTCTGCTACCCCATCAAGGCCCGAAGCTTGGACTGTCCTCGACGGCCTGTCCCAGGCCTGTGTCCAAACGGTCTCAAACCGCAGACCCCGAGCCACAGTCAGCTGAGATGGTCATGGGCCGGTGGGGTCTGCTGGGGCCTCTGAGACATCACCATCTTCCAGAGGCTTCCAGGAATCGGTCAGAAAGATCCACCCTCCCCGTGGGCCGTCTAGGCCTGGCCTCCACCCCTGACCCCCAGGGCACCTCCCCTGGACCGGGGTCCACACAGACTCTGCTGTCTCCACACCCAGCACTGGCCCTGCACACAGGTGTCTCGATGGAGGTCACTTGTGCCTCCCCAAGGCCCTGTAAACACTGCCCCTCTGTCCTCAGCCCAGAAGGGGTGAGACATGCTGTCCATCCGTCGCCCACCCTTGGAGGGAACAGAGGTGAGCCCCTCCCAGGCCTGCCTGACAGCCCAGATAAGCTGCTATGAATGGAATGCAAACTTCTCCTGAGGGTCACCCCCAGCCTCGCACACAAACCACCTGCCCACGTGCAGCCCTGCCAGGCCCACCGCCCAGCTGGCATCGGCACCCGGGCCTCATTTCTGCGTCTTTCTACGGCCTTGGTTTCCAATGGCCCGGCAGAAGGGCGGGCGAGGCAGTCCAAGTCTGCTCCGTCTAACCCGCCTTGCTCCCGAGCTGACCCTTCCTCATGGGGGGATCCCGGCTTCCCAGGCCAGCCCCACAAAGGAGCTTGCTTTGGTGGATGGTGCAGGCTGGGGACTGCGGGATCTGCGGGAAAAGCCGCCGGCGGGCCATCAAGCCTCCCTCAGTGTGCTCTCCTTCCTAGAAACAGGGGCAGGCTCTCCCAGACCCGCCATGAGATCCAGGCCTAGACGCGCCCTCGCCACATTCCTGGGCTTCCAGAGACTTAGGCAGCCACCCACGCGCTCCATCAGCCTTTGTAACTGGACCCGGGGTCACCAAGAATGACCCTGAACCTGCCCAGGGCGGATGCCTCACCCAGCCCCTCCTCAGCAGCTCCCCTGGGCGCAGGTGGAGGAGAAGCCCGATGCAGGTCTCCAGCCTCCTCCCTAGCGGAGTGCCGGGCAGCGGGGAGCCCCTCCTGCCATGTCGATCACAGCCCAAGGAAAGGCTGTGTCCCCCAGGGCATTTGAGGGAGAGGAGCCAGCGAGGGTGCTTCAGCCTGTGTAGAGCGTTAGTTCTGGCCACCATGGAGTCCCGCACATGCAGGAGAGGGCGAGAGGGTGCCAGGGAAACAGGGTGCCCCCAAATAATGACCCCCACTCCACAGACACAGCACTCCTGGCCCTGCAGCGGTGTAGAGGCGGGAGCCGTCCTGCTGGACCAAGGCGGGCAGGCACCAGGGCTGGCGTGGTCGGAGCAGCCCAGGTCCTGTGCACGTGGGCCCAGGGGAGGTGGGGAGGGGCACTGGCAGCTGAGGACACACCGTGACCCTCGCAGGCCCTGGAGAGGACGCCGACAGAGGCTGTAAGAGCCTGTCCGTCACCCGCAGTCAGGCGCCGGGTTCCACGGTCCCAGGGTCCCGCCTCATGAGCATGCTCATTAGCTCAGAACTTGAAACTAGAAAATGCCTCCAGCCACCTCGCGAGACTGGAGAAGGGAGAAGAGACAGGAAGTGGAGCCTTCCTGGGCCGTGTTCTGAGCAGCTGAGCCTGGGTGCTGGGCGAACAGTGGGTGACTGGAGGATGGAATGGGCAGGTGCCCGAATGTGTGGCGCAGCTAAACGAGGTCCGCTGACCCCTCTCCTCCTGCTCTGGCACTGCCCCTTCCTCACAGGGACCTGCAGCAGCCGTGGGTGACTGTGAGCATCACCCATTGTTCACCACGGCAACTGCGCACCTGCAGTACCCATGCCTAGGACTCTGATCTCTCACCTTGCGGAGGACTGGCTGAAACGTTTTCCAAAGGAAAGAAGACAGGGAAAGAGACTCTCCATTCCCTCCGGGAATGCGTTTAAAGAAAGCGAGAGTCTCTAACACAGAGACATTTAGGGTGCATGAAACATGCTTTAAAACATACAGAATCTATGGTGGACTATTACACACCCATGAAGAGGATGAAGCATGTTCTAGAACTGGGTACTGGTGATGGCCGGGTAGTGACTGCGTGACGGCACAGGGCCTCCTCTCCCGGGTTGTGCAAATGTTCTAGAATCGGGTAGTGTGACGGCCGCACAGCAGTCTGACCTCACTGAATGTCACTGAGTGGTTAACTTTATGTGTTGAGAATTTCACCTCAACTTTAAAAAGTTAAAGAATCTGTTTCCAGTTCCATAAAAGATGAAACATGACGAAGATAGAAACTGGTAGCCTTGGTCCTGGCTGCTCCTGAAGTCTCCCGACCCCACACACCCCATCCCTGGCCGCACCTGGGGGGTCACTCCTGCATGCCAGGTCAGCTGAGGGTGCCCCGGCCCCACCTTCCTCGGAGCAGGCTCAGCCAGTCTCCCAGTTCGCACGGTGCTGTGTGTTTCAGGTCCAAGGCCACCCTGGCTGCAGGCTCCTCAAAGTCAGAGAGCCCCCGGACCCGGACGCCACCTGCCAACGGGAGCGCCGTGCCTCACACTGCACAGCACTCAAGATTCACACTCAAGCTGCACACAGAGGGACGGGGGCGGAGGCAGTCAGGAAGGCTTCATGGAGGAGGTGGCGCTGCTGGGCCTCAGCCGGTGTGAGCAGTGGGCAGGAGTCGGCCGCCTCAGCTGTGACCCAGGAGACCTTGTGTCCTCCAGGCTCTGCAGGGCCAGGGACAGCGTCTTCCAGGACAGAGCAAGCAGGGAAGCGCCTGAACCATCAGACTCATCCAGGCCCGGGCGGGCCTATGAGTCACCTCGGCTCATTAGTCAGGCCTGAGCTCATCGCCAGGTGCTGCGTGACCCCGAGGCCTCACCCCTCTTCCTCGGGTTCTCAGCCCTGTGGACCCGACGTGGGTCCAGGAAGCAGGGGGTCTCATGATGGTGACCAGTGTGAATGCTTGGCTCGGCAGACCCATCGTCCGGCGAAGGCACCCAGAGCACTGGCCACCCCTCGAGGCCAAGTCCAGTGTACTTGCCAGTGTGTACAGAAGCCTCAGTGACTGCCTGCCCGCCTGCCCCACCTGGAGGGTTCCACTCCCCGCCCACCGTGGTGCTGATGTGTCCTAACACGCCTGCAGCTGTGTGAGGTCAGGGGCCAGGGTGCTATGGAGCAAGAGGGGGCCTGCCTGGGGGAGGCGGAGCCTGTGGGCATGGCACCCGGCACAGTCTGGTCAGTGCCAGGCAGGTCGGGGGGCTGAGGCAGACAGGGGAGGCCGGCAGGCAGCCCCAGGGGCTGCTGTGAGTTACAAAGGGACACATCTGGCCTCCTGGGTCAAGGCCGACCTTAAGACCCAGAAGAAAGGGATGGGGAGAAACCTTCAGGGGCCCGCAGCACGACAGCCGGGGGAGGGGATGCTTTCATTTAAAAGCTCCAGAGAGAAAGAGCTGCGATGGAGGTAGATATAGCACCAAAACAGAGAACAGGAAGCTGGTCCCAGTCCCCAACCTGGTCGCCCATCAGTGCCACCGATCTAAATATTCCAGTGACCAGGCCCCACAAATGCTCCTGAGAGCCCGGCTTCTTAAAATGCAGCAGAAAGCAAATGCAAAGGCATCGCCTTCTAGAAGGCTGAGCATGAAGCTGGGACATCTCTACCTCAGGAACCTGCACTACTGTGGTGTGGCCCTGGGACGGCACGGCTGAGATGACCTGCGTCTTGAGAGCACCTGCCCCTGAGAGCACCTGCGTCCTAACAGCAAATGCCTCCTGAGAGCACCTGCCCCTGAGAGCACCTACCCCTGAGAGCACCTGCCCCTGAGAGCACCTGCGTCCTAACAGCAAATGCCTCCTGAGAGCACCTGCCCCTGAGAGCACCTGCCCGAGAGCACCTGCGTCCTGAGAGCACCTGTGCCCTGAGAGCGCCTGCGTCAAGAACACCTGCCCCTGAGAGCACCTGCCCCTGAGAGCACCTGCATCCTGAAAGCACCTGCCCCCTCAGAGCACCTGCGTCCTGAGAGCACCTGTGCCCTAAGAGCACCTGCCCCTGAGGGCACCTGTGTACTGAGAGCACCTGCCCCTGAGAGCACCAGTGTCCTGAGAGCACCTGCGGCTCAGGTCCAGGGGAAGGATCCTGGCTGCCGCGGCTCAGGTCTGTGGGAAGCAGGCGCACAGGCGAGGCAGCGCCCAAGCCACCGAAAGCAACAGGCAGGAGACGGAAGGGGCTATGCCAGGAGCCTGGCAGGGCCCCCACAGCAATGCACATCCAGCACCGAGGGAGGGCCGGCGGGCCCAAGGGCTGTCCTGGAAGGGAGCGGGTTTTCAGGAGCTTCCAAAGTGCAGGGCAGAAGCCACCAGGACCCGGCCCCGAGCTCTGGTCCAGGGTCAGGTTGCAACTCCAAGCAGGGAGTGGAGACTGTGCTTTGATGGCTCCACTGGCTGAGTTCTCGAAAATGCTGCACAGGTGTGGAGGGGGGCTGCAGGGGCCTCGGGGAGCACCTTGGCGCCATGGGAGGTGCCTCCTCACAGGCTCAGGCATGGCCACCCTGTGGTGGGGGGGCATCCTCTGTGGGGCATCTCAGGGTAGGCATCCTTATCCCGGGAACTACGCTCCGACCCTCGCCCGGAGACCCAAGGCAGACTCGTGCTCAGGGCGTGCTGACTGCAGCTGTGTCCCCCCACCTGCCTCTCCACCCGCAGAGGGCCTCCTCTGCTCCCCGGCAGAACCCTGAGCACGCTGGTGCCACACGCCTGCCAGGACCATCAGGGCCCACCACAGAGGCGCAGGAAGCCGGGGTCTGCTCCTGAATTGCCGTGATAGCCGCCACCTCCACCTGAGATGGTGCCCTCGTATCATGGCGGATGACAGGCTGGGCGCTGCAGGAGCTGGGGCAGCCTGCTGGGGTCCCGCCATGGGGGCTCCTGACGTCCCCTACTCCTTGCCCTCTCCCAGCACCAGCGCCCAGGCCCCTCTACAGGGATGGTTTCCACCAGGGCCCGGCAGCCCTACCCAGCACTGGCCCGGCTCCGTCTGCAGGGCCTGCTGGCAGGACAGGCCTGTGTCTGAGAGGTGGAACTCACTGGGAGGCAGCTGCTCCCAGAGCCTCGGATTCCAAATCCAAATGCCCAACAGGAGGGCCCTGGGTGAGGAGCTGAGTGCGCCTGGCCTCTGCCCCCAGGACAATGCAGAACCCTAGTCCGAGAGAGTCTGAGTCGGGCAGGACAGGACTCCCCCTCGGAAGCACAGCGTCTGCAGGACGGGGCTGCCTCCACCGCTGTGGGCGCACAGGGAGAAAACCACACCATCCTCCAGATGCCCGCAGCCCTGGCCGGCTGCCTCCGTTCATGTTTCACTCGGGTCTGAGGTACCCAATTCAGCATCCACTGAATGGCCATGAGCCCCCTGGTTCTACAGCAACTCAGGTGGGGGTGGGACAACCTGGGCTGACCCCAAGAGAGGCCGGGGTCCAGCTCCCCTCACATGACCTTCAGGGCGGGGCCTGCAGGAGGCAGGCGCCCCTGTGTGTGCAGGCACATTCCCCGAGCTTCCGCCGCCTTCCCTTTCTCTGCTGCCGTGTTGAGCAGTTTGCAGAGGGAAAGGCATGGAGCCCACAGGTGCCTCTGGCAGCAGAGACGGCGGAAGCTCAGGGAATGCACCCAGCGCAGTGAGGGCAGCTAGCCAACGCTCACCCAAGGACTGGGCTGGCCAACGTTCACTCAGGGACTGGAGTGGCCAACACTCACCCAAGGACTGCACTGGCCAACGCTCACTCAGGGACTGGAGTGGCCAACACTCACTCAGGGACCGGGCAATGCTGAGGAACTGGACCAGCTGACCCTCAGGAAGCACGTCACCATGGAACATAAGCCACGGCTTCCAAATATGGAACGTAAGCCACGGCTTCCAAATATGGAACGTAAGCCACGGTTTCCAAATATGGAATGTTAAGCCACGGCTTCCAAATATAGAACGTAAGCCATGGTTTCCAAATATGGAATGTTAAGCCACGGTTTCCAAATATGGAACGTAAGCCACGGTTTCCAAATATGGAACGTAAGCCACGGTTTCCAAATATGGAACGTAAGCCACGGTTTCCAAATATGGAATGTTAAGCCACGGTTTCCAAATATGGAATGTTAAGCCACGGTTTCCAAATATGGAACGTAAGCCACGGTTTCCAAATATGGAACGTAAGCCACGGTTTCCAAATACGGAATGTTAAGCCACGGTTTCCAAATACGGAATGTTAAGCCACGGTTTCCAAATACGGAATGTTAAGCCACGGTTTCCAAATACGGAATGTAAGCCACGGTTTCCAAATACGGAATGTTAAGCCACGGTTTCCAAATACGGAATGTTAAGCCACGGTTTCCAAATACGGAATGTTAAGCCACGGTTTCCAAATATGGAACGTAAGCCACGGTTTCCAACTTCCCCAAGTTCCACGGCACTGTTTCCAAGCTGGAGCCGCCCTATGGAGAAGGTGTCAAAAACAGGGATGGTAAACCACTTCAGCCAGTGCGGTGGCTCACACCTGTAATCCCAGCACTTTGTGAGGCCCAGGCGGGCAGACCACCCAAGGTCAGGAGTTCAAGACCAGCCTGACCAACATGGTGAAACCCCATCTCTACTAAAAGAAATTAGCCAGGTATAGTGGCACAGGCCTGTAATCCCAGCTACTGGGGAGGCTGAGGCAGGAGAATCGCTTGAACTGGGGAGGCGGAGGTTGCAGTGAGCCGAGATCGTGAAATCATACTCCAGCCTGGGCGACAGCACAAGACTCGTCAAAAAAAAATAAAAGACACCACTTCAACATTCCTGAAACCACCTACCAGGTGGTCTCCCGCAGTACAGGCCCCTCCACCCAGGAGGGCCCACCCCACCCAGTGGCCTAACCTGGGGCTGCTGCCACCACCTCCCCTTTCCTTAGCAGGGTGCTTGGCAGAGGCCCCGTTTTTCGCCGACAAATGTCTGGGAGAGCTCGTGCCACCCACTGTGCCCTGAGACCCGCACAGCTCGGCGACTCACATGTGCCTCTTGCTGCCCTGCCTGGGTTCTGCCAGGCTGCAAGGTGCATCAGGTCGGCCCCACATAAACGCCCGGCTCCTGGCTTCTGCCATCTTTTCTGTTCCCGCAGCTCCACCCTGCAGCCTCCCACCCCTTCAAACACAAGAGGAAGAGGTGAGACCCCTCCGTGCTCACGGGCCAGGCCCCGCCGTAGCACTCCAAATGCCTGCCCAGCAAGCCTAGCAGCTCTCCTGTCCCTCAGCAGACAGCAAGGGCTGTGCCAGGGTCCCAGAGCCAAGTCAGCGTGCTCAGACTTTGCTGAGATTAAACCTCACAGTGAGCCAGTGTGAGCCTGTGTGTGTGTGTATATAAGCCTGTGTGTGCCCGTGTGTGAGCAGTGTATGTAAACCTGTGTGTGCATGTGAACCTGTGTCTGTATACAAGCCTGTGTGTGTGAGAGAACCTGTGTGTGCCTGCATTTGTGAGCCCACGTGTGAGCCATTTATGTAAACCTGTGTATTTATATGAGCGTGCGTGTGTGTGAGAGCCTGTGAGCCTGTGTGTGTGAGCCCATGTGTGTGGTCACCGTGCTAGGAATTCTGGAGGTGCCGCTGGCTCTGGGGGACCTGGGCTGAGTCCTGTCACAGGGCCCTGAGCCTCAGCTGTGGAGGCGTTTAAAGGCGCTCTCCACTCAGTGGTCCACATGTGGCTCCGTGCAAGGCAGGCATGGCAGGTACCTCGCCAACCTCCAAACGGCGTGAGCTCCCTTCCTGGCAACCCACAGGCCACCCGACCCACTCCACGCCTTCCAGGCCTTCGGGCACGAGAGGAGCACTGTAGGAGTGAGCAGTGTAAGCCAGAGAAGGCCCCGTTTTCCCATCTAATTAACAGCATGACAAGCCCAGACAGGCTGCTGACCACACGGAGCCTTGCACAGCCAGAAACTCGGGGTCCTGCTCCATTCCCGAGATGCTGGGGCTGGCACAGCAGCGAGGCCCCGAACACTTCCACAGGGATGGACTCCGCTCTCCAGGCACCGGAGTGCCCTGTCCGCCCCTTCCCAGCTGTCCTGAGCCCTGCGGTTCCAGGATTCTCTGCTCTGTGCCAGCGTGAATTCCGCCCTCCTCCCCGGTCCAGACCCACTCAGCCCTGGGATCCGATCGGGATTCCCGGGGCCTCAGGAGGCTTCTCATTCAACGCCCTGAGCATGGCAGTGAGCCCTCTGCAAGGGGCTCAAAGCAAGCATCTGTGGGGGTGGGGGCAGGAAGCAAAACCATCTGGCCAAGGTCCCTTCTCTCGAGCGCCTGTCCACCTGCCTGTCTGTCCTCAAGGAGCCTGAGAAGTATGTAGTGGCACAGGCAGGCCCCAGCTGACCCAGTGCCGGCCAGGAACCAGTGCAGGAGCTCCAGGCAGGGCCAGGTGGGGTGGGGGTGGGCAGAGTCCCCCGGCTCAGGGCAGACGCGGCTGAATGGCACAGACTGCCCTCGTGCCCTCCTGGGAGAGGCAGGAATCCGTGACCAGGGAAGACGGTGCCAGGCCTGGGAGAGGCAGAGCAGGTGCCTGTGCTTGGCCACGCATAGCTTCCAGCAAGGCTCCCTGGCATTCCCCACCACTGCTCGCCCCACCGCAGCACAGCCAGGAGCCATGGTTTCTCCTCCCGTGGAGTCCCACACGGCTGCCCACTCCAGGCCCAGCCCGAGGACACCGCCTTCTCCAGGCCACCTTCCCCGCCCTCGCTGCACCTCCAGCCCCAGAAGGTTCTGAGGAGGGGAAGAGCTGGGCCCCACCCACCGTCCTGTTGCCAGGATACAGGCCCAGGAAGAAATGCCACGCGCAGGATTAACGTCTGGACAGCGTGACCTTTCCCCTGGTTCTTCAGATACAACTGGGACCCAAACTGTCCTGTGTCACGAGCTGACGGCAGGGATGAAGGAGGGGGTTGTTCTCGGTGCCCCGAGGGGACTCCGGGAGAGGGAGAGGACCCCTCACAACCTGCGCAGGGCTGCATGGGGATGGGCCAGGGTCATGCACAAAGGCGCTTTCTGTGGAGGGGACGTCACCTCTTCCATCAGCGATGACACAGCTCTGAGATCACAGCATCCTCACAATTGCCCCGTTAACTCCCGGCTGCCCGTCCTGCCAGGCTGGTACACAAGACCCTTGAGGCTGGGCCTAGGGACTGCAAAACACACCCAACAGGCGTGGAGGGCTGCCAGGTGCAGGGAATCCTACCGCCAGCTGTGCACAGAGCCATCTGTGACAGCAACGCCTCTGCCAGGAGACGCGGAGGAGGCCGGCCCTGACCTCTGCCAGGAGACACAGAGGAGGCTGGCCCTGACGCTCCTGTCCTGCAGGGCTGCTACACACCCAGGGAGAATGCAGGGTCCTGAGGGTGCCCTCAGCCCACCCACGGCTCCGGGCATGTGGCTGGTCTGGTCCTAGTGTCTATGCTCGACTTCATTGTCGTCTAGAAGCCGATTTTTATTATTTGTGACCATAAAACAATGTAACAAATTCCTGTTTCGAGTGAACACAGCCTGGGTCCACCAGGCCACAGAGCAGGCACGTGGCCTCGGCGTGGACGAAACAACCCCAAGCTGTGAGGAGACGCCCAGGAGTGGGGTCCAGGGAGGGGGAACTGGGAGCTGCGGTTTTGGGGGCATTTTGCTCTTTATTCCAGGCAGCACTGTATTGGCTGGGGTCTCAAATACTGAATAAAGCTCCTGTTGGACTTGAGTCATTTTAAAAAACAAAACTGTAAACATCATGAAAATGTCACAGTACAACCAAGTGGCCCGGGGCCCTCCGCGAAGCATGGCGCCCACTCACAGCTTTGAGAGGGCCCTTCGGCACCAGCCAGGCTTCTTGGCATTCACCAAAACACCCCAAACACCAATAAATCGGCTGAGAGAAACACTGTGCCTGGAGGGAAAAAAAGTCCAGGCCACTTTGCAGCCCAGCTCCCACCCCAGGGCCCGAACAGAGATGAGCGGCCTCGGGGAGCACCCAGCTGCCCCAGGGAGCCAGACCGGAGCCTTCTGAGCCAGCCTGGCCTCAGCAATCCTGCAAGCGCGTCACCACGAGGCACAGCACATCACCACGTACAGTATCACATTGCCACACACGGCATCATGCCACTACACACAAGATCATGTGTCACCACACACGGCATCACATGTCACCACACACAGCATTGTGTATCACTACACACAAGATGTGTCACCACACATGGCATCATGTGTCACTACACACAAGATCATGTGTCACCACACACGGCATCACATGTCACCACACACACCATTGTGTATCACTACACACAAGATCATGTGTCACCACACATGGCATCATGTGTCACTACACACAAGATCATGTGTCACCACACACAGCATCGTGTGCCACTACACACAAGATCATGTGTCACCACACACAGCATTGCGTGTCACTACACACAAGATGTGTCACCACACACGGCATCACATGTCACCACACACAGCATTGTGTATCACTACACACAAGATCATGTCACCACACATGGCATCATGTGTCACTACACACAAGATGTGTCACCACACACGGCATCACGTCACCACACACAACATCATGTTATCACTACACACAAGATCATGTGTCACCACACATGGCATCACGTCACCACACACAGCATTGTGTCACTACACACAAGATCATGTGTTACCACACGACATCATGTCACTACACACGGTATCATGCCTAACTACACACAAGATCATGTGTCAGCACAAACGGCATCACACATCACTACACGCAATATCATGTGTCACCACACATGGCATCACCCGTCACTACACACAGCTTCAAGTGTCAGGGCTCAGCCCCGGAGCCTCTCACCAGGGCTGGCCAACCTGTGCTCAGCACTGTGGTGCCCCTGACCTGCCACTGATGATGGGGATCCCGGTCCTCTCTTCCATCCTTTACAGAAGACTGGGAAGAGCTGACATGCAGCGCCCGACGACCCCGGACTGAAGCCGTGAAGACCACCGCGCCGTCTGCCCCGTGAAGGGGCTGCTTCTCCATCTCCCTGCCTGCAAGCCATCCAGGGGTTCGACATGACAGAAGGTCCTCTAGGGGACATGTGTTGGTCAACACGCCTGGCAGGGCCGCAGCCACAAGAGGTCAAGGTGGAAGGGACCCAGGAAACTGACGCTGAGGCAGAGACAGCCGTGGAGGTGGCTGGGAGGCCCCTGAGGAGGTGCTGCTTCCTTGAGACCCCAGGAAGAGGCGTGAACTAGGGAGGAGGGTTGTGGACACAGTGGGGTTGGAGGTGCTCGAGGCGGCCGGTGCAGAGCAGGTGAGGACCGCTGGCGAGTGTCCACAGGCTCAGCAAGGAGCCGTCTGTGCAGTCGGACAAGGGACCGGGCAAGTGCTGCTCCAGGGACCACCCAGGAATTCATTTAAACACCAGCCACTGTGCAGCAGCTCCCGCGTGGCTGGGCAGTCCGGAGGATGGAAGGGCTCTGCCTGTGTGTTCTGGATAACGGGAAGGCCCAGCGAGGCATTCCAGATAGCCGAGGGCCCACGTGGTGTTCTGGATAAGCGGGGCTCACGTTTGCCCGGCCTCTGGCAAGCACCCTCGGGGCTGAGGGCCTGCTTGGCAGGCACCTGGTGAGCTTTTCTTTATGAAAACCCTCAGCACGCCACGCCCGCCTGGCTGCGCGAGCACCACCCGGGGCCCCACCCAGCATGGGTTCTCCCTTTGACAGCAGCGCCAGGCACAGGGCTGGACAGCGCTTCCCAGGGGCAGGTGCTGTGCCTTTGCCTCCCTCTCCAAAAGTAGATATCGCACCTCTCTGAAGGCCGGGCAAGGCGTGAGCCCCAGGCCCCCAGTCGGGGTCTGATTAACTCAGCCACCAGCACTTTCCTGCCCGGGGCCTGCCCGCGCCGCCCACTGCACCCCTGGATTTCGGAATCTGAGCAAACACCACCCTGGCCCGGCCACCCCCGCACCAGAGCGGCGCCTTGCAGGCCTCTGCTAGTGTCCGCTGGCCACACGCGCTGCTCCCATCTGCATGCCCCTCGGTGTGTGAAGACGTCCCCCCACAGCAAACTCCACGTTCCCAGAGAAACACAGCAGCCCCTTGGTGCAAGAAAACGTCCCCCTCACGGAAAACTCCACGTTGCCAGAGAAACGTGTGTGACGGCCCCTAGTGTGTGAAAACGTTCCCCATATGGCGATGGGGACTCACAGAACCCTGAAATGGTATTTTCCATCAACCACATTAGCAAGGTTTCCTAAAAGACAGGGCCCAGCCTGGCCGTCTGGGCTGCAGAGCTGCATTTGCATGAATGTCGCCCATCAGGAAGGGACGAGGCCCTCCCCTCTCCGGCAGGTCCCGGACCACAGCCCGACTCTGTCTGGGAGGGCAACCAAGGTAAGAGCTGTGAGCGAGCGAAGCCCCGGCCTGCGTCAGAGACGAGGGCGCGCTGTTCCCTGTCCTCGCTCACTCACGGCCCTGGCACTCCAGACTGTGGGCCACCAAGACTCACTCTGGCGTTTCATTCCAGTCTCTCGGGCAAGCACACCCTCTCGCTCACAAAAAGTGCCCCCAAATGCACACAGGAAGAAAGAATCAAAGGCCAAGTGGACCAAGAACGATGGCTGGGCTCTCCCCAGCACCTGGCGGGGGCCTCCCCGCCCATCAGCCCACAGCCCTGGGCTCTGAGGTTCCCTGCTAATGACAGTCCCCGCACTGCTGATCTCTTCGCCCCACCATGGAAGAGGTCACAGACACTGGTTCCCATGGGGTCACCTGACAGCAGGGGAGGCAGAGCCACTGCAGACGGTGTCCTGCCCCAGATAACACCCCGCCTTGGCGGCTGCAGGGCTAAAACTTTGCCTCGGGCCCAGGGAGGTCCTAGGACGCTGCCCCTCTCTCATGCCCCTCCCTGCCACAGAGAAGCCAGACGTCCCAGCAGCAGCGTCTGCGTATCGAGTGATTCCTCCTCAAACAAAGTCTCCCATTGTCTAAGTGGGAACATGGAAGGGAGGTCTCTCTTCATCTCTCAGTCTCCGAGGCCCAGAAGCCCAGTCCAGCACAGCTCCCCCATCCGTTCATGTCACCCCAAAACAGACCTCTCCTGCCCCAGAGCAGCTGTGCTGGCAGGTTCTCTGCAGAGAGAGGAGTCTTCGCTGCTGAAACTCAATGCCGTCTCGAAATCTCTAAGCACAGATTTCAAAGAATCTGTGGATTCTGACTACCGTGCCTGCTGAAGCCGCCCAATGGAACGGTGAGAAAACGCAGAAGCGAGGACTTCAGAAACAAATGAGCACACGACAAATGGCTGGGGCTGCGGCCTCCGCCACTGCGACCCACCGCGACCCACCGCGCCATGGCCTCCACCACTGCGACCCACCGCGACCCGCCGCGACCCACCGTAACCCACCGCGCCATGGCCTCCACCACTGCGACCCGCCACGACCCACCGCACCGTGGCCTCCACCACTGCAACCCACCGCGCTCTCTCCTCCGCCACCGAGACCCACTGCGCCGTGGCCTCCACCACTGCGACCCACCGCGACCCGCCATGGCCTCCGCCACTCCGACCCACCGCACTCTCTCCTCCGCCACCGAGACCCACTGTGCCGTGGCCTCTGCCACCGCGACCCACCACGCTCCCTCCTCCTGCCGTTCCCATCGGCCTTCCAGCCTGTGGCTCCAGCCCAGTGTCAGTCCACGGACACTCCCCGCAGGGGTCAGCCCTGACCCACAGAGCCAGTGCCCAGCCCCAGCACCAGCACACGCCCACTCACAGGGCCTGCTGGCCTTCCGGAAGCCGTCGGGGAGAGAGGCAAACTGCCACCCGGCCTGTGCTGGTGCCTGCCCTGCCCTGCCCTCCCCTGCCTATCACAAGGCCCAGTGGGAAGGGAGGGCCCACAGGGGATCGGCCTCCAGATGGCGAGGGCTAACTCCGTGTGCAGGCAGGAAATCCCAGAAAGACGCAGGGGCCAGCAAATAGTTCCCCTTTCTGCGGCTCTTGTGGAAGAAGCCAGAACAGCCGTGCCTGGGCTTGACTGTGCCGGAGGAACGGTGGAGAGAAGGCGTGCTCCTGCAGGCACTGCGTGCAGACGCTTCCCCTGCAGCCTCCATGTTCAATCTGACTCAGCGCATCCGTGATCAAAAGCCCCTCCTGACAGCCCTTCTGCAGAGGCCTAAACCCGCCATCTAACACGTTACCGCCAGGGGCAGTGAGCGTGGCTTCCCCATCTTCTGTGGCACTGGGCAGCACCGGGGACAACACAGATCAGCTCGCTGCCTGGGCTGCGTGTGCCCTCAAATGACACGTGGTCTGGAGCAAAGATGTGGTGTGTGGGCCGGGCATGGTGGCTCACGTCTGTAATCCCAGCACTTTGGGAGGCCGAGGAGGGTGAATCACAAGGTCAGGAGTTCAAGACCAGCGTGGCCAACATGGTAAAACCCCGTCTGTACTAAAAATACAAAATTAGCTGGGCATGGTGGCTCGTGCCTGTAATGCCAGCTATTTGGGAGGCTGAGGTAGAATTGTTTGAACCGGGACACAGGAGGTGGAGGTTGCAGTGAGCGGAGATCGTGCCACTGCACTCCAGCCTGGGCTACAGAGCAAGACTTCATCTCAAAAAAAAAAAAAGAGGCAGTGTGTGGTGCGTGGAATTACACAACTGCCATCGGCCGTTCACAGAACCCCTGGAAGCAGCAGCCACTCCTACCTTGGGGTAAGGACGGGGAACTGAGGCAGCGAGGCCGGTGACAGCTGCCGGCCATGGCACAGGCTCTGCACTCAGGCACCAGTGATGGGGCCTCACCTGCCTGGCACTCTACTGCCTTGAACCGGTCCTGGTCTGTGACCACCCAGTGCTGGCCCTGGCAAGGCTCCCAGGAGGCGGGGCTCGGCGGCCCAGTCATTCTGGGCAGGTGCCTGAGCCTCGAAAAGGGCCCCAGACACTAAACCCCAGAGCTGGGAGGCCTCAGATGAGAGGAGCACCCGGGTGGCAGAGCCCAGAGGCTGCGGAGCACCCCACAGTGCCCCCAGCTGCTTTCAGGATCTTCATGGGCTGTAGTATTTCAAAATGTACCAAGTGTCACGATCGTGTAAGGGCACCCAGCACATATTTCAATTTCCCAGGGTCCTGCCTTTGTCCTGCACGGCACGTGACGGAACGGCTATCTCAGGCCCTGTGCCGTCCACCACTCACCAGCTGCTGAGTCTCACAGCGGGGCTGGGCCCAGCCAGGCCTGTCGTCTTGTTCTCTGACAGACACCTGCTAGCAGATAGCCCTGAGGGTGGCAGCTCTGACTGGCCCTGGCAGGCAATGGGGCGGCCCCTTCTCGGCACAGGCCAGTGCTCCATGCCAGGGGTGGGGCAGGGGCCATGACCAGCCCCTGCAGACACAGCCCCAGCCAGCTTTGTGCCTGCCAGCCTTTGCACCTGACCCACGAGCACTGGTGGGGAGCCAGTCCTGGGCACAAAGGCCCCCTTGGCCGGCACCCCCTCCCCAGCAGGCCTCGGGCAGAGAGAGGGAGAGACTGGCTGGAGGGTCTGTCATCCCACCCCATCCCCCATAGCTGTGAGGTTCTTCCACCCCTGAGCTTCACCTGGAGAGTTCCAGGATGGGCCCAGGTCTCCAACAAATGCTCCACAGCCAGACAGGAGGGTCTCCCTCCTGAGCAGAAGCAGGCATCCTCCCCCGACAGTGAGCGGTGGGGAGGGCATTGCGGGGGCCGTCTCCCTGGGCTGCCTGCATGCCCCCTGCCCCCACACAGTGAGCGGGGATGGGGAGGGCATTGCGGGGGCCCCTCTCCCTGGGCTGCCTGCATGCCCCCTGCCCCCACACAGTGAGCGGGGGTGGGGAGGCTGTTGTGGGGGCCCTTCTCTCTGGGCTGCCTGCATGCTGCAGCTTCCACCCCAGCCCAGCCCAGCCCAGCCCAACTGTCCATACCCCGCAGTCAGGAGCTGTTCCCAGGCTGGGTTGCTGTTGCTCATACCACAGGACCCCCAGGCACTCCCGGGGCCCAGAGAACCCAGCCTTTTCAGCAATCCAGGTGAAACCAGAACGAGACACTCTGAGGGAGAAAGAGTGTGTGCCTGCAGCATGATGATCTTCGGGGGCATGTGTGTGCACCCGTGTGCACATTTTTATGTGTTTGCACATACACAGGTGTGCCCCTGCACTCATGTGGGACCGTGCACCCGTGTGCACAACTGTGCCTCCCCATGGATGGGTGTCCATGCAGTTTTAAATGGAGCAGCAGCGGACGAGGTGGGACTCTCCTGGACTGGCCTCCACTGTCTGGTGCCTGCACTCTGGAGCTGGGCAGTTTGCTCCTTCTAGGTTTCCCCGCTCTGTTTTCATTTATAGGAAAACAGGAGTACCCTGAAGAACAAGTTTTGCTGAAATTCAAAACCATCTTCCAAAGTCCCTGCATCTTAGTCCTGAAGACTCCCCAGTGGGTGAGCCTAGGAACAAGACCCCATTGGCAGGAGGGTCTTCTCGTTACCTGGGTGCCCGTGTGGCCCGGGGTGAGCCATGCCCATGGAACCTGGGCCACTGAAGCTCAACCCCTGCAGGGCTTCAGAGGGAACCGGGAGTGAGGCGCAAGGACCCTGCCCTGTACCAACTCCGCTGGGCTCCATGCGGACCACCAGACAGGAGGAAGTCCTGTGGCCAGCAGGGGCAGGGCTCATGTCTTCTGGGGGCTGCAGGGGGTGAGGGGAAAGCTTGGTGTGGCAGTGGAGTGTAGGAGAGGCTCAGAGACATGGCAGCTTGGGAGACCAGCCTCCTGGAGTGGGCATGGGCATCAGCAAACGCCCTGGGGACAGTCCTCTTCCTCAGCCCCTTGCGGAAGCACAGGGCCCACGGCTGATTCGCACACACAAAGCCACCAGAGGAGAAACCGAAGGGAAGACTGCAGCATCTCTCACAGCTGGGTGGCACCAGGTGGCCAAGTGATTGCCAAGCTCGCGGGCTCCTGACTTACAGGGAAAGGCACAAACACCATTCGGGAGTCTCAGAATCACAGCAGCTATTCCCTACACAAAAAAGCGAAGGACTTTCTAGGGGTCAAGTGTAGCATAGAGACATGCAAACATGCATCATTTTGGTCAGAAAAAATGTGCAAATCAGCAAACTGGGCCTCAGGCCTTCCATTCTCAAGGGTGATGTTTAATAGTTTCCAGAATAAACCAAGCCCTTGCTGAGTCAGCATTTCAGGCTCGTTAGCTCTTCTCCAATAACCCCTAAAGGGGGCGACTGTTTTCCCACTTCACGGCGGTTTGGTCCTGCAGGGACTGGAACCTGGGTGGCCGCGGCCTGGAGCCTGAGTGCTCTCTGGGCTGGGGGAGGGGCGCGTGGGCAGCACACAGGCCCCACCGGGCCTCTTCCGCTTCCACCTCCAGGACACTGCCTTCCACATTCCATCAGACACCTCCAAGGGGCTTCCTGTCCCAGAGGCTGGGGGCTGGGGCAGGCCTGGGCCAGAGCCTTCGGTGAACCCTAACTTTCCCTTGAGGTCTGCACTGCCTTCAACACCTCACTCTTAGAGCTCAAGATTGCGTCACACCAAAGCTCACCTAAGTTATCGTTTCTGATCCAAGGCAAAAATCCATCACCTTCACCTCTTCCTTGATAACGTTTCATAAGCTGGGGGCTTGGGCCCCAGCTCTTTCCTCTCCTTTGCCCCTGTGGATTTAAAACACCCCAACGTCCCGCCCTGGTCTGGGCCCTGTGGGCGCTGGCGGCTCAGAGGGCAGCTCTGCAGCGGTGATTAATGGCCCGAGTGACCCTGGGCAGCGCCGGGATGACGCCGCGTGAGCTCACAGCAGCTCTCCCAAGGTTTCACCCCTACAGTTGGCACACAAGTGGGGAACTGTCTACTACTCAATCAACAGGTGTTTTTAGCGCCTCCACTTACAGGGTAGCTACTTTTTAGAAAGGTCTGCGTTGCTACTTAACCTGGTGACTAAGTCGATTGGAAACAATGAAACAAATTACTACCAGAATCAAGACGACCTCCCTCCCTCCCTCCCCCGCTTCCTGCTTCCTCACCCGCGGGAGCCAGCAGGTGTGGAGTCAGAGGCAAGGGCTGGCTGCGTGGACCCCCGGGGGGATTCCACTCGCAACGACGAACCCAGGCCCTTTGTGGAGGCTCCCCTAGGGTCCGCGTCCCGCCCCCTCCCCCTGGGCCTCTGCTGGGCTCGAAAGGAGGAGGAAGGACCCGGGCCAGCAGCGTGGTGGGGACCCGGCCCGGGGTTGGCGGCAGGAAGGTCCCACGGGCGCCGGGCAGCGCCACGCAGGGAAGCGCGAGGCCGGGGAGCGGCGGGTCCCGTGCATTGTTCTCCCGCAGCGCAGCGCCCGGCGCCCGGGGGCATCAAAGCGGACCGCGCGCAACCCGACACCGCGGCGGGCGGCGGGGACAATGCCCGGCTCGGGGCGAGGAGCCTGGAGTCGGGAGCCCGCGCGGCTGCGCCTCAACAGGTTGGAAACGCGGAGATGGCGCCCCGCGCTCCGCCGCCTTCGGGCCGACCCACCAGCTCCGCCTGAGCTGCGCTCAGTCCCGGGACCCCGCGCCGCGAGGGGCGAGGCCACGACGGCGACCCCGGCTGCTGCTCCCGCGTCTCCGGATACCCCGTAGCCCGCGCCCCGAGTCCCCGCCGACCGCGGGAGTCCGGTCACCGCCGGGGACTCCGGACACCGCCCCCCCTGCCCGGCCCCGGCCCGCGGCGCGCGGGGGAGAATGAATGGGCGGGACTTCGGCTCCCCCGCCCCGGCCCGGCTCCTCCGCTCCCGCCGCCTCCCGCGCGCGTGGGCAGGGCCAGGGCTGCAGCCGAGAGCGGCCGGCGGGGGGAGGGAGCCGGGCCGGGGACCCCACGGAGGCGGCGAGGCGGGCGGCACCAGCGCAAACCTGCGCGCCCCGGCTGGGTCTTACCTGGCTCCGCGGAGGCCGCGCGGACCCCGAGCAGCAGGACTAGGGGCGCGAACACGTCCAGGAGGCGCCGCCGCCGCCGCGGCCACAGCAGGGACCACCTGCGGGCAACAGGCTCGGGTCAGGGCCCCGCCGCCTCCCGCGCCCCCGCCCCCCGCAGCCCCCGCGGCCGCACCTCGGCGCCATGTGCTCCTCGCAGGACCGTCCGCGCCGCGGGATGCCCCCTCCTCCGCCGCGGTTCGCCCGCTCGGACCTCCGCGCTCCGGTCGCCGCCGCCGGAGACCCGGCCGGGGGCGGGCGCGGGGCGGGGACGGGGCGGGGACGAGCGGAGGGCGGAGCGACGGGCACCCGGGCAGGGCCTGGCCGGGGGAGTGGAGAGGGGGACGGGCCGGGACCTGGGGGCGGCGGGGACAGCGAGGGCGGACGGGAACGCTCCCCGCCCCGCTGCCCCGCCCCGAGGGAGCTGCCCAAGGCTGAGACCCAGGGCCAGGCCCGAGGGGGCTGCCCCGGAGGAAGCCCAGGACTGGGCGGGAACGGGACCACCGCGGCCCGCCGGGCTACAACCTCAGGCCGGGAGTCCGGTGGGGCAGCGGAAAGGCGGCGATTTGAAAAAAGAGGTTCCCCGCGAGCCGGGGGGGGACGCGATGAAGGAAGAGGCCGGCACCTCCCGCCCCGCAAAGCCCCCCACGTGCGCTCGTTGCGCCGGCGCCCCTGCCGGGTCCTGCCCCGGCTGCATGGAGGCACGAGGGCCGGCTCCGTCCGCAGGTCCCCCTGTCCCCAGCCCCGGCCCAGCAGAGCGCCTTCCATCGCAGGTCCAGCTGCCGCCCCCCAGAACCTTCCCAGGCTCCTTCTCCCGCCCAGGGAGAGACCCTGCTTCTATTTCTGCAGGGTCAGAAATGAATCCCTCACAGCCCACTCCTCCCTGCACCCCCCACAGCCCACTCTCACCCCTCCCCGCCCATCCACCTGGCCAGGTCCCCACCAGCATCTGCCTTCAAGCCCGCGGTCCTTTTCTGAGTGCTTCTGGTCCACTGTGAGGAAGGAAATCAATTTAACAGATTATGACCCATGTTTTTAAAAAGCAGCGAAGATCAAAGGGGCCCAGCATAGGGTAGAAGTGGCCGTCGCACACTATTCCGCGGAACTTTGCTTTCTCTGGATGGTGGAGGAGTGCGTCTGGTGTGTGTTAGGGTCTGGTGGTGCCTGCAGTGGGTGTGTCTGCGTGTCTGTGTCTGTGACTGCATCTTGTGTGCATGTGTCTGCGTGTCTATGTGCGCTGTGTTTGGCATTTGTGTGTGTCTGTAACTATGCATGGTGTATATGCCAGCATATGTGCCTGGGTGGGGGCGGTGTTCACCTGTCCTGGGCGACGGTGGCAACCCCTCCTGAGGCCCCTGGTCCCTCCGACCCCCTGTTTGATAACCCTGCAGGGCAGGTCCCTTTCACCTCTTCCATCTCACCTGCCCTGGGGCGCCACTTCCGCCCAACCCAACCCATTCCTGAGTCTTCCATCAGGCGCCTGATGCAGGGGAGGCAGGTCTCCGCAGCTGTGGTCTGATGCACTGCCCTGGGGGCCTGTCTGCCGCTCCCAGGAGGGAGGGTGTGGGGCAGGGCTGGTCCCAGCCCACCTGTGGCCCTGAGCCGGCCTGCCTCTCTCCTGCCCCACTCCCCACCTTGGGGGACTACGAGGGTGCTATCAGTAGGAGACACAGCTGCTATGGAACACGTGACTCCACTCATTCCTTTCACGTGGGGCCTCTTGGCTGTCTATAGGCCCTGCCGCAGCCCCGCTTTCTATTAGAGTTGTATTGTTTACTTTGTAGACACGAGTGATACGTGATCACCGTAGAAAAACCAACAGAAAAGGCAGAAGCGCACCCAGAAAATAAGACCAAAAGTTTCTTCCGTCGCCTTGCCTCCTCCCAGCCCACTCTGCACAGAGGCCCGCACGTGCTCTGAGGCCAGCGCCCAGGCGTCCACGTGGAGCTCTGCTCAGCCCTGCTTGTCCTCCACCAGGCTCCCAGAGGCTCTGTGCCCTCTGGTACGCGCAGGCTTAAACCAGTGCCCCTAAAGAGACAGACATGTCAGGTGCCTTGGAGCCACAGGTATGGGCAGCATGGGAGTGGCCATGGCTGGTTGCAGGGGCCAGGATAGGGCTCCCGGGCTTTGGAGGAGCAGGTTGTGGGGGGGATGCAGGGAGGAGTGGGCTGTGGGGGTCACAGGGAGGAGCGGGCCGTGGGGGGGCGTGGGGAGGAGGGGGCCGTGGGGGGAGACCGGGAGGAGCAGGCTGTGGGGGGCACAGGGAGGAGCGGGCCGTGGGGGGCACAGGGAGGAGCGGGCTGTGGGGGGACTCGGGGAGGAGAGAGAACATCTAGGACCGAGGGCAGCTCCAGCAAAGGCCCTGGGGTGGTTGTGGAACAGGCTCGGGACCGAGCTCCCAGAAGCTGTAGTGGAGTCCTCAAGTCCGGGGCCTGCGCCACAGGTGTCTGCCTGGCTTCATGGGCAAGTGGGGCCTGGGATGGCTTTGAGCAGGGAGAGGCGGTACAGACACAGAAGGGGCCTCACTCAGGCTTGGAGGAGCTGCGCCCAGCAAGCGAGGCAGCCCGGGCAGACTGCAACCCCTAAGGACTCTAGGAGCCGCTCAGCCCTCCTGGGAGGCTGCTCTCTTCTCACATGGAGCGGACCCAGCCTTGGCCCTGGCTCTGGCCCTGAAGGGGCTTTAACAGACTCAGGGCGTGGCCTCAGCACCCACCCCAGGGACCCTTCCTGCCTGAGACACGGGAGGAAAACAGGTGGAAACGGGAGTGCTCACCCAGCCGCCCAGTGCTCCCCACCGTCCCTTCCCACCGGGCCCTGCTGGTGGACGTGGCCTGGGGGGACGCTGAGCCCTCAGCACTGGGCGCCAGACCGTCCATGCTGCAGACAGGTCATAGAGGGGCTTGTCATGGCAGAATTAGCAGGCGAATGATGGGAAAGCCACACAGTGGGACATTTGCCCCCTACAAGCCATGGGAATAAAAAGTGTGTTGTGGAAGGAGCCACGGCCAGCACCTGGGACGCCACATAGCCCGTGGCGCAGAGCATCCCCATAGGAGGCTGAGAGCCCGCTGTGGCACGTGGCTACCTCTGAGTGTGGATTGGCCCTTTTCTCTCTGCTATTCCACACGTGGGTTCTAGGACAAACATTGAGGCAGGTTTTGGGTGCACGTCCCCATCTTGCTGCTGCGAGAAATGGCCTCCGTCCCAGGTCCACCCGGCCCACGTTGGCTGAGGTGAACCCTCCACAGGGACACGCACCGCCTGGCCTCCATCACGGTGCTGCTGACCCCAGGCAAGGGCAGGAAGGAATTACTGGCCCTGCCACTCCCCGACCTCCTGACAGCCGCAGCATCAGCGTCGCCACCGCCCACACCCCGGTCCCCTCCTTTCTGCTGCTCAGCCCCACGTGGACGAAGGAATCCCAACGCTAGGGAGCCGGACATCCCTCAGGGGAGGCACCCTGAATATGCAGACGCCACCTGCGCGCGTGCACACACACACGCCACACCACACAAGCAACACTACACACCCAGCACCACACACTCAACACCACAAACATGCCATACACATACCACACACCACACACATATGCCATACACACTCTACACAACACACGCCATACATACACCACACACACCACACTGCACAAACAACACCACATACACACCCAGTACCACACACACCACACACATGCCATTCACACAACACACATACGGCGTACACACACCACACCCCACGGGAGACACTGCACACACCCAGAATCACACACACCACACACATGCCAGTCACACACCACACGACACATATGGCATACACACACCACACACACACCACACCCCATGGGAGACACTGCACACACACCCAGCACCATACACACCACACACATGCCATACACCACGCAACACACATACACCACACACATATGTTATACATACACCACACACATGCCTTCCACACAACACACACATCATACCACACCCATACACATGCCATACACCACACACACCATGCACATGCCAACCATATAGCATATGTACATACCACACACTAACACCACATATACCCCTCCATCACACACAACACACGTACACAACACATCCAGCACCACACAACCATCCACACACCACGCATAACACACAAACCCAATACCACATGCCACACACCCAACACCACACACACCCAAACACAACACACATCATCCACATAACACACACACCATAAACACACACATACCATACACACACCACATACACACACACACCACCACACATACACAGCCCAAACACCACACACATGTCATCCACACACCATACACACACACCCCCAAACACACCATTCACATGCACATCCACATACCACACAACACACACATGCCATACACACACCACACACTCATCATACACACTATCTACACTTTACAAACCACACACATACACCACACACACCCCCATGCCATCCATATACCACATACCACACATGACACACATCCAACATTAAACACTACACATAGGCCATCCACCACACACACACACACACACATCAACATACTACACATCACACACATGCCATCCACACATGCCATCCACATACCACACACACAGTATACACATACCACACACAGCACATAATATACACACGTCACACACACAGCACACAAAGCACACACCACATGCACAACACAGAGAAACACAACACATACCATACATGTATGCCAGATACACTGTGCCACACACTACACAGAAACACACCACACAGACACACACCATATACCACACACACCCCACAGATACTATACACATGCCACATAGAAACGCAGCACACACCATATACCACACCCACACCCCACACACACCACAGAGAAACACAACACACACCATGCAAACATACCACAAACACGCCACACTATGCCACACACTACAGAGACACACACTATATACCACACCCCCTGCACACATACACCACGAACCCAACACATACCATATACCACACACACACCACACACTGACCACACATATACCAGACACACAATATGCCTCACCACACATACATGTCATCCTCACCATGCCACAGGTGCACACACACCACACAGAAACACCATGCACACATACCACTGCAACACATACATTACACAAACTGTGCACAAACACCACACTCATCCTACATATACATCACACACACAAACACTTCACATGTCGAATGCCACATGCACCACATCCTGACCACACACAACATACACACAAACCACGTACATACCATACCACATACATGCCAAACACATCACACACAGAAATGCCAAACACACATACCACACATACCACAATACACCCACACCATACCACATACACAAACACAACACACCAAACACATACTACGCACATTAACAATGCACACACACCATACACAGCACAGACACATATCACACACACATACACACTCAACACATAAGTACCACACACAACACACCAGACACTACATATACCACACACAGCATGTGCCCGTCTTCAACACCACACACATCACACACATGCACCCCCACACCATACACTGCACACACACCACACACATGTACCCCCACACCATACACTACACACACATCACACACATGCACCCCCACACCATACACTACACACACATCACACATGCACCCCCACACCATACACTACACACACACCACACACATGTACCCCCACACCATACACTACACACACATCACACACATGCACCCCCACACCATACACTACACACACACATCACACACATGCACCCCCACACCATACACTACACACACCACACACATGTACCCCCACACCATACACTACACACACACATCACACACATGCACCCCCACACCATACACTACACACACATCACACACATGCACCCCCACACCATACACTACACACACACCACACACATGTACCCCCACACCATACACTACGCACACATCACACACATGCACCCCCACACCATACACTACACACACACACACCTCACACATGTACCATGCACAGTACACCCACACACACACCACATCCTTGCCCCCCACCCCCACAAAGTCTGGATTTGTTCACACTCGAGGTTGATGTTGAGGCATCGTCTGCATCCTGTCCTCACCCTGCACCGGCTGTTGATGCCTCTCACTTGGGGCTCTGCCCGCCCGGCCCTCAGAGCCAGTCCCAACAAGCCACTGGAAGCCAGAGCCCACACCCCCATGCCTTGCGCTCGTGTCTCTCTGGCTCACATTCTGGCACCTTTCCACTAAGAAAGCCAGCCCCGAGCGACGGAGTCTTTGCGGGGTTCACTGCTGCATCACCAGCATCCAGAGCCGTGCTTGGCGGGACGTGGGTGCTGATATGCACCCATGGACCGGACAGAAGGACCGGATGTGGGAAGGAAAGCAAGCCTGGCACAGCTGAGACAGCTGATTTGGAGTCTGCAGCCCCAGGGAAGCATTGGCACCAACCCCACAGCCTCCCAGGCCTCCACCTGCAGCTGGCGGGGCCCTTTGTGCTCCCTCCCCCACCACACCATCCACCCCATCACAGGGTGTGTCGTCTGAAGACACACAACCTCGCTGTAAAAACTTCACATGTGACCAGTGAAGCCGGAGCTCCATCCCTGCCTCTTGCCAAGCCTGACCCCTGCTGTCCTCTGTGGGCTGTCCTTCCGGACTGTTTTACAAAGTGCATTGTGTAGATAATTGTTGCTCCAGAAATCTTATGTTGCTTTGTGGAATTTTAAAAACAAAGCATACAGTAGATGATATCCATGGTTCTGAAGCTTGCTTTTTAAACTCAATTTATGCTCTAGCTTTCTCTATGTCCGTATGAATACATGTATTTAAACAAGTGAAACTTTTTTTTTTTTTTGAGATGGAGTCTCTCACTGTTGCCCAGGCTATAGTGCAATGGCACGATCTTTGCTCGCTGCAGTCTCCACTTCCTGGGTTCAAGTGATTCTCCTGCCTCAGCGTCCTGAGTAGCTGAGACTACACTGTGCACCACCACGCCCAGCTAATTTCTTTTTGTATTTTTAGTAGAGATGCAGTTTCACCATGTCGGCCAGGATGTTGGTCTTGAGCTCCTGACCTCTTGATCTGAAAATGAAACTGACTAGCTGAGTCTCCCTAAAATTAATGAGACTTAGCTTATCAGTTCCTCCACCACTACTGAGGCTTAGCTTATTTTCGGTTCTTTCCTTAGAATAATATACTTTCTTGCAGAGAGATAGAAACTGTGAGAAAGAAGGAAATGAAAATGCTAAAAACGAAAACACAGTAAAAGAAATGAAAAATGGCTTTGAGAAGCTTGTCAGTAAACTTGACCTAGCCAAAGAAACTGGCAAATTTGAAAATAGCTCTGTAGAAATCATGCAAAATGAAAATCAAAGAGATAAAAAGAATGGGAAAACATAGAGCGTGTTTCCAAGAGACTGCAAGACCATACCGAGTATCTAACGTACGTACAAATGGAATCACAGACGCTGAGGCAGTGGGAGAAAGGATGGTCAGTAAGTTTCCAAAATCAATGACAGACGTCATTAAACCACAGATTAATGAAATTCAGAGAACAGCCATAAAGACAAACGCTAAAAAACCAAACAAACAAACAAAACAGAACAGAAACCTGTGCTTACTCAAGCTGCTGGAGAAAAAAAGACGGAGAAACTCTCTAAGGCAAACGGGAGGAGGAGGGAGGGAAACGCTTGGGGTAAGAGGCACAGCGGACACCGTGCGTGGTGGACGACGATGGAAAGACGACTTTCTGGTACTGAAAGGAAAGAGTGTTGATTCAGAATGCTTTGCCAGCGAAAATATGTTTTTAAAATTAAGAACAAATAAATCCTGTCGCAGACGAACACGAACTGTGGAATTTATGCTTACGTACCTAACTCCATCAAGAATGAATGACCTGTGATGTTCAAGAGGCAGAAAAAATGTTATATCAGACTTGATATTTTCAAAAAGAAATGAATTAAGCCTGAACAACGTAGTGAGACCCAGTCTCTACAAAAAAAATTACAAAGATTAGCCAGGTGTCATGGTGTGTGTCTGTAGTCCCAGCTACTCAGGAGGCTGAGATGGGAGGATCCCTTGAGCCTAAGAGTTTGAGGCTGCAATGAGCTGTGATCATCTCTGCCCTTGAGCCTGGGTGACAAAGCAAGACCCTGAGAAAAAGAAGGAAGGAAGGAAGGGAGGGGAGGGGAGGGGGAGGGGGAGGGGGAGGGAGAGAGGATGGGAGGGGAAGGGGACGGGAAGGAGGGGGGAGGGGGGATGGGAAGGAGGGGGGAGGGGGGATGGGAAGGAGGGGGGAGGGGACAGGGGACAGGGAAGGAGATGGGGGAGGGAAGGGATCACCTGTTTAAACCTAAAGAATGGACTTAGGAACAGCAAAAGTGGGTCACAGAATGGCGATCTTGCAATTTGGCATCTGATGGGCAGGCGCGCCCAGCACAGTTTCAACAGGCCACTCACCCCAGTGCGCAGGTCCCTCCCCGAGTTCCTCATAGAGGGATGCTGTGGGGTCACGATCTTCGAGGACATCGCCTACTGGTTGTTGGGCAGGGGCCTCAGGTGTTTTTTTAGGGTTGTTCTGCTGCATTTTGGTGCAGCCCACAATGCATTGCAACCCTAGTCAGCTGAGGGGGTTTCAGGTATTTGACTTGTGACCTCAGTAGCTGGGCAGGCTGATGAGAACAGACGAAGCGAGCTATTTTGCAGACTATAAACTTTTATTTCAGACCAAACTTCTTTGGTTTGGGTGAGGGCAACTAAGGGGGGAAAAGGGGTGGAAGCGGGGAAGAGGGAGGCCATCCAGGCAGGCACCCAGGAGATCCGGCTTCTCCTGTAGTTTGCTGACCTAAGCTGATTCAAGGCACTCTGTCTTGTAAATGGACCATTATTTCCTTCAGAAATGAGGAGTGCTAGAGTGTAGAAATGAAAGAAATGAACACAAAATGAAATTTTTAAAAACGTTTTAATTGCTGCAAACAACAACTGTTTGAAGGGAGATAGCACTGTCTTGTGTTGATAACATGCTCGACGGTGAAATGTGTGATAATGTCACAGAGGATGGGAAGGAAGAGCTGGGGAAACACTGCTGTAAGGTCCTCACACTATACCTGACGCCGTCTAATACTGTGTGAAGGGAAACTCTGATTCACTTAAGATTTAACCCTGGGATGGTGAGTACAATTTTCTGGAAGAGGTGTAAGTCATAAGACAAGGGGACATAGAACGGAATGATAAGGTAACGCTCCGTTAATCAAGAGAAGGCAGAAAAGTGAGCAAAAGAAGAAAAAAGACGTAACCAGGCCGGGCGCGGTGGCTCAAGCCTGTAATCCCAGCACTTTGGGAGGCCGAGGCGGGTGGATCACGAGGTCAAGATATCGAGACCATCCTGGTCAACATGGTGAAACCCCGTCTCTACTAAAGATACAAAAATTAGCTGGGCATGGTGGCGCGTGCCTGTAATCCCAGCTACTCAGGAGGCTGAGGCAGGAGAATTGCCTGAACCCAGGAGGCGGAGGTTGCAGTGAGCCGAGATCGCGCCATTGCACTCCAGCCTGGGTAACAAGAGCGAAACTCCATCTCAAAAAAAAAAAAAAAAAGACGTAACCAATAGAAAACACGTGACAAAATGGGAGCCTGTGATCCAATTGTATCCATAATCACATTTAATGTGAATGGTCCAGCCATGCTAGTTAAAAGAGCAGATTTTAAATAGCAAGATTCAAGTACATTGTGCCCCCAAGAAATGCACTTTAAATCTAAAGACATTTATAGAGTTAAGCATAATACACCATTCAAGTGCCAGCCAAAAGAAAGGCAGAGCCACTGTCTTCACCTCTGACGAGCAGATTTCCACAGAAGGAACGTCAACACGGATGACGAGAGACTTTGCTTAATAATGGGGGTCAGTGCTCGAGAAGACATAATCATAAATGAGCATGTCCCGAGCAACAGGGCTTCAGAAACCCCTTGAACTGGAAGGAGAAACAGACACGTACCCAGTGGTGCTTCACGACTTCCTCTCCCTTCTCGGGGTAACTGTCAGAACACGTGGACAAAAAATCAATCAGGGTGCCGAGGACACAAGCACTGCTGTCCGCCAGCTAGACCTGATCCATCTTCGCAGAACACACCGCCCCACAGCAGCAGAGAACGTTCTTCTTAAATGCACACAGACATACACCAAGAGAGGCCATATTCTGGGCCATAAAATATATCTTTGTTTGTTGAGATGGAGTCTCCCTCTGTTGCCAGGCTGGAGTCCAGTGGTACAATCTCGGCTCACTGCAACCTCCACCTCCTGGGTTCAAGTGATTCTCCTGCTTCAGCCTCCCTAGTAGCTGGGACTACAGGCGTGCACCACCACACCCAGCTAATTTTTGTATTTGTAGTAGAGACAGGGTTTCACCATGTTGGCCAGGATGGTCTTGAACTCTTTATCTCATGATCTGCTCACCTTGGCCTCCCAAAGTGCTGGGATTACCGGCGTGATCCACCTTTCCTGTCTCATAAAATATATCTTAACACATTTTAAAAAATACAAATCCTACAAAGTATGCTTTTAGGGCATAACAGAGTTAAGGAATACATTAAAAAAATGGTTATCTGGAAAGTCCCAAAATATTTGGAAATTTTAACAACACATTTCTCAATAAATCTTATGACACTTGGGAGACAATTAAAACTAGTTAATTGAAAATAAAAATACAGCATATCAAAATTTCTGGGGAAAAGCTAATGCAGCGCTTAATGGGAAATTTATAGCACTAAGCCGGGCGCGGTGGCTCAAGCCTGTAATCCCAGCACTTTGGGAGGCCGAGGCAGGTGGATCACGAGGTCAAGAGATCGAGACCACCCTGGTCAACATGGTGAAACCCCGTCTCTACTAAAGATACAAAACATTAGCTGGGCATGGTGGTGTGTGCCTGTAATCCCAGCTACTCGGGAGGCTGAGGCAGGAGAATTGCCTGAACCCAGGAGGCGGAAGTTGCGGTGAGCCAAGATCGCGCCATTGCACTCCAGCCTGGGTAACAAGAGCGAAACTCCGTCTCAAAAAAAAAAAAGAAAAGAAAAGAAAAAGAAAGAATAGAAGAACGAAAGATCCTGCAGATATTAAAACGATGCAGGCACGGAGTCTCACGCCGGCAACCCCAGAGCTTGGGAGGTCAAAGAGGGATGCTTGTTTGAGCCCTGAAATCCAAGGTCACAGAGAGCTATGATGATGCCGCCGAACTCCAGCCTGGGTGACAGAGTGAGACCCCGTCTCCTAAAAAATAGAAAGGATAATATAAATGCTACTTATTAAAACAGAATTTATACAGTACCATTTGTGAACAATTTTAGCTTTAAAAACTGAGTAGTTCTGTATCTGTTGAAGAAATTGAACTCATAATTAAAAGCCACTTAGGAGGAAAACCCTTGGCCCTGATGCCTTCACTGGTAAATATTATAAAATATTTATTGGAGGAGTAGGGGGCCGGACAGGGTGGCTCATACCTGTAATCCAAGCACTTTGGAGGCCAAGGCAGGCGAATCACCTGAAGTTGGGAGTTCAAGACCAGCCTGACCAACATGGTGAAACCCCATCTTTAAAAAAATAAAAATTAAAAAAATTAAAAATAAAATATATATATTGAATGAGTAATTGCAAGTTACAGAAGCTCTTTTAGAACGTAGAGGAGAAAGGAAAACTTCCTAATTCATTTCACGAGGCCTCCATCACGCTGATACCACACAGAGACACTGCAAATATCCTGAACAAATCCTTGACAAAATGTCAGCCAATAAAACCCAGCACTGCATGGAGAGAATAACAACAGGCGTGACCGGCAGGTGCCGTCTCAGGAATGCAAAGTTGGTTCAACAGTCAGAAGTCGGTCAACGTGATTCCCTGTAGCAGTAGAACGACTGAAAAGTCATGCGTTCCTCCCCCTAAAAATACATCATGTACAGAAAAAGAACACAGCAAAATTGAACACGATTCATTTAAAGACATTTCGGCAAGTTAGGGATCGAAGGGAATTTCCTCAGCCTGGTAAAGAGTGTAACTCTATACTTAATGTGGAAAAACGAAATGCTTTCTTCCAAGATAAGGAACAAAAGAAAGATGCTGCTTTCACCACTTCTATACGATATTGTGTGGGAGATCTTAGTTGAATTAGACAAGAAAAGAAATAAAGGGGTACAGGTTGGAAAAGCATAAATAAAAAGTGCTATTCACACATGACGTGACTGTGTACAGGAAAAACTAAGGGAGCTACACATAAACTTTAGGACAAATAAGTGAGCTCAGCAAGGCTGCAGGACGTGAGGGCAGCACAGAGCAATTGTTTGTGTTTCTCTACACTGGCAATGAACTTGCACAACAGTGGAGCATGGACCCAGAAGGTTCAATATTGTGAAGATGTCAAGTGTCCCTAAAACTATGTATAAATACAACACAACTACAAGCTAATGCCAGCAACTTTTTGGTAACGATTAGCAAGCTGGTTACAAGCTCTGTGTAAAAAGACCAAGGAACGAGGTTGAAATAGGAAGAACAAGTTGGCGAATGCAACTGTCTTCAATATTTTACTGTAAAGCTGCAGTAATGAAAACAGTACCGTTTGCAAAAGGAAACGAATATAGACCAATAAAACAGAAGAGAGTCCACCTTCAGCAAAGGTGCCTCATCTCTGGCCCCCTCTCCCTCTGTCCCACTGTGACAGCTGGGATGTGCCTCTGTCCCACTGAGTGACAGCTGGGATGTGGACAGGTAAAGGCACCCTGGCCTGTGGTTCCGTGTCTCTAGCACAGCTCCAGAGGGGTTGGTGCCACTCACATACAGGAACAAGGCCAGGAGCAGGTCGCTGCCCCAAGCGGACCCGAAATCAACGGCGCTGGCAGCAGATGTTTCTGGCGCCTGCAAAGACCTGCAAGTTTGGGTGGAATGCGTCCATCTGGGGTCATCTCCTGGGTCACATTCTGCCTTGATCAGATTTTTATGGAAACATACCTAGAAAGTTAAACCAGTATCTTGTTGAAAGTTAAACTTGTCCATGGAGACGAGAAAAGGTTATGTGAATCTTTTACTCACCTCCCAGAATCGGCTAAAAGGAACACAGCAGACGGCACCGCGTCCTGGAGAGGACTGTGTCCACGCGCTGCTGGTGACAGTTCAGACTGCACAGCACCTTTGGAGAAGCGGTCCATCTAACAAAGGGAAGTGTGCACGCATCTGTCCGGAAAGTCCTCTCTCGGGGGCACGTCTGACAGACACTGCCGCGTGTCTTCTACAAAAGATGTGTTCAAGAACCCTCCCAGCTGCACGGTCCACCGCAGTCGGAACCAGAAATAGCCTGATGTCCGTCAGCAGTGCAACGGAGAAGGGGGCTGTTTACACAACGAGTGACCTTCGGCAGTGAGGAGGAGGGTGGGGCCGCAGGGCTGAGCCTCACAAATGTCAGTGTTGCGTGGGAGGAGACAGACAGACCTAAGTGTGCACAGGCGAGGATCCCTCGGAAGCAAAAGCCTTACCGCTTAGGAGTCAAAAACGTTCCACGTGCACCGGGGCAGCGGCTCGTGCCCGTCATCCCAGCACTTCGGGAGGCCCAGACAGGCAATCACTTGAGTCCAGGAGTTTGAGACCAGCCTGGCCAACATGGCAAAACCTATACATTAGCTGGGCATGGGGACACACGCCTGTAATCCCAGCTACTTGGGAAGCTGAGGTGGAGGTTGCAGTGAGCCAGGATCGCACCACACCACTGTACTCCCACCTGGGTGACACAGCAAGACCCTGTATCAAAAAAAAAAATCAAAGTTATTCTTGCAGATCATAGAAAAACTGGGCATTTTCCAATTCATCATGCAGCACACAGAGACCACTCTCCCCTAGAAATACAGAGGCTCATAATCCCACATGCCATTCATCTGTGTATTTACTGACCATAACACATTCAGAAGGATAAAGACGGGTCAGTATTGGGGCCTCAATGACTGCAAGCCACCGCTTTACCAGGTCAAAACAGAAAGCCACGTGATACGTCAGTAAGTTCCAAGATGTTTGATAAAATTCAGCACTTCATGATAAAAACGCTTTTGCTGTGGGGCAAAGCATGATTTCTTTTTCTTTCTTTTCTTTCTTTCTTTTTGAGATAGGGTCTCACTGTCATCCAGGCTGGAGTGCGGTGGCACAATCACGGCTCACTGAAACCCTGGATTCCTGGGCTCAAGCAATCCCCTTGCCTCAGTCTCCTGAGTAGCTTGGACTACAGGTGCGTGCCACTATGTCCAGCTAATTTTTGTATTTTTTGTAGAGATGGGGTTTCGTCATGCTGCTCAGGCTCGTCTTGAACTCCTGGGCTCAAGTGATCTGCCCACCTCAACCTCCCAAAGTGCTGGGATTATAGGTATGAGCCACCGTGCCTGGCCAGCATGCATTCTTAACTTGATAAAAGTCATCTCCCAGATGTTTAAAATAGATTGCAAAATATTTTGCATTCCTTTGAGAATCATCAAAAAGAAAATGAGAAAATTTGGTAAGAATAAAGACTCGACATTTCCTGATATCCTAGGTGATGTGATCAGATGCGGAATCAAACGGAGAACAAGTGTGTTGAGTTATCTGCAGATGACCGCAGTGTCCACCTAGAAATTCCAGGATAAATCAGTCGGAATATCGCAAAGCTTTTAGAATAAATAAAAGTTGGGAATGATGGCCATGGGCAAGGTGAACGTCGAAACAAGCTGGTATTTTCTTACACATCAACAAGAACTAACATAATGTGATAGAAATAGTGTCTTCACAACAGTCACAAAACATAAAATGCCCGCAGTGAGACTTGAAAGACACACAAACAACTTGATCAAATGGACAAACTTCTACCGAGGGAGTGAAAAGATCGTCTCCGCAAATGTGAGAACCCCTTCGTTCTGGAGTGAAGCCCACGGGTGAAGAACAGAGCTTTCAATGTCAGAAAGAGGATGGACACCCAGTGGCCCCCAGGCCGGTCAGCTCAGTGCCCATGTCCTCGTCACCCCGCCTGTCCCCTGCGCTCCTCCTGTTCCCTGGGTCACAGCCCCCATAAAGCTCTGCACATAACCCTTTCCCCAGGCTCGACTTTCCAGGGAACCCAGCCAGGACATCCTCTAAATTCATGGCTAGGGAGTTCACACCAAGGGGTGGCAAACGGGGGATGCACGCTCGGCCTCTGTGGCCGGCCAGCCTGGCCCATGTCCACTTGCCAGCGTGGACCTTAGCAGACAGTTGCCCTTCCAACCCGTCAGTCCTCATCTGATAAATGGCCTCCTGAACCAGCTGGGGGATCCAATGTGACAATCCACTGAAGCTCAGCTCTGGAGCTGCAGGAGATGAGATGGAGAGACCACAGGCAGGGTCTGATCCCATTTCAGAGACCAGGTTCGCAGAGCGGAGGCCATTTTCCCCCAAGCCTACATGGCCACAGGGAAGAGCTGGGATGGGAGGTAAAAAGCCTGAGAGCACCTGCTCAGCCCCTGACCCCCAGCTGACTGGGACCCGTGCTCAGCGTGTCCCAGACCCTGGAGGGCCGTCTGTGTTACCTGGGGCTCTCTCCAGCATCCCACCCGGATCTGTTGACTTCAGTTTCCAGCAGTTCTCCAGAGTCCGCCATGCCTCCGTCCCCACCATCCTCACCGTCGTCTAAACTAGCACGGTTGCAAAGTTACTCTTCCTTGATGAAACCTGTGCTCCATGCTGGAGCTAAAGGGACTGTCTGTGCTGTGGGGGAGCTGACGGCAGTCCCAGGGCCCTGGGGCTTGGTGCCTGGGCTGCAGACCACCGCTCTGGGCTCAGGCTCAGAGCCACTCACGTCTGCCCCTCCACGGGCTGAGCTCCTGCCTGCACTGAGCCTTTGCTACTCCCCGTGGGCCCCTCCTCCCCATGAGGTGACCCTGCTGGCTCCAGGCCTCCTCCCGTCCTGGATGGGCCTCGCTGTGTCCACGCGGCTGCCACGCCGGCCCGCTCTGTCCTCGTGTTCTCCCCGTCCTCCCTGTGCACCTTTGGTTGTGGGATTTGACGCCTGGGCTGCGTGTTCTAGAAAGGCATGTGGTGGTTGTTTCCTTGCAGTTTTTTGTGTTTTTGCATGCGGGCTGCCTGGGGTCTGCGTGACGCCTGCCGTGGTGTGGGGCGTGTCTGAATGTGGGGTGTGGGTATAAACAGGTGCTGCTGTGTACCCTCCTCAGTGGGGTGTGCATGTCAACAGAGAGGCTTCTGGAGAGTTACAGGAGCACTGCCCCAGGGGGTCTCTATGGCAGGGCCAGTCCTGTCACACCCCCGTGTCCCCGGCATGGCTTCTCAGATGACACTGGCAAAGCGTGACAAAGCGTGACAGCACCGCTCCCCCTGACGGTGCACACCATGCTGGCCGTGTTGAGGTCCGGCCATCAGAGGCTGTGAACCTGGGAAGAAGGGCACACTTTGGGCGTGAGGAGCAGGCGGGGACCCACCATGCCCCTGAGGCCTGCTGCAGGCGGGCAGGCAGCCTTGTGCCAGGAGCAATGTCCTGGCACGTGTGCGAGAAAGGTCCCCATCATGGGCCCACGCACTGCACCTTTTTCCAACTTAACCTTGGCTCTGCAAGCCGCATGGGGTCTGTGGGCTTTTCTCCCCACTGTGACTGGAACCAGCAGAGCCCCTGCTTCTGTTCCTTGGGGCAGGACAAAGCCAGCCCGCGGGGAGCATGAGTGTGACCCCGCAGCCAGGCAGCCTCCCTCACATGGCGGCAGCTCCTGCTCCACGGGCCCCATGACGCTCCCTCTGCCACAGGCCCAGCAGCCTCCACCAAACGCAGAGGCTCTACCTCCCTGAAGGTGGCTCAGACCGGGCCTCTGACTTCAGGGTCTCCAACCAGCAGGGACTGGGGAGGAACACGTCCCAGAGGCCACCCTCGCTGCACTCACCCCCACGCCTCCTACTCGCTGTCATCTGGGCTGATGGCAAGCTGAGGAGGCTACGGTGGGGCTAGTGGGCAAGTGCTTGGGGGTAGTTGGGGTGAATGCTGAAGACTTGCTGGGGTACACTTTGGCAAAGAAGGGCTGTGTCTGGGAGAGCTTGAGGAAGAGGTTGGAGACTGATGCATACTGTGGGTTTGAAGGGGAAGAGCCTGGAGAAGTCGGGGCCAGCTCAGGTGAGTTGGGCTGTAGTTGGGGCTGGTCGGTGTCTTGTTAGGATTAGTGAGTAACTGGTAATGGTGAGGAGTAGCTATGATGGTGAGGAGTAGCTGTGATGGTGAGGAGTAGCTGGTGATGGTAAGGAGTAGCTGGTGATGGTGGGGAGAAGCTGGTGATGGTGGGGAGAAACTGGTGATGGCAGAGAGAAGCTGGTAATTGTGGGGAGTAGCTGGTGATGGTGAGAGTAGCTGGTGGGGGGAAGTCGCTGTGATGGTGAGGAGTAGCTGGTGATGGCGGGAAGAAGCTGGTGATGGTGATGAATAGCTGGTGATGGGGGAGTAGCTGGTGGTGGTGGGGAGTAGCTGGTGATGGCAGGGAGAAGCTGGTAATGGCGGGGAGTAGCTGGTGATGATGGGGAGTAGCTGGTGATAGTGGGGAGTAGCTGGTGATGGTGAGAGTAGCTGGTGGTGGGAAGTCACTGTGATGGTGAGGAGTAGCTGGTGACGGTGGGAAGAAGCTGGTGATGGTGATGAATAGCTGGTGATGGGGGAGTAGCTGGTGGTGGTGGGGAGTAGCTGGTGGTGGGGAGAGTAGCTGGTGATGGTGAGGAATAGCTGGTGATGGTGGGGGTGTTGGTTTTTAAATCAAATAGATTAAAAACATAAATGTAAAAGAAAACTATTTTAAACCGAATATGCAGAAAATGTTTTAATAATCACAAAGTAAAGAATTTCTTGAACAAAACACAAACTAATCAGCCATCAATTAAAAGATTCATGCATTTGACTATATTAAATAAAAAACTGTTTGTAAAAGAGCACAAAAATAAAAGTGAAAACACCACCAACTGAGAGAAGACATGTCTCACCAGGCATTAGTCTCCTGAACGGAAAAGAACGTCTACAAACTAAAAAGAGAAAAAGAATGACACAATAGATGGGCTTGAGATACGAATGTCACAGGAAAGATACAGGAATTCCTCTCTCTCACTAGCAAATGAGGAAACGCAACCTGAAATCCGCGATGAGGTTCGATGGTAACCATTATCAGAATATATATTATCAGTGCTGCTGCGTCCCACTCGGTCGACTTCATGGCTCACCAAAGGCTCTCTGGTTTGGTGCATATCTAAGGTGGGCACTGCAGTGTCCCTGGGTACACATATCTTTAAATTCTACCGGAGCCATCAGATGGTTTTCCAAAGCAGCAAGACCTCCCCCACCCATCAGCAGTACAGAGGGTCCCGGGAGCTCCCATCCTCACCAGCCCGTGGCGAGTGCACAGCGGATTTCAACTTACACCTCGTCGTTTCCCAGTGAGGGAGGGGAACTTTTCTTTACTGCATGAGCCATTTCTGTATCTTTTCTATGAAATATATATTAATATCTTAAGCCCATTTTCTATTGTCATTTGGGTTTTAAAATCTTTTTAACTTGTTGATGGTCTTTATATATGCAGGATACTAATGCCTTGCGACAAATGTCATCCCAGTTTGTGGCTTTTCACCTCTTTTGTTTTTTGATACAAAGTTTCACTCTTGTTGCACAGGCTGGAGTGCAGTGGCGCAATCTCAGCTCCCTGCAACCTCTGCCTCCTGGGTTCAAGGGATTCTCTTGCCTCAGCCTCCCGACTAGCTAGAATTACAGGCACCTGCCAGCATGCCTGGCTAATTTTTTGTATTTTTAGTAGAAATGGGGTTTCATTATGTTAGGCTGGTCTCAAACTCTGGACCTCATGATCCACTCACCTCCTGTAGTGCTGGGATTACAGGCGTGAGCCACGTGCCTAGCCTCTTCACCTTTAACTTTGTGTCCTCTGACAAATAGTTCTTTTTAAGATGTAGTCAATGTATCCATTTTTAAATTTAGAGTAGAAAATACAGGAAGCATTGCACACTCTAAGGCTAAGTACTGATTCATAGTCGCCGGTTGCCGTGGCGTGTGTGTCTGTGCACTGGGTCGCAGTGAACAGTGTGTGAGAAGTTTGGAACGCTCAGGGAAACGCTTGCACACAAGCCCCTGGTGACATGCACAAGGCTTACAGGAGAAAAGCTGGGAACGACCCAGTGTCCTGGGTTGGGGTGCTGCGCAGAGGCAGAAGTGCTGTTAGACGCGCCTGCAGACCCGCCCTTCCCTGCTCCGCTCCGCACCCGCGAAGACCAGTCCCAGGCTTGCTTGCCAAGCATTGCCCGCGAGCTTCAGCCCATGCCTGGCTCAGCACGAGGCTGGAAGGCGGGAGGGAGACAGAGCCAGGGTGCTTCTCCCGCGGCGTCTGCTTCGGGGGCCGAAGCATGGTGACGTCTTCTCCGTTGTCCCAACACCTGCCTGGGAGTCGGCCCGGGTTCCTCTTGGTGCCCAGCTCCTGGCTCTGGTGACACCACCTCCTCTCTGGCTCCCTCCAGCTCAGGAGACAGGGTGGTTTCCTGCAGTTGTGGTGGCTGTCCCAGCAGCCCCGGCCAGGCATTCAGCCTTCCCACGCCTTGGAGTCCAGCCCCCGTGTGCTCTGCTCCACTGAACCAAGCGCTACGGATTCCATTTCCCTGACTGCATCCTGAGTGATACGGGAAACTTGCAGGGACATGAATGGGTGTCAGAAACACGTTAAGGGGAGAACGTAATCGTAGAACACAGCATGATTCATCTTCAGGAAGCTCAGAAAACCAGCACTAAACAGCAAGAGTATCCACACACGTGGGGCTAAGCTCTCGTGGACAGCGTGGAGAGTGGCTCTCAGGGAAGGGAACGGCCCACTTCTCAAGGCAGGTGGTGCAGCACATTTGTGGCCCCCCAGATCCTGGGGCCCAATTGGTTCAGGGCTCAGCCAGAGTCTCCTGCTCTTGCCCATGGGCTTTCTCTCCGAGGCACATGCAGCCAGCCAGAGCCCCCAGCTCAACAATGTAGGGGAGCTGGTACTGAGACACGGATGCCCACGTCTGGGGTTCCACGCAGGGTCCTCCGCAGCTTCGTCCTCTAGGTTCCCTTCTCCTCCGCCCTGCCTGAGCCTCCAGGGGCCCCCTCATCGCCTGGGAGCCTGGCCTCAGACTCAGCTTCTGGACAGTGATGTGTTTGTAATGGTTTTTACGTTATTATTCTTTAAACCACGCAAACACGTTACAAACACACTTGTGGGCATGTGGTGTTTCTTACAATGAGCAAAGTAAATAAAAATCCTGAAGAGCAGAACCACAAGTGTGAATGCAGTTTTACCATGACGTGGAGCTCTCTGGGACGTTCTCGGGAGGGCCCTGTCCAGACCCAGCTCCCCTGCTCGGCCTTCAGGTACCGTGAGAGGGACACGCACCATTTCTGGTCCCTCAACTCATGGGAGGAGACCTGGGGGTGCTGGGAGAGACCGGGGTGGGAAGAGCAAGGACTGTCACGTCCAGGATGGGGGAAGGGGCTGGCGGGGTGAGCTTGGGAAGGCAGTGACTGCGGCTGCCTCCTGCTGCAGCCCCACCCACCGCCGCCCAGTCCCTCTCCTCTCCGTACCGCCTCCTCCTCCGCTGGTGTCTCCCTCTTTCCAAGCTCTTGTCCTGCCCCCGCATCTGCTTCCCCTTTTCCTGTTTCCTGTCCAGCCCTTCTCCCCTCCCCACCTCGACCTCCCTCTAGGGCTTTCTGTAGAGGAAGGAAAAGGGACAGAGCCAGTGCACTGCCTGGCCCCACCAGGGAGGCAGAGGCCAGCGTGCCCTTTGCCCAGGCCTGCAGACACTGGGCCTTGGGACGTCCTCACAGCTGACTCCCGCTGCCGCCGGACGGAGGTTCTGGAAGTCTTCTGAGCCTGCGGCTCACTCTCCCTGCCTGCCTTGGAGCGGTGGGGCCCTCTGTGTACTGCTGCAAGTCGGTGCAGAGATCCCTGGCAGAGCCTGCAGCTGGCCTTGACTTACTCAGGGTGGGGTGAAAAGGGAGCCACCCAATGGGCCGCCAGCCAGCCAGCCCCAAGTCATGTGCTGTGGGCTGTGGAGCAAGTGGAGAGGGACCCGGCCAGCCCACCCGGGGGGTCACTGGTGGGCAGTGTTTGCAAGGCCTGGGTGGGGGGCCAGCTGCAGGCAGAGTGCCTCTGTGCCCTCCCGCCTTGCAGTCTGGGAAGCGGGCCGACCTCTCATCTGACGAGCAGAAGCACTGAGGCCCCATTGGCGAGATCCCGGCGGGAACCAGTGGCCACATTCGTTACCTGTCGTGGTTTCGGTGAGGCAAGTTCTGAGCATGAAGAGACGCAGGCAGTTCTTAGGGAATCCTGGGGTCAGGCCTGTCCCTCACAGCGAAGCCCCTGGAAAAGGTGGGCATCTCCCCAGCATGGCCAGGTAGGGATGGCATGAGGAGGACGCCCTCTGCCCCAGGGGTACTGGAAGTGGAAGTGGGCTTGGGTGGGCTCAGCCGGCAGTAGGAAGGAGAGTGTGCTGGAGCTCCCAGATGAACAGCGGCCCCTGAGCCTCCTGTGGTGGGCAGAGTGGCCTCACCACCCACTTCGGGACCGTGAATGTGTCTTCATCGGCAAATGAACCACTGCTCTGCTCAGTGGGTATCTGCGGCCTCTGGGGTCCCACCCAGCATTCCCCCTGGAAGCCCTTGTGGGGCACGACGCACGATGCCTGGTTCTGCACAGTGTGGGTTACACCCTACGGCCGAAGGGCCTGTGCGAGAGCGCCGTGTGCATCGCATGTGGGTACACAAGTGCGCGCCTCCATGGGCCTGAGTGTGTGTACGTGTGCGTGCCTGTGTGCACCTGCAGTGTGTGCAGGTATACGCATGCCTGTGTGTGTTTCCTGATTTTCTCATATTAGCGACAGATTCAAACCCCCTTTTCAAAGCACACAGCCTTTCTCCCAACATCCAGAGACACAAGCCTATCCTGGGTGCTGTGCAATACTGCTCTGTTCTGGGCATCAGAGGGAGGACAAATGGGTGGTACCTACTGGTAATCATAAAAACCTTCACATTCGCTGACCCCACAATCTCGCTTCTGGGGCTGAATCATGAAGAACTGGTTCTGAAGACTCCTGAGACGTAACACAAAGACAGATTCAGAATGATGTCGGTTTGGTTTGTTTTTTGGGTTTTTTTGTTTTTTTTTGTTTTTGAGATGGAGTCTTGCTCTGCCACCCAAGCTGGAGTGCAATGGCATGATCTCCGCTCACTGCAGCAGCCTCCATCTCCCAGGTTCCAGCAATTCTCCTGCCTCAGCCTCCCGATAGCTGGGATTGCAGATGCCCATCACCATGCCAGCCAGTGTTTGAATTTTTAGTAGACACAGGGTTTCGCCATGTTGGCCAGGTTGGTCTTGAACTCCTGACCTCGGGTGATCAGACCGCCTTGGCCTCCAAAGTGCTGGGATTACAGGTGTAAGCCACCGTGCCCAGCCAAGAGTGATATTATTTCTATATAGAACATGAGAAACTCAGGTGATCAACTACTGGACATTCCTTGGGTGAATTAAGGTACATCAGTAAATGGAATATCATGAAATGCCAACAGTTACGGAAATAAATCTATGAGGCTATTTGGAAAATGTTTTCTCTGTTATATAAAAATGAATACAAAGTAAAGACAGGCTAGGGCTGATGTGATAGCAAAACGTTCATGCCGAGGAACCGTCAGGAGGCAGGAAAACAAAACACCTGCTCCTGGAACCTCCCACCCCCGCCCTGTCCCTCCCTTCAGGGCTCAGCCAGAGTCTCCTGGGTCTCACCTGCCCACACACCTGCCCAGCACAGGTCCATTCCCTCCTCTGTGGTGTTCTCTTCCCTGAACGCTTTCCTTCTCCTCTCTCATAATGAGGAACACAGATGCAATTTATTCAATTTATTAATTAATTAATTTTTAGACGGAGTCTTGCTCTGTCGCCCAGGCTGGAGTGCAGTGGCACAGTCTCGGCTCACTGCAACCTCCACCTCCCGAGTTCAAGCAATCGGAGATACAGTTTAGAGGACTGTTTTCAGAATTTCGCCATTCTTTAACAAATATGCATTGATTCCTACTGTGTTTATACCACCATGTTAGAAAGAGAAAACAAGCCCCCTTCTCCAGGAACTTGGAGTTCAACCAGAGAGACGCATGTACAGTTCCAATGAGAACGACAGGTGTTATGGTAACGTGCTGGGCAGGTGTGTGGGCAGGTGAGACGACCACATAATTTGTTGTCTAAACTGGGACACTTTTAAGAGCAAAGGGCACTTTACAAGTTATATAAGAAAAATGTGCCTGAACTGTCCCTGAAAACAAGGTGAGTCAGCCGTGCCTCTCGACAGGCCTCTCCCCGACGCAGTCCCTCCTCACACCTGCCAGAAGACCTGGAGTCCTCTCCTGGGGCTCAAGAAATCTCCTCCTCAAGGCAAATGTGGGCCACACCTGGGACCCTGTGGGAGCCCAGCCTCCATGCTGAGGGTGCAGGGCACGAAGGAGGCATGAATACCACATGGTCTCAGGGAATGTGCCTGGGGCTGGGCCACCAGGGTCAAGACAGTGGAGCCAGAAGGGTTGAGATCCTCCGTCCCACCCTGCCCTTTGGGTGGCCACAAGCTGCAGCCATGTGGTAAGGTGGGCTGCCCCCAACACCTCCAGTTTCTGGTTATTGAGAACCATTGCCAAAGCCCTCGAGGGCAGGAAGTAAGCAGGATCTCAAAATATCAAAGTGGGAAGGCACTTCAGTATCATCTGGACCCATCCCATCTGTGCACCTGTCTTCTTCCTGCTCTCCAAAAAATGTGATGCTCTCAACCTCACTGTGCTTCCTTCATGAGGAAAACACAGTTGATGGAGGCAGTTTCCTCTCTTTTCTGCTGCTTTAATTTCTAGAAAACTTCCTCTTAATAAATTTGAACCCACGACCTTGTAACAGCTAGCCCAGAACATACAAACCTGTTTAATAGTTGGTGTGACACCATCAAGGATTGAAAAAGAGGAAATAAAAGTGTTATTTTCACATGCAATGATTGTTTACATTAATACACAAAATAATTTACAGACATATTGTTATAAATAATAGGAAAGCTTAATGAAGTCACTAACTAGAAGATTAATGTACAAAAGGCAGCTGGATTTCTGTACAGTAACTTCCCTCAAAAAAAAAAAAAAGAAAGAAAGAGAAAACAGATTTGTAGTAGTATCACAGAATGTTAAGTATTTAAGAATAAATCTAGCAAAAAGATGTGTAGGATCTCTACAGTGAAGGGCCTCTTAAAATTCATTAAGATACATTTTTAAAAGACATAAATGGAGAGGCATACTATATTCATGGATAGGGCACATGTTATACAGTTTACAGTTCTCCCCAAATCTGTGCATATGCAGAGATGGCAATGCATTTTCAACCGAAATCCCAAAAAGGTGTTCCATGAGACTTGATGGGATTATTCTAAAATGTACATGGAAAACTAAAACACCAGGAATAGTCAGGACACTTCTGAAGTGGGAGGGAGATTTCTCCACCACACATTGGGATTGTTATGAAATTATAGCAGTGAAAGTGAGACTTTTGCATGGATAGACAGATGGGTATGAGAATTGGATACAGAACCCAGAACAGACTTATGTATAGGTGGAACCAATGGCTTTGCAGGTTAGTGGAAACAGGAGAAACATGTCGATCAATAGAACTAGAAAAACATAGTTATTTATATGGAAAAAGATGAAAGGAACTCCCAATGGATTAAGGATTTAAATGTCAAAAACAAAACTAAATTCTAATTAGAAAATGTAAGTAGCTCTCTTTTAGAGGGTGTGATTGGAGAGGATTTCTAAAACATGACACACAAAGAAGCAGAGGGCATAGTCAGAATCCACACTTGGCGAAGAATTTTAAAGGAGATGATTCACAAAGGCAAAGGCCGGGTGTATGGAACCCAACACAGGACATGCAGTGCCTGGGGCTAGGAACCTGTTACTAGAGTCCAAGAGCGAGCTCCAGTGGGGTGAGCCTGCAGGAGTGGTGGGCTTCAGTGGAGGACTCACTGGCTACAGCAGCTGGCAGGGAGAGACCCAGGGGAGTCTGTTCCCCAGACCTCACCCTGTGCCCTGTCCCTGCCTTCCTGCTAGAGCCCCCCGTGGATGAACCCAGGAACTTCGGGGAGTCCAGCTCATGGGCCTGAGGGTAGGGAGGACTGGCTGCCCACTCCCCACACTTCCTAGTCTGGGGGCTTCTTTCCCGAGGAGCTCCTAGGCTTAAACGTGGCCTTTGCTCCCTGTAACCTGCAAAGCCAGCAGGGCAGCTTGCAAGGGCTGTTTTCTAGGCTCCGGCATGGACCACAGCTTCCCCCCACCCGGAGCAAGACTGCCTGTCCGGGCTGCGCTGTCCTGGGAAGGGCTGCAGTGTACAACATAGCTTCAGAATTCCTCAGAGCCAGAGAATGCAGGGCTCGGGAAACGGACACCTCTGGGGACAGGGCGGATGTCCCTGAGCCTGGATTCCTGCCTCTGACCTGACTTCCGGCTTGGGATTCCCAAGACAAGGGTCAGTGTGGGATGCTCCTTTTAGGGGAAATGTCCCCCTTGGGGCCAGTGGAGTCACTCCTGTGGTGGAGAGTGCGATGGTGTAGACCAGGCTGGCCCAGTGGTCCCTCCAGTGGAGGCTGAGAGGCCTTCTCTCTTCTCCCAGGACCAGGGACAGTGTCCGGTGGATCTGGAAAGACCAGGAGGGGTGGGGGCAGCTGCCAGCCCCCAGCAGGGCCCATGGCCAGCCCCGTCCCCCTCTCCAGGCCGGGCCTGGGCTGCTTGCCCATCAGTTGGTTTCACGAGGGCTCAGAGCCCTGAACTTTTCAAACATCCTGATTCTCAAGAGCAATGGATTGATGTGTTACCCGTTCTCTGGGCACATGAGAGCTGATAAAGTTCACTTCTTTCATTTCCTTTCATGCTCAGTTTGACTCTGGTGAGCAGAACTTGATTTTTATTATAGAAGCTTCCAGCACAGACAGGGAGCCTGTGTGTGCTTGGAGGCACCTCAAGGTTGGAGTCTCATGAGGCTACCCCTGTACGCTGGCCAGGGTTGTTTCTGTTATAGTGAGAACATGCTTATGAACACACTCATGCACACACACTCACATATTCAATGCTCGTATTCACACAATCCTCACACATTCACACACATTCACACTCACATGTTCACACACACGTTCACGCACTCACACATTCACACACACGTTTACACATATCACACACATTCATATACATGTACATTCACACACACATTTATACAGTCTCACATTCACACACATATTCACACACATTCACACAATCCTCATACATTCACACACATTCACACTCACACATTCACACAATCCTCACATTCACACACATATTCACACTCACATGTTCACACACATTCACACACATGTTTATACATATCACACACATTCACATAGATGCACATTCACACATTCACACACATTCACACACATTCACACAATCATACATTCACACACATATTCACACTCACACATTCACACAATCCTCACATTCACACACATATTCACATGCACACGTTCACACACTCACACATTCACACATGTTTACACATATCACACACATTCACATACATGCACATTCACACACATTTATACACAGTCTCACACATTCACACACACATTCACACAATCTTCATACATTCACACACATATTCACACTCACGCATTCACACAATCCTCACATTCATATTCACACTCCCATGTTCACACACACATTCACACACACGTTTATACATATCACACACATTCACATACATGCACATTCACACATTCACACACATTCACACAATCCTCATACATTCACACACATATTCACACATTCACACACCCTCACGCATATTCACACATATTCACATGCTCACACATTCACACACATTCACACACACATTTACACATTCACACACATTCACACTCACAGATTTCACACACACACTCACAAACAAGACGGCAGAACACTGCTTGTTCTGCCCCCTCCCAAACACTGTCAGGCAACTCATGGCTCATTGTGTGACGTCCACCAATGCCCACGGAAGTGCCCTGAGTATTGATGTTGGATTAACAAGAAATACTAGTGAGTAGGTGAATTTGCCCATGAATAATGAGGCTTGACTGTGTTTTACTTGAAGAAAAACTTAGAGAGCTAGAAGTGATGTGGAACCTCATTCAGGAAGGTGACTTGCTGTTCTTCCTGAACTCACGTGGCACCAGGGTCCCAGGGTCCCTGCGCCCTGGCCGCCGGGTCTGGCGGGTCTGGGGGATCTGGGCTTAGCAGTGCATCTCTGACATGTGCCCCTGATGTGACATCTGCTGTCTGGGGACTGCACTGGGAGAACTTGCCCTCATCAAACCGGTGCCTCAGGCCAGGCTCTGTAGGGAGCCGCTGGGGACCTGCCGCGTGGAGGCTCCTGGCACAGCCCCTGGCAGGGAGGGAGTGAGCAGCAAGCCCAGGGCCGTCTCTGCAGGCTGCAGCTTCTTCCAGGTCAGCCTTTGCATGCGAGTTCCAAAGTCAGTTTCCACTCACAGGAAGCCGGAGTCATTGAGGCTGGGTTCCAGCACAACCAAGCTGCCCCCGTGAGGCTGCCGGATACCCAGATGTTTGTGTTGAAAAGAGACAGACAGGCAAGATTTGTCACGGATGAATCACCGGCCGTGCTCCTAGGGACAGCTAATTTTAAAGTAGTCGGGACTGTTTCAAGGTCACGGTGACCCTCATGGGCTGTGTTAGTGCAGAGTCAGACCTGAGAGGCGAGAGTGTGTCCGGCAGAGCGTGGATCTGGGGGTGCTCCCAACTTTCTCACAGGCGACAGCGGTGTTTAGGCTTCGCTCCTGACTTCGGTGTCCGCCTCAGCACCTTTCACCTGCTGAGCCCTTAGTGGAGCTGCAGCTTGGAAGCAAAAGGAGCTTGAGGCTCCCAAGGTTCCAGTTCTCCTCGAGGTTCCAGTTCCTCCCAAGAGCAGCTGAGGCACGGACGGATGGCCCAGCCCCGGGCGGCGGACACAGCAGTGGGCCGGGAGCCAGCAGGCGAGGGCCAGGCCAGGTGACTGCCCAGACACTCCTGCCTGCAAGCTGCATACCTCCCCCACTGCCTGGGCTGGCCAGAGCTCACATGGAAAGGATGCGCCTGACCCCACAAGGCCGTTCCCATGGCAGCCGGCGACGCGCAGTCAGCTGCACCCTGGATTCCTCACATAGCTCAGGGGCCTCGGCCCGTGGCTCTGCAGAACTAGGCCTCCGGAGCAAACTCCCCACGGTTTAAACGGCTCCTGCCCCTGGGGGCTGGCCCTCTCCCACCTTGGGGTGGGCAGGCAGAACCCTCCACGGGGAGGGTGCAGGCATTGATAAAATCTGGGGAAAGATGGGGACATCTGGAGGAAATGTCAGGCAGAAAGTGACATCTGTCTGCCTCTGTGTCAGCGTGGCCGGGCGGCGTGTTCCCCATCTCCGAGCCTGTGTCACTGAGCCCTCCAGCGAGCCAGGCACGCAGGCCTAGCACAGTCTGTGCGGCTCACGGAGAGGCGGCCACATGTGGTGGGATCTGTCCACAGGCCTCTCGAGAGCCACATCTGCCAGCCCGGGAACCTCACTGGGCCTCAAGGCACTGCTGGGGCCGGGGAGGGGTCACGCCTGCTCTTCTGATCTACACTGGCCTCTCCCAACCAGGAACAACTGCCTTAAAGCACCCCTCACCAACAGGGAGTGCCCTGCCTGTGGGCACCACGAAGCCGGGGTCTCGCTTGTTCCTCCCCGACTTCCTTCCCCACCTGGGCTCCCCAACTCCCTCGGGGCAGGGGTGCTGGTCTGGGTGGATGTGCCGGCTCCTGCCCTGTGCCGCTTCCTCTCACCGCCTCCATCTCTAGCTCCTTCTGCATCTCCCCGCCACTCTCACCTCCACCTCCCTCCTTGGCCTGTCTCCTTCTTTGTCAAGCCACGAGTGGCCTCAGACGTGGTTACAAATGCTCTGGGGCTGGCAGGTGGTGGGGATGGTCTATGATGCCAACTCCAGTGCACACAGGGGAGCCGAGGTCCTGCCACCATGACTTGGCCATAGTCACCAAAACCTCCACAGGAGTAGAGCACAGGTCACCTCCTGACCCCGGACTGAGTTGTGGCTGCTCCTTGGCTCTGGCGGTGGAGGGAAGGGGATGTGGAATGAAGGGTGGAGCTTTTGGTGAAAAGCTGTGGTGAGAGAGAATGCAGACGGGGCCAGATGTGTTTCCCGCAGGAGGTGGAGTTGCTGGAGTCGGGTGGATGGTGGACGGAAGCGGGCCTGCCCCAGCCACGCAGCCGGACCCAGCACCCGGCTCCAGGAAGGCAGGCCTCCTCAGGGCTGCTGAAGGGCTCCCTGGAAAATAAGGGTCACCTGCCCCTCCTTCGTGGAGGCTTCCGTGCCACAGAACGTAAGTTTTCTTTTGTCTTTACTGAGAAAGCTCGTTTTGTTATGGAAAAATGAAACCAGAGAATTTGTACAACCGGGAGCCGTGGGCGGATAAACGGAAACCCTCACCAGCCGGTTCTGGGCAGCAGGACGGCGCCTCGCCTGCCCCACACCCCAGGTCAGGGCTGCACACACCTGCGCCTGCCATTCATCAGCAGCGGCAGCGCGTCCAGGCCCAGCACCCCGAAAGCCAGGGAGGGCCTCTGGACCCGCTCTCCTCACCACGCAGCACTCATGGGCCTCTGGACCCGCTCTCCTCACCACGCAGCACTCATGGGCCTCTGGTGTTCACGTCGTAGCTGCGTTTCCATCGGCACCATTTTTAACTGAGTTAGAGAAAATCAGACACTTGTACTTCAGGAGACAGAGATTTCTGGCCACTGTACTTTATTTCACTTTATTCTATTTCACCTAAAAATTTTGCCGGCCAGGTACGGTGGCTCACGTCTATAATTCCAGCACTTTGGGAGGCCAAGGAGGGTGGATCGCTTGAGGTCAGGAGGTCAGACAAGCCTGACCAACATGTCGAAACTGTGTCTACTAAGAATACAAAACCATTATCTGGGTGTGGAGGGGCGGCCTGTAGTCCCAGCTACTTGGGAGATGGAGGCAGGAGAACCACCTGAACCCAGGAGGCGGAGGTTACAGTGAACCGAGATCGGGGCACCGCGCTCCAGCCTGGGCAACAGAGCGAGAGACTTTGTCTCGAAAAACACAAACCAAACCAACGAAAGGCCTCTTGGGAACGTCGGTCGTCAGGTACAGGGTGCAGGCTCCAGCGCACCTGACGCCCCCACCTCTGTGAGGACGCGGCGATCGCAGATGAGGCCTCAGTGCGGGAAGGCTGAGACCCTTGCCAGGCCACACTACCCCTGCCACTGCCCCGCTGCACTCCATCCTGTGCCGGGGGTCCTGGATGGACTCGCAGCCCGGGGAGTCCCCCTCTACTTCAGACAAAGAGCTAGTGGGGCCGAGGTGCTGAGCCTGGCTGCAGGGTGGGAGGAAAATCACTTGGGAGCCGAAAACCCCCAGACGCTGGGCCCCACCTGCAGGGGAGGCAGGTCCCGGCCCTGGGTGGTGGGATGGGTCCCGACTCTGGCCGTTGGGGCTGGCCCCCGGGGTGCTGCTGTGCGGCCAGGCTGAGGGTGTGGGTCCCCAGGGAGTGTTTGCTGCTCCGCAGGGCAGGGCAGGCAGATTCCAGCGACTCACCCCAGAGGCCCTTGGGACGGGCGGATTCCCTCAGGGAGGGCGCCTGGCCTGGCTGTGGGCATGGGAGGAAGTGCAGCCCCAGTGGGTGAAGGGTCCCTGTCTGCGTCCGGAGCTTTGCTGTTGCCACCATCATCCTCAGGTGACACGGCCCGATTCTGGGGCTCACGGCGCCCTGTTTTCACAGCCATTTGATTCCTTAGGCCCCGTCCTGGGAGGGCGGATGCCCAACCTCTGGGCCCTGCAGGGACAGTGTGTCCTTTTCCACAGAGTGGCCAGCCCAGCACTTCCGCTGACCACACTGTAGGGGCCGGGGCCATGGGCTCCCACGCTGTGTGGCGCGGGAGGGCCAAAGCCCCACGCCCCTGCAAAGGGCAGATAAAGCCAGGACCAGCTTCAGCAGGGACAGGACTCCTGCAGCAGAGAGGAGGGGACGTGGCTTGTGGTCGGTTACCCTCCTGGAGGGAGACTGTGATTAGCAACAGGCAGGTGCGTCGCCGGCGAATTGACTGACAGCTTCTCCACTCAGGGCTCCTCCGTGGGCAGTGCCCCTCCGTGGGCAGCCCCTCCCCAAGCTCCCTTTCCGAGGCTCCTCCCCACCATCCGTGGGAGCCCCCCATGGCCCAGCCCAACAGCTGAGCCCAGTCCCCCGAGCCCAGCCTTCCTTCCTCTCCCCGTCTCCTTTCCTGTTCTGTGGACTTCCTGGGGTTGCCGTGATGAATGGCCACAGCCTTGGTGGTTTTAAACAGTGCTCACAGTCTGCAGGGCAGGAGTCTGAAAGCAGCATCGCTGGGCCAGCGAGCCCCTCTCAGACTCCGGAGCAGGTCCCGCAGGCTTCTCCGGACTCCCGGTAGCCGTGCACTCCTCGGCTTGTGGCCACATTGCACTGACCTTCGTGGCAGCCTCCTCACCGTGCTCTCTGCCTGCAAGTGACTTCCTCCTGCAAGTCTCCTCATGTGACCCTTGCGATGCCACCTGGGCCCACCTGGACAACCTCAGACGATTCAATCCCACCCCAAAGATGCGTTTCCCACATAAGGTCACATTCGAGTGCCGCGGGAACTGAGACCTGGAGCCTTTGGGGCTGTTTTCCGGCTGAACACGCTGCTTACGCCTGACCCGAAGCCGCAGGCTGCTTCCTGATGGGCACAGGTCTCCTGCCCTTCCTTGGCTTCCAGGCAGAGGCTCCCGAGAGGCCTGTGTCCTTCTCCCTCCCAAGGCAGTGCTGCCTTCATGGAGCTCTGTAGGTGTGACTTTTGGTGGGGGAGACGCTGCCCCCTTACCCTTTAACGAAAGAGGCTGCTAGGAGGGCAGCTGTCCACACAGATCCCGGGAGCTCGAGGCCACAGGCAGGCGCCCACCAAAGGCTCCAGCCTCCTTGCCGCAGTGTGCTAGTTAGTGTCCACTGCTCCGCAGTGATCAGCCCCTCGCTCTGCCTTCCCCAGTCCAGGTGTGTGTAGCTGTGGTCGAACAGCTCACGCAGCCATGACACAGAACATCCACACCCTGCCTTGGTGACAGTGCGGGGGGGCAGGGGCCAGGGGTCCAGAGAGCAGCCCTGGGCCGTCACCCTGCTCTGAGACCCAGATGTGATGGGAAGATGCAGACGCAACACCCAAAATTCTGGGGCAGGTGCTCCGTGGGGTGGGTTCCCTGAGACTGGGAGGGACGTATCTGAAAGTCACCGGATGCTCAGAATCTGTACGCAGCTCCAGGGCTGCACAGAGACGGCTTCGACCTCGCTGCCCCCGGCCCCTAAGGGACCAATGCTCCAGCATACAGCCTCGACGGGCCTCGGGCCAGTTCCTCTCCGGGTGGACTTCGGGGTCTCTGATTTTGGGGTGAAGCTCTCTGGCCCCGGCTGTTTCCGCCTCAGCATTTCCCGTTTGCATGCTGGGGTGGGCACCAGGTGTGTCTCTAGCTGAGTGGCTCCTGGGCCTCTGCTGCTGGTCCCTTGGGCACCTGGTCGCTGCTCCCGGACAGCCCAGCACCTGCCCCTGTGGCCGCCCTGGCCATGGCCCCCACGCTGGCTCTCAGTGATCCGGCACCCACAGGAGCCGGGCCTTCCAGAGCCACTTCCAGAACAGCAGTGGGTGGGCACCGTCTCAATAGTGGCCAGCTCAGGTAGCCGGACACGCGCCAGGCGACCCTCGCGAGGGTGAACTAGACCCGGACGCCGGGCACACAAGATAGGCAGCGGCAAGTGGGGCCCTCTCCCTCCTCCCTCGAGGCGGCTTCAGGCCAGGTCTTCAAGCGTCCGACCATCTTGCGAGAGCCGAGGCCGGCCGACCTGGCCCTTCCCTTTCTGCTGTGTGTGCGGGCGGGTCTCTGTGTATTCCAGCCATGCCCTCCTCTTCCCCAACCCACTCCCAATAAAGCGCCGCACACGGGCCCCTCCTGGGGGTGCTGGGGACCCCACTGCGATGGCAGAGGTTGATGCCCAGGAGGAACGGGGCTGAGGGGATGCGTCAGGGAGAGTGGGGTGGGAGGGAGGCGGGGGCACGGGGCTTGGAGGAGCTCAGGGCCGCAAGATCGTGTTCCTGAAAACAGATGGAAGGGATCAGCTTGTCTTGGCCACTTTCATCCTTTTTTCCTCGTTTCCGTCAAATAAATTCCTCGGGCTTCGGGGGCCATGGTGTTTAGAGAGGGGAATCCGGGCAAGTGTCGTTTCCCTGCCTGGACGCCGCCACCACGGGAAGTGAGCACGTGTGCACGGGTGGACGCTGGGTGCGAGGTGGGGGTGGACGCTGGGTGCGAGGTGGGGTGGATGCTGGGTGCGAGGTGGGGGTGGACGCTGGGTGCGAGGTGGGGTGGACGCTGGGTGCGAGGTGGGGTGGACGCTGGGTGCGAGGTGGGGGTGGACGCTGGGTGCGAGGTGGGGTGGACGCTGGGTGCGAGGTGGGGGTGGACGCTGGGTGCGAGGTGGGGTGGACGCTGGGTGCGAGGTGGGGTGGACGCTGGGTGCGAGGTGGGGGTGGACGCTGGGTGCGAGGTGGGGTGGACGCTGGGTGCGAGGTGGGGTGGACGCTGGGTGCGAGGTGGGGGTGGATGACGGAAGAAACAGATAAACGGAGAGGCCGCGGCAGGGAGAGGCTGGGAGCTGCTCCGCCGCAGGACCGTTTGTCCCGGCCTGGCGCTGTGGCACTGACATTAACCGGCCAGAAGCCTGAATCAAGACAGAGGAAACAGAAAACGAGGCAGTCGCCGCCCACGCTGAAATCGGGGCACTCGAGGCTCCTTGAGAACAGGCTCTGGAGCCAACTCACCTGGGCTCACCTGGGCTCAAACCCCGGCCACCCGCCCACGGGCTGGGTGCTGTTGGCTGAGGCATTTCCCTCCTTGTGCCTCAGTTTCTTCACCTCCCTTAGGGACATGTCAGCCTGAAGGTGGGGAGGACGTGTCCGGGGAAGTGAAGACCCCATGAATGCGGCTCTGGGAGATGAGCCCAGCAGATGCCAGTTTCAAGGCAGAGGTGAGGGGTTGGTTCAGGTCTTTTGGGTCTGAGGGACTCAGGAAGGTGCAATCAGGGAAATTGAGTCAGCCCCTGGACAGAGGAGCTCAGAGAAGGGGCGAGTGCCGTGACCAGGGAGCAGCGGAGAGGAAGGTGCAAACCAAGCCTGATACCAGGGGCCGGGGAGGAGGTTCCTCGGAGAGGGGGCGGGAGAGCAGGGTAGCTTCCTGTGGCTGGCTCGGGGCTGCCATGGACAGTGACAGAAGGAATCAAGCCTGCAGTTTAGGGAATCTGTTCCTGGTGACCCCTGGGCTAAAGGACTCATCAGGGCAATCCCAGTATCTTGCCCTGACACGTAAGTCACCTAGGAGGGTGGTGGCGTGGTCACAGCAGTGCAATGTGCCTCCTTGTCACCTGAGAGCTCACCCCGGGCCTCACCCGGCTGCTTCTCCAAGGCCCCCTTTCTGGCCAGCCCCAGAGGAAGGTGGATGCGCAGCGGGAGGACTGGGAGGACTGGGGAGGGGTTTGGGGTCAGGCCGTCCCAGAGGTGGTTTTGCCGGACCTCCGGGTCTCAGACCACAACTGCCTTGTCACACAGAGAGGGCCCAGGAGGGGCTGGCGAGGCAGCGCCAGCCTCCCAGTGTATTGGGTGGAAATGGCAGAGAATTCTGCGCTTGAAGCCCCCATTGCCCCAGGGCTGGCTGAGGGGCCTGGAGACTGTGACCAGCCTGGGAGGCTCCATGTGGCTCTGTTTAAAGTTTCGGTAAGAGTTGGGTTTGTTTGTTTGTTAATGAAGATTGTGTCTTTCTTTCAGGTCTCTAAAGGCAGAATCACAAAGAGCCTGAGGCTGCCTGGAATTTTCTCCCGCGCCAGCCATCTCAGCGTGCAAGGCCTTTGTACACTTCCCTGGAATGCGGCTTTTATTTTCTAACAAAGCAAATGTTTTACTGTCGGTTTTCCTTTAACAAATAAATATTGGCTCCAACAAATGTCAGAGGAACTCTACAAAATAAACCCAAGTATCTGTGATTAATTAAGGGGAAAATCATCCTCCCCACTCTTCCCCTCCCCAAAATAATAAGTCCCAAGAGGAAATTTTCAGCTGTAGGCCCCTCCAGAGCCTGGTGGGTTTCTGGAGTTTGGGGTGGTTGAGTTTTTCTCCGGCCTGGGGAGGCCCCATCCTGAAGCTCTTTATCTGCTTCTCCCCACCCATCACGTGAGGGGTTGGAATCCAATAATGGCAGAGATGTCCCCCTCTATGCTGTGAGGAAGGGCTCTGCCCGGGGCTAGAACCTGATGCCACATCTGTGTTTTTAAAAATACAAGGCCAGCCTGTTGATTCTCCCAGGAGCTTCATGGTATCAACCAACCCCTGGGGCTGGGTGGCCCTTCCGAGTAGCCCCATAAGGGCAGGGGCCTTATGGACCTTTGCCATATCCTTCCCCATTGGCTTATTTGGGAGGGAAAAGCTTCATCACTCCTCTCAGCTTCTGTTCCAGGCCTGCAAATTAAACTGACAACAGGCAGACTTGCAGCAGAAAGGACAGCAAAAAATTAAATTTTTTTTTTTTGAGACGGAGTTTCGCTCTTGTTACCCAGGCTGGAGTGCAATGGCACGATCTCGGCTCACCGCAACCTCCACCTCCCGGGTTCAAGCGAGTCTCCTGCCTCAGCCTCCCAAGTAGCTGGGATTACAGGCACGCACCACCATGCCCGGCTAATTTTTGTATTTTTAGTAGAGACGGGGGTTTCACCGTCTCGATCTCTTGACCTTGTGATCCACCCACCTCGGCCTCCCAAAGTGCTGGGATTATAGGCGTGAGCCATTGCGCCCGGCCTAGAAAATTAAATTTTAATCAGAATGTTATGTGCACAGAAGCTTCACAGACAAGAAGCAAAAACTGGAAACAGGGGTGTGGCATAGGAACTTACATACCATTTTAACAAAGGCTGATAAATTGTGGAGACGAGACTGGACAAATGAGAGAGGGGAGTTCAGGCTCCTAGAGTGGTGGACTGTTGGAGGTGATTAAACAGTGTAGGGGGTAAGGGTTGTTTCATAAGGGCTTTTTTGTAGTTAAGAGTCCTTTTTCTCTGCCTGGTGCTGGAGACAGGAACACGTTTACCCAGAGAAATGTGTGCCCTGCTTTTCAGCAACAAGAGGAGGGCAGCGAGCTCTTCCTGAATCTGTAGCTTCTGAATTGCCTTCAGCTCAAAATAATTCTTATACCATATTTTGGGGTCATGTATTACAATTCCCTTCACCAAGGGTGGCTCCAGAGCAGGTGCAGTTGAACAGGGCAGCCACCAACATGCCCAGCAGCTGGGTCCCCAGGGGTCTGGGTAGCCCCCCAGCCTCCACCACCAAGACCTCCTAGGCTGACCAATGTCACCCCCTCGAAGCTGACACCCCAGTGGCCAACACCAGTTAAATCTGCTTCACCATGAAAAGGTTTCTTCAAGGAAAACGTTTGCCTGAATAAGAGTGCAGGATTGTACTGTAGCCTTTGCTGAAGGCAGAAGACGCTTCTATTCAGATGTCACATGCCCTCCCTCCGCTGCAGAGCATGGCCGATTCCCCAGGGACCGGCTTCCTGCTTTCATTCCACTGATGTCACAGGAGCTCTGAGTCTGGTTCTTGCAAATGTCTGAGTTTGGTGTTTTATGGCAGCCGTGGATTCCTAGGACAAAGATCCCATGGAAACTTAGCCCAGGTTCAGTTAACAGGGCATTCTCCCCTTCTCCCCAGCTGCTGCAGAAGCCCCCAACCAGGAGAGGACAAATCTTGCTGAGGAGTCAGGGCTTCCAACAGGTATCCCCAGAGATGCTAGCGGGCAGGTGAACCGGCACTCAGGGCCACACAGGCAGGTAGATGGTGTCCCTGGGCGGGGTCTGCTCATCCCTGTGGCTGGCAGGGGTTTGACAGAGTCACAGGGACTGAAGCTGGGGGAAGTGGCTCAGCAGTGGCTGATTGGGCCTCCCAGAAGACCCCTGGCTGCCATGAGGATGCAGCATCAGGGGACCGGCCACTTCCAGGCCATCTCCAGGCCATCGTCTCAGGACTTCATCTCAGGACTTTATCTCCAGGACGTCGAGTCCGCCATTTCCAGGCCACCTCCAGGCAGGACGCCCACTCGTCTCTGTTTTACTTTGCTCTTCCTCTCTTGTCTCCAGAGTGGCCTGCAAGGGCCTCTTCCCAACTGCCCCTTTCTCTGGACTTCAGATATTTCACCTAAAAGCCCCAGAGAGGACTCCTTGGAACATGGCTCATCAAGGCAGAGTCCTGGACTTAGGAATGGGTGCTTAGAATTGGCAGAGGTGGGGTGCCCTCCTCCATCCCCCCAGTTTCCAGTGCCTCTGCCCCCTCCCTGCCTCTGTGTATAACCCTGAGCTCCCCTCCACGAGGAAGGTCAGGGGAGCCTCCGGTGGTCCCTGCCACCCAGCATCCCCAAGTGTATCCTCCTCTCCATTTACACACCTGGTCACAGCCACTGACCCAGGAAGACCCAGCCCCTCCCTCTTACCTCCTGACGGCCCCTGCTCTGCACAGCGCTGGAGGACAGACGCCCCCGTCCAACACCCCCCTCGGCCTTTTGCTTGCACACATGGCGTCAATCAGACACCCACCCCCACCCACAGACGACATCTGACCAGCAAGTCAACTGCCAGCCTCCCAATTACAGCCGTCAGCCAACTTCTTTCTGTCTATCCTTGGAATGCGCTCCTCCTGGCCCTCCCACCCCTGCCTGACACCCCACTGCCAATCTCCCATGCCCCTCGTAGGGTCAGAGACCCCAGCGCCTGGCCCTTCCTCACTCCCTGGGCCATCTTGCCTAGGCTCCAGGCTTGCCCGGAGATTGCACAGACCCCTCCCAGCCTTACATCCCCGTCCGCAAACTGTTTCTTCCCGATGAGCATTTTCAGGCCAAGGAGGTTACTAAGTACTCATCTGGAACTGAACATTTCGACAGACACCCCCTGCACACCCTCCCACACACAGCCCCGTGCGTCTCCTGTGCTCTGTTCAGGGACTGGAACTGCTCTGGAAGTAACTGCAGCTCCTGGAAGGTCAGGCTCTGTGGAAGGGGAGAGCACAGCCCGGCCGGCTCTGCCCACAGCCCTGTGCAGGGACGTAGGGGCCCCACAGTGAGCCCAGCGTACAATTCCAGGATGTCTTTCCCTCCCTCCCTCCACGCCCGGACAATGTAACTGCGGAATGGAAAACATCAGTCACTACACAGTCCGGCTGCCAATGAGTACAGAGGAAAAGCGGCACGGAGGTCAGGAAGCAAACGCGTGCAGCCTGCAGGCACGGACAGCTTCCACACAGGTAACAGCGCCCTGGGGCGGCAGGCTCAGCTGGGAGCACGGACACCTTCCACACAGGCTCAGCTGGGAGCACGACACCTTCCACACAGGCTCAGCTGGGAGCACGACACCTTCCACACAGGCTCAGCTGGGAGCACGACACCTTCCACACAGGCTCAGCTGGGAGGACGGACACCTTCCACACAGGCTCAGCTGGGAGGACGGACACCTTCCACACAGGCTCAGCTGGGAGCACGGACACCTTCCACACAGGCTCAGCTGGGAGCACGGACACCTTCCACACAGGCTCAGCTGGGAGCACGGACACCTTCCACACAGGCTCAGCTGGGAGCACGGACACCTTCCACACAGGCTCAGCTGGGAGGACGGACACCTTCCACACAGGCTCAGCTGGGAGCACGGACACCTTCCACACAGGCTCAGCTGGGAGCACGGACACCTTCCACACAGGCTCAGCTGGGAGCACGACACCTTCCACACAGGCTCAGCTGGGAGGACGGACACCTTCCACACAGGCTCAGCTGGGAGGACAGACACCTTCCACACAGGCTCAGCTGGGAGCACGACACCTTCCACACAGGCTCAGCTGGGAGCACGACACCTTCCACACAGGCTCAGCTGGGAGCACGACACCTTCCACACAGGCTCAGCTGGGAGCACAGACACCTTCCACACCACAGGTAACAGCGCCCTGGGGCGGCAGGCTCAGCTGGGAGCACGACAACTTCCACACAGGTAACAGCGCCCTGGGGTGGCAGGCTCAGCTGCGCCAATTCTCTGGTCCTTGAAGGAAACACAATGAAAAACACATCTGTCTGACCCCGTCTGTGAGCCTGGAGGGTGCCCTTGGGTCTTGCTGGTCCCTGAGGTGGCTCCAGGATGCTCCCAGCCTGAGAGTCAGTGGCTCTCACCGCTGTTGAAGATTCAGATGCGCCTGTGCTTAGAAACTGTAGCTCACATCTGGGGAGACGAACAGGAGCCAAAAGTCACACTCCAAAGAGAAGGTCCCCGCCGAGCACCTGAGGTTGAAAGCCTGAGCCCGGGGCCCGGGGCCCAGGAGCTCAGGGCCCGAAGAGACAAGCCAGTGCATCGGGAGGTCTGCAAAACTGATCCCCTCTTGATTTATTTTGAATTGTGTAATTTGAGAAGGAAAAAGTCCTATGAGTTGGCATCCCGCCGATGTTGCCCTCCTGGCGTGTTCACCACCTGTTAACCTGGGAGTTCCTGCCTTGGGCTGAGGAGCCCAGGGGCTATGAATGGAGCTGGGCTGTGAGCCGGGCTCCCCTTGGGGACCTCAGGTGGATAGGAAGGGATTTGGGCAGGAGGGGACATGGGGAGGTTCAGGTGGGGAGGACAGCTGGGGAGGAGGCAGGGCAGGGGCAGGGGTGGGGCAGCGCCTCAGGAGGGTGTTGTTCCTCCCTGTGTGGGTGCTTGTTTCTGTTCCCTCCAGCAGAGCTCCTGGTGGGTCCCTCTGGGTGGCGCCCACCTCCAGGGCATCCCCCTGCTCCGGGCAGTGCTTGCAGCTGGTGGCAGGGCAGGCCCTGCCCATGAGCCAATGGCAACATCCTCCTGGTTCCTCAAATCCCCCTGAGCTGCCTGTTCCAGTCCCCTTTTCCCAGTAGGGCTGATTGGACCCGAGGCGCCAAGGAGCTTGGCTTCCACCCTGGGAGGGGCTCTCTGCAGGCGGGGCTGGGGCTGCTGTGGGCTGACGGTCACCCTCATCCCGGGGGCTCTGTGGACCTGGCTGTGGCCCGGCCCCACCTCCTCGGATTCTGGTGGGCTTTTCTGGCTTTACCCACGGCTCAGCATGGAGGCCCCACCTCAGCTCTCGCCTCGTCAGGAGGGACCCCCGTGGGGAATGGCTCAAAGCCAAGCCCCACTCAAGGGCTGTGCCCCAGGGAAATAAGCAGGGGGTTCTGAGGAGCCTGGCCCGTCTCAGACCTTCTGCTGATCCCGACCTTCAGGCCAAGAGCCCATGACCAACGGGCAGCTCCTATCTGGGGACCGTCCAGAGTCTGGCATTACTGTCAGTGCCTGAGTTTGAAAAGGAGGATGGCAGGGGCAGGCACGGTACCACCCAGGGCTTCGGTGAGGCGGGTGGTAGCATATCTCAGTGATCAGCTTGGACATGTGACCTCAGAGGTGTCCGTGGGATGGAAGCGTCCACCTACCAAATCCAAATGCCCAGTGGTGGTGGCTCAGAGCAGCTCTGGAGGTGACTGTTCGGGCGACCCCCGGCTCTGCTCCAAACCTGGTGTGTGCTGGGGGCGAGTGACCTCACTTCTCTGTAAAATGGGGCTGTTTCACACCTCACGAGGGTGTGAAGAGGGTCAGGTGCACAGTGTCTGTGCCCAGTCAGTCCAAACGAACACTAAGTACCCATGTGTTCCCTGATGCCCCTGGTCTGCGGCATGCAGTGAGTCTGGTGCAGAAAGCAAAGCGATGCTTCAAGCCCCCACTCTCTGGGTCCCTCCTTTGCTGTGTGACTTGGGGTAGCCCAGGCTCCAATAATGGCCCAGCCACATGACTCTCTTTGGTCAAAGGGATGTCAGCAAACATGGCCCAGGCCCAGGCTTCAGGAGCGAGACTGTGTGGCCAGACTTGTTGCCTCTGCCGCCACCGTCAGACCAGGCCCGGGCGAGTCCAATGGGGGATGGAGGCGTGTGTGCGCTGGCCTCTGCCACCACCGTCAGACCAGGCCTGGGCGAGTCCGATGGGGGATGGAGGCAAGTGTGCTGGCCTCTGCCACCACCATCAGACCAGGCCCGGGCGAGTCCGATGGGGGATGGAGGCGAGTGTGCTGGCACTGAGTCACCCACCAGCCAACCGCAGTATATGAGCTGGCCCAGACAAGTCCAAGACAAATACAAAGAAAAGTACACCTATGCATATCGTAGTCAGATTGCTGAACGCTAAAGAAAAGGGCAAAATTTTTAAAGCAGGATAAAAGGCAGTGTCTTTCAAAGGAAAGCAGAACTTACAGCTAACTTTCCCAAGGAAACAATGGAAGTTGGGAGACAATGGAATGAGATCTTTAAAACGGTTCGTGAGAAAGCACAGCTGTCTCCCGGAATCCATCATGGATTGGTCCCAGGACCTTCGGCAGATGCTCAAAATGGTTCAGTGTTTGCAAATCACCTCCACACACCGTCCCGTACACTTCAAACCATCTCTATGTTCCTTACAATACTTGATGTAGCGTAGATGCTATGCAAAGCGTCGTTTCACTGTGTTGTTATGGAAACTGGAAATTGTTGGTATGCTGCTATCAATGACCCCGCACACCCCAGCAGCATGTCACGGTTCTTCACCAACGCTCTTGGTCTGTTCCAGGGCCACGCCATGCTTTTCCTGTCAAACCTCCTTCGCCTCCTCACGTCTGGGACCATTTCTCAGGGCGTGCTGGCCTTTTGTGAGCTTGACACCTGAAGAGTGACCCCCAGGGGTTCTGTCTGATGTTTACTCACGATCGCACGGTGGGTCCCGGACTTCTGGAAGCGCCCCCTTTCATGGCATCATGTCAGGGTGCAGGTGTCCTCCTGATGGACCACTGTGACGTCTCCTTCGACACCTGGGCAAGGTGAAGCCTGTGCATTTCTCCAACATAAAGGTATTATTTTCCTTTTTTGTTGCTCAGTTCATGGAAATTGAGTCACTAAATTCAGTCCACACTCAAGGGGAGTGGGATTAAGCTCCATCTCCCAGAAAGAGGGAGAGAAGTGAGGTGAAGACTCACTCTAAAGCCACCACGGGAATGACCGTGCTGAGTGACACAAACAGCCTCTTTTTCTCTAAAGTCCTGTCCGCTCATTTTAGCATTTATCAGTGCCGATGGCAGCCATTGTTCCTGTAATGTCACAATCTTGTAATGTCACAACGATGGTTTTCTGTTTCCCTTATTCCTGTTACGTTTAGCCACTGGAATTTTTCTGTAGTTGAGAGTTGCTCTTCTCCTCATGAATTGACATATTCAATCATTAATTAAATCAGTGTGGACTCCTGCATATTTGTTTTTTCTTTGGGCTTTAAGTCAATGATATTGTAATTTATGTCATTGCTCAGTAACTAACTATCTTATATCCGAGAAAATATCCTGTAAAAATAAAGTAAAAATACAAGCATTTCCAGACACAGGAAAATGGCACCGAAAGGGATTCTACAAGGGGGATGCTCTGATGAGGGGTGGCCGTGGCCCACGGAATACAGCATGGAGGAGGATGTGGAGGCCTTGAGGGGCAGGGACTGCCAGAGTCACGGGACGTCGGTGTCACACGACATCAGCGCCACAGGACAGACCTCACGTGTGTAGAAGCAGTGTGGGTTAAACTCATGACCACCACAGCAGGGGGCGTAGGAGGGAGATGCATCCATCTTTCGTGGCTGTGTCGAAATCATCATGAGTTTAGCAGCTTGCGAATGAAGACCTGGACTCACAGCTTCTGGGGTCAGAAGCCTGGGGGCTCCGCCGGATCTGCTGCTCAGGGTCTTTCTTGGCCAGAGTGCAGGCATCAGCCGGCTGGCTCTGAGCGCGAGGGCTGGGAGAGGACTGGCCTCCAAGCCCATTCCTGTTGCTGGCAGTTGTGAGCCCAGGGCCCCATGGCCCTCCTGCCTGTCAGCAGGGCTTCTGCTCCTGAAGGCTCCACCTTCCTATCATCTCCCCTTCATCTCCCAACCAGTGAATCGCTCCAGCTCAGGCCAGAGAAAGCTCTCTGCCCTCAAAGGCTCACGTGCTCAGACTGGGCTCATCTAGACAGTCCGGGGTGATACCCATGTCCTGAGTCTGTAACCCTCAATAAAATTCTCTTCTCGGCCTTCGAAGGCTCATGTGCTCAGACTGGGCCGGTGAGGACAATCACCATATCATTAAAAGTTTCTTTTCTGTTATGTAATACTGTAACATAACAGACTTGGGGGAGGGGTCTTTGTTCTATCTATCGGGGGAAGACACGGAATTAAAGAATTCAAAGGTGCTGACGTTGTCTGTGAGAGGTAAAACACTAACTTCCTTTAGATTTTTGAAAATCGAAGATGCATATTGTAATTTCTGAAACCACTGCTCACAGAACACTCAAAGAATCTGAAGCAAGCAAGCTAACAGGAGGAGAGGATAAAATGACAGAAAGATAGTCAATAAAACAAAAAAGAAAACAACAAAGGAGAAAAGAAAACCTGAAGCAGGAAGAGAAGCCCTCCTGCGGGATGACACTCGTAACCCCACGGAGTTAGGTGGCATCGATGGCAAATGAACAGATACTCACGGCCAAATTGTCAGGCTTGGTTTAAAAAGGACAACAAAATCTCGTAACATTCTGCTATAGGGGATGCATCTAAAAATACACCGAAAAATGGCAAGAAAAGGGATGCAAAAATACAGCATTTAAACACTCAGCAGCAGAAAGCCGCTGCAGGTGCCCTGACGTGAAAGCTGCAAGACAGAGGTGGCTGTGGCCCAGCAGCAAAGGCTTTTCTTTCTTCTTCTTCTTTTTTGAGGAAGAGTCTCGCTCTGTCGCCCAGGCTGGAGTGCAGTGGTGCAGTCTCGGCTCACCGCAACCTCTGCCTCTTGGGTTCAAGCAGTTCTCCTGCCTCAGCCTCCCAAGTAGCTGGGACTACAGGCGCACACCACCACGCCTGACAAATTTTTGTGTTTTTAGTAGAGACCGGGTTTCACCGTGTTGGCCAGGCTGGCCTCGAACTCCTGACTTCAGGTGATCAGCCCGCCTCGGCCTCCCAAAGTGCTGGGATTACAGGCGTGAGTCACTGCGCCCGGCCGGGAAGGCCTTCTGATAAGCTTTGCTGTGTTGGTGACGTCTGTCTGTCTTTGAATGAGTAGGAACAAGGGGAACTCAGGGAGAAAAGAAACAGGTGTTCAAAGATGGCTGCTCCAACGACTGCGGGAGATGCCAGGTAGGCTTCTTTCTAATGCTGTTTTTTAAATCCTGTTACTCTGCAAGGTCACTGCCAGACAGTGTTTCTTACGGGAATCCCCTGCCAGAGTCTTCTGTGTGTGAGAGCGAATGAACGAATGAGTCCTCTGTGTGTGAGAGCGAATGAATGAATGAATCCTCTGTGTGTGAGAGCAAATGAATGAATGAGTCCTCTGTGTGTGAGAGCGAATGAATGAATGAGTCCTCTGTGTGAGAGCGAATGAATGAATGAATCCTCTGTGTGTGAGAGTGAATGAATGAATGAGTCCTCTGTGTGTCAGAGCGAATGAACGAATGAGTCTTGGGTGTGTGAGAGCGAATGAACGAATGAGTCCTTTGTGTGAGAGCGAATGAACGAATGAGTCCTTTGTGTGACAGCGAATGAATGAATGAATCCTCAGTGTGTGAGAGCGAATGAATGAATGAGTCCTCTGTGTGTGAGAGCGAATGAACGAATGAGTCTTGGGTGTGTGAGAGTGAATGAACGAATGAGTCTTCTGTGTGTGAGAGTGAATGAATGAATGAGTCCTCTGTGTGAGAGCGAATGAATGAATGAGTCCTCTGTGTGTGAGAGCGAATGAATGAATGAATCCTCAGTGTGTGAGAGCGAATGAATGAATGAGTCCTCTGTGTGTGAGAGCGAATGAATGAATGAATCCTCAGTGTGTGAGAGCGAATGAATGAATGAGTCCTCTGTGTGAGAGCGAATGAATGAATGAGTCCTCTGTGTGTGAGAGCGAATGAACGAATGAGTCCTCTGTGTGAGAGCGAATGAATGAATGAGTCCTCTGTGTGTGAGCGAATGAATGAATGAATCCTCAGTGTGTGAGAGCGAATGAACGAATGAGTCCTCTGTGTGTGAGAGCGAATAAATGAATGAATGAGTCCTCTGTGTGTGAGAGGAAACGAATCCCCCTCTCACCTTCCACCGTTCAGCTCCATATGGATCACTGCTCTCAGGATAAAATGATGGAGATTTTAGAATGTGACATAAGGAAATACATAATCATCTCTGAATAGATCAGAGTGAGTATCATAAAGACTCCAGGAAGTTGAGGACTTCTGTTATCAAAAGACACGGTGGACAGTGAAAAATTAAGCCCCCAGTGAGGGGCTTCAGTACTAGTCATTTCCTGGGATTCACGAGGACTTGTGTCGAGAAAGTACGATGAACTCTGACCGTCCACGGGAATAGAGCAGCAGCCTGGCAGAGGCACGGACACAGGCGGAGGCGCGTCGCGACGCAGGGTGTCCGGTGAGCGGGTGGGAAGGGCCAACCTCACCCATCATCCGGGAGGTGCAAACTAAACCCTGAGATGCCACCCGACCCCAGGGAGGCCAGCATTTCACAGACGGACGATTCCAGGCGCTGGGCAGAGCGCCGTGGCCGGCGTGGAAAGCTGTGGTCGTGTGGTCGGCCCCCACTCGACTCTAACGTTTCGTACCTGGGACGGTTCGGTCCTGCAAGCGAGGGTGGGCACCTGGGAGGAAGGGCGTCCTTAGCGCTGCGGCTGGGGTCCTCAGCCACCCTCCACGCCCAGCCCCGGCCCGCAGCGGCCTGGCTTGTGCTGTGACCACCAGCTTCTCCCCTCGCTGGACTGGGTGCCCCTGAGTGTGGACGCCATGCCTCCGGTCATCTGTGCGAGCTCCGAGCCGCTCCCAAAACACAGCGGGAGCTTGGTGAGTGCTTGCTGAGTCAATGAGAGCGGAGTGCAGGGCCAGAAACACGCCGATGGCTCCCTGCCGTGAGTCACGCGGGTCCTGCTGAGTCACAAGCTCCTTTCGCTTTGGATGTGTTTTTAATTGCATGTTCTGAACAGATGGAAATTCTTGGCCGCCGGGAGTAAAACTGGATATTTGTTAAATGTATCCAAAAGGAAGTGGCCGGAATCTGCCTCACCCAGGCCATTTGAACTCTGATGCGATAAACAGACCTCAGCTACTTCTGCTGGTTTAAAACCAAAGGAAGTGGCGCCGAGGCGTGAACAATGGGGTGCAGGCGGCCAAGGTCTGAGCGGTGGCCAGGAGCCCCGTCCCATGGAGCCCGTGACACCACAGTGTCCCTGGAGCATGCAGGGGGCGGACAACAAATCACCCAGCCCACTCCCAAGAGCGACCGACCAGTGAGGCAGTCACAGCAGTCTCCCCGGGGCCCCTGGGCCAGGCCCGGCTGTGCCGTAGAGGAGAGGGTGGGGAGAGGTGTGCGATGGGGCAGGGAAGTGGGTGAGCTCAGCCCAGCCTGGGGCCAAGCACCAGGAGGCCAGGGGGAGTCGCCAGGGGCTGGGGCTGAGCAGACGCAGAGAGCAATGGGGTGTTTGTAAAGGGGACAGGGCATGGGACCCAGGAAACTGTTCTTCCAGCGGCACCAGTGAGGGTGAGCTTTGCCTCTCAGGAAGCTGTGACCCCACAGGTGCTGCCCAAAGAGACTGGGCCAGATGGAGCCCGGCTGGACTGGACACCCCGTCGGGGACATGGGCGGGACAAGGCTGGCTTGCCCTGTCTGTGAATGGTCAGGTTTGCTTTTTCTCCTGAAAATACGAGGCGGCGATCCCAGCCAGCTGATTCCAGCTGATTCCACCATTGCAGAAGGGATGGTAGAGATGAGCTGTGGGTGGGCAGAGCGGATGGTACCCACTAGCCTCCCAACAGCATGCATGGCCCTCCCTCCCCTCCTACTCTATGGGGTCCCAGGAGCGCCGGAGAAGTCATGCTGCCAGGTGATTTCTGGTGCCCCAAAGACCCTGGCCCTGGAGGCTGAGACCGTGGTCTCTGGAGTTGGGCTGGGTCCCGGCTGCAGCAGGGGAGCCTCCTTCAACGTCGCTCCTCCCTGTCAAGCCCAAGAAAGCAGAGTGAGCCAGCCACGCCTTGATCTGCCGGAGCTGGCTGCACCTAAAGGATTTCCGGGTCCCCAGCCCTGGAGGAGCACATGGTTTGCACCAGGCCTTGGGAGAAGAAAAGGCAAGGTGGGCCCCAGCCCAGCCCGCAGGAGAACCCCTCTTTGAGCTGCAGAGGAGCCTGGAGAGGCCCCATGGCAGGGACTCCTGAGAGGAGAGAAACCTGGAATTCATCCACTGAGGTGTTCACCCAGCAGAGACCAGGAGTCCCTCCAGGAGGTGCTGGATTGCTCAGAAAGGGCCCTGAGGGGCTGACGGCAGGAGTGAAGGCTGCTCTGCCTTGACATCTGACCCCAGCCGTAGCTGTCACCACCCTCAGTGGAACCAGTCCAGTCACTGGCCCCGCAAAGCGCCTCCAAGCGCAAGTGCAGAGGAGAGGAGGACCTCACACCACCTGCTGGCCTGGAATCTAATTTCCATCTGTGTTTGGTGTGACAGGGGCTGGGAGGGAGCTGCTTTTTCAGTTCCTTTTATCTTGAGTGGCCTTTGGGCGATTTTCAGATTCTCAGAGTTCAGAGCCCAAGGCGGTGCCGGAGCACGACATTCCCATGGCACCCAGGAGCTTGTCTTCCTGTGACCTCGGGGGTTTTTCCCTCATGCCAGAAATCAGGGCTCCAGGTGCCTCGGTTTCCCTGCTCCAGCGGCTTGGTTAGAGAAGAAACACGGAAGGAAGGGCCTCCGGGGCGAGGGGGCTGTGCAGGACTCGGCTTGAGTCCTCTCTGCCCCAGCCACTCCTGGGGCTTCAGGGCAGGCGGTGGGGGCATCGGTAGGCACTGGGCCCATCTGACATGCAAGGCTGCGGTATTGGCGTGTATGAGGGGTGGTGCACCAGCTGCTGCCAGGAAGGTGCTCCAGCTGGGTCGCTTGGCGACAGGGCCAGCCTGGCAGGGGTGGCCCTGGCACGACCTTTTTCTGGCAGTGGAGAAAGGCTCCCTCCGCTGTAGGCCTGGCCAAGAGTCAGCGTGAGCTTAGATGCGTTTCCAGCCCACTGTGGGACATTCACACAGAATAAAACAGAGGCGTGAGCATCCCACTCCCACACCCGGCCCCGGCCCCCCAGCTACCTTGCAGGTCCTCAGGGTTCAGACTCAGGGCTGTGGGGTGAGGGAGAGTGAAAGGTGCTGGGAAGCGGAGCTGGATGTTGGAGGAGGGAGGCTGGATGCAATTGGCCACCCTCCAGGCTCTGGAGGGTCAGTGGGGCCTGGGAAAAGAGCAGCCACAGAGGTGACTCAGACTCAGCTGGTGGGGGAGGGACCCCCAGGTCCTCCCCCTGGCTGCAGCAGGACATGGGGCTGGGCCCCCCAGGCCTGGTCCTCCTGGCCTTGGAGACCAGCGACCAGCCTGGCTCTGTCCCCACAAATCCCATGCCCATTTGGGGCAGCTGTGAAGCCTCCGGGGGCTCAGCCATTCAGGGCCACGTCCAGCCACTGCTGCGGCCTCCAGGGCTTCCACTCCGGACTTTCCCTCATCTCTGCACCAGTTTCCTCCACGCTGGCCATGGGCATCCTGCCGCAGCCGTTCACCCAGATACACATACAGGTGAGAGCTTGCATGAGCCCAACCCCCACTGACGGCTGCCAAGGCTGGGTTGTGGGGCGGCCCCTTCTGCCTCTGAAGATTTCTCTCCTCTCTGCCTCTGACCCATGCAATGCTCCTCCATAACCATCACACACGGTCCCTGAGGACTGCACAGAGGCTGGGGAAGGAAGGGGACCCTGGGGAAGGTACTCCTGGGAGTCGGTGAGGGGGAGGGTCTGGTGTGTGTCCGGGCACAGCCAAGGTGGCTGAGGAGACAAGGCTGGGTGTCGCCTGGAGTTCCAGCAGGGCGACCAGGCATCCGGGAGGCTGTGCCTGGCCTGGCTATCCCACACGGGACAGAGCTAACCCAGACCAGATTGCTGACCTGCCATGCACTGTGCAAAGAGCATTTGGAAAAAGGAAGAAGTTTGTATCCTCAGTTACAAGGCACGGGAAATGGTCTTTGTCCCAGGATCTCTTGGTCCGACCCTGGGCGTGGCTTGTGAGCCCAGCAGGTCCGGAGAGGACTCGGTGAGGTCTTGCCTTGCAGAGCGTGTGCGGCAGCCAGGGGAGGAGGGGCAGCTGCTGCAGGACGGGGTACTCCTGACACCTGGTGTGGCCTCAACCACTGAGAACAAATGCAGCCCACACGGCAGCTGGCTCAGATGAGGCAGATGCCTGCTCCCAGGAGGGGTGGGAGCCTGGCTGAGGGAGGCACAAACCTGGGAGTGGAGGGGGAGTTTAGGACAGGGCGTCCCACAGTCTGTTAGGATGGGCACAGTACCCGGGGCGGCCCACAGCTGTTAGGATGGACGCGGTACCCCGGCTGAGGCAAGCGGCTCCCTGACCCAGGAGAGGCCCTTGAGCCCACTCTCCTCCCGGCTACCATCTCCTGCCAGGGCTCTAGGGGCAAACAGAATCTAATATAGCGTATTTTCCAACCCGGAAAACCTCTCAAGAAGGTGGAAGAGGAAAAGCAATCCTGTTACCAAGTGAGTGTTAAGCCAGAATGGAGGTGCGGCTCGGATGGCCGGCGGGAGGCGTCGCAGAGGCAGGAACCCCACTCCTCACAGCCGTGCGGACCCAGCCCGCCGTGCCTTCCGCGGGTTTTGCATTTCGGGGAGCGGAGCCCGTTCCTCTGAGGCGCTCCCTTCTGGAGGAAAAGCTCTTGAGTTGTGAGCCAGGGCCGAGGCTTCCTTAGCTAGAAAACAGATTTACATACACTTGAAAAGGACAGAAAAAGACCTTAAAGAAGAGAGAAGAGGGAGGCTCGTCCTTATTCTGCATAGAGAAGACGGTGTGTGTCCTCAGCCCCTCGTGGGCCACCCTGCAGCTCTCCTGCTGGGCAGCCTGTGGGACCCTGAGTGGGAGGAAGGTTTGGAGGTGGAGCAAGTGAAGGAAGGACGCTGAGTCGGCAGGGACGTCGAGGCACCATGGGGATGGAGCCTCATGGCGGGGCCCCCGGGAGAAACACTGCAGTGCACCTGCAGTGAGGCACAGCGCCAAGGACGCCCTTCCTCCCAGGTGCCCGCCCTCCCTCTCAGGACCCCGGGGGGAGGGACAGCGTCTCCAGACACGGGCTTCCCGGGTGTGAGATGCAGCCACGCGGCTGCGCATCGTGGGAGCTGGTTTCATCGCCGCCCAGTGTTCTGTTCCGTGGATGCACCACCCCACCCTGCTGTCAGTGGCCATCTGAGTTATTCCCGCTTCGGGGGTGCTGGGAGTGATGCTGCTATAAACAGCTCCGCGCATGCCTTCGGGGGGCATGAGCAGGCGCTTCCTACCCAGAACACCCACTGAGGACCGAACCGTCCCAGGTACACAAAGTTAGAGTCGAGTGGGGGCCGACCACACGACCACAGCTTTCCACGCCGGCCACGGCGCTCTGCCCAGCGCCTGGAATCGTCCGTCTGTGAAATGCTGGCCTCCCTGGGGTCGGGTGGCATCTCAGGGTTTAGTTTGCGCCTCCCGGATGATGGGTGAGGTTGGCCCTTCCCACCTGCTCACCGGACACCCTGCGTCGCGACGCGCCTCTGCCTGTGTCCGTGCCTCTGCCAGGCTGCTGCTCTATTCCCGTGGACGGTCAGAGTTCATCGTACTTTCTCGACACAAGTCCTCGTGAATCCCAGGAAATGACTAGTACTGAAGCCCCTCACTGGGGGCTTAATTTTTCACTGTCCACCGTGTCTTTGTGGGGAGGCCCATGGAGACGGAGGCCTTTCCCTGACTGGGTTCTCGCTGGGAAAAGGACTCACGGGGCTTCTCTGTGACAGACCAGGTGTCCCCAGGTCATAGCCCTGGGCCTGGGAGAGATGTCACCAAACCCAGGAACACAGCTGTCCGCAGGCACTGACTCAGGCCGGGAGGGGATGCTGGGCCCCACGGAGGGAGGGTGGGGAAGCCCACTCACCCCGCGAGGTGCCACGGTGCCACGGAGCTCCCCTCCTGCTGGAAGTCCAGATCCGCCTTCCAGGCTCTGGGCCTGATGCCCTTTGGGATGAGAAACCGGCCTCTTGTGGGTTTGGGGGGCCCTTGTCAGTCGGACCACCCGCCCCTCCTGGGGGCTGCTGCAGTGATTTTCAAAAGAAAAGAAAACATTGCTGAGGGTTTCTCAGAGTTTAAAAGCAACACAAACTTGACTGTGTGCCCGGCAGCCAAGAGGAGGCCAGGAGGAGACTTCTCTAAACATCTGAGACCAGTCAGGGGCGTGAAGGAATTTGATGGAGAAACCCCAGGGCTTCGGTCAGTCACCCCAGCCGGCATCCAGTGGCTGCACTTGAGGACGGCCACCACCCTCACTGGTGCGTCCTGGGGCCACCGGCAGGGCTTGTCCTCGGAGTCCCAGCGCCCTGCGGGATGGGCCCACCGGCAGCCCTTTCCTGGTGAGCTCTCCCCACCTGGCGTGGTTGATGGCTTCTCTCTCCTGCTCACAGTGAGGGGTCCCCTCTGCACACTGGCTCTATTCCCAAAGTCCTGATGCCACCCAAAGGTGCCGATGGGAAGGGGTGCTGTGTCCTGGGTCTGGGGAAGAGGGGTGTGGCTGGATGCAGGGCGGGGGCCTGGGCAGAGTTAGGGGCCACACGATCAGGAGGTGGGAGGGAGCTTCCCAGACCGCCTCACCCTCCTCCGACCGGAATGAGACCCAGCCCTTCTCTTAGGTCCCGGGTAGCAGTGAGGGAAGAAGCACATGATGAGCCCAAGTCACGGCTCAGAGGTGATGCTGGATTCAACGCAACATTTTCAGATAAAATCTGTTGAAATTCAGACAGGCAGGGCAGCGGGGAGCTGACCCAGGACCCAAAACCCAAACCTTGCAGGTCAGGGGGCCTGCCAAGGCCAGGCCAGGCAGGGGGTCACCGAGGCCATGCCAGGTCAGGAGCTCAGGCACCCCCTTCACCTGCTGCCAAGACCCCTGAGTTTCACTGGAACCCCCTTGCTGTCGGGGTGTCCTTGCCACCAGGCAGTTGGGATTCTTGTCAGCCTTCCTGGCCGGTTTCCTTGTAGGTGACCAGGGCTGTGGAAGGGCAGCCGCAGCAGCAAGGAGGGAGGCCACTGGGGACGTGAGCACTGGCTCCGGCTCAGCCAGAGGTACCTCAGCTGCCCGGAGACTGCGGAGCTGGGAGCAGGGCCTGGGCGGGGCTGGGCGAGCTCCTGGGGATCTTGGCTTATCAAGGGGGAGGGGGGAGGGGCTTTTGGCAGAAAGACCTGGACTACCAGTGGGACTTGGATTTTTGGGATTCCAGCCTGGGAGGGTGGCTCCGTGTGAGGCCTGGGTCACCTCTGAGGTCACCCACATGCCCCATTTTATGGGGCCATTAAGATAGCTGGACTCTGTCCGGTGGCTGCTGGAGGCATCTGCCTGCCTCTCCTGTCTCAGGGGCGGGAGGGGGTTGGGGCAGCAGGCAGGGCCCCCGGGGGCCCCCTACCCTCCCATCAGCCTCCAGGAGTGAGCATCAGTTTCCTCCCTCCCTACCCCAGGGCCTCGATACCAGCTCGAGGTGGTATTGTTTTCGGCACAGCCCTTGCAACAGAACTGAGGCTGATTTTATCAGTGGTCTCCGCTAAGTGGGTGCTGCAGCACCCACACCCTTCATTCTGCCACAGGGACACATGGGGACCCGGCCTTGGCCCCTAACGAAAGCCCCCGAACTGGCCCTCAGAGCTGCAGCCTCCAACCCGCTTCCTTCACAGATGACACTTTCTCTTCCTGTCTGTGCAATTTTTATTGACTCAGTTTTTTGTGACATTTCGCGCTTTGTGGTGTCTTTTAAATTCCGCTGAAATGATCTGCTTCAGTGTTTCTATGAGTTCCCTGTGGCTGCTGTGACAAATGACCACAAAGTCAGTGGCTTACAGTAACAGATTCAGAAGTGTGGCTCACACCTGTAACCCCAGCCCTGCGCGAGGCCAGGCAGGCGGATCACCTGAGCTCAAGAGTTCGAGACCAGCCTGGCCAACATGGTGAAACCCCATCTCTACTAAAAATACAAAATTAGCCGAGCGTGGTGGCGCGTGCCTGTAATCCGAGCTACTCGGGAGGCTGAGGCCGGAGAATTGTTTGAACTTGGGAGGCAGAGGTTGCAGTGAGCCGAGATCATACCGCTGCACTCCAGCCTGGGTGACAGAGCAAGACTCTGTCTCAAAACAAACAAACAGATTCATTATCTCTGCAGGCTGGAGTCCGCTCCTGGGCCCCAGGAGAATGGCTTCCCCGACTTTTCCCGCCCGCAGTCCCTGCTGCTGTCCCGTGCCTCCTCCCCCGCCTCTTGCCTCCCTGGATAAGGGCCCTGAGTATTACCAGCAGATAACCCCAGACAATCACGCGTCTCAGAGTGCCTGGCCTTCATCACAGCTGCCTGGCCCACTCTGCACCCAGCCTCACATACCTGGGAGGGAGCAGGGCGCGGAGGCTTCATGACTGCATGGGTCTAGTATTCCGCTTGACACAGCGTGCTGATGAGGGGAGATTGTGGTGAGGGGCGTGTCTCTCCTTTATCCTCCCTAAATGCCTGGGTCTCCTCTCTTGCTCTGAGATGCAGTGTTTCTCTCTGGGTGGGGGAGGGTGGCAGGGTCCCCAGAGAAGAAGGGAAAGGGGGCTGCACCTGAGTTCTGGGACTGTACTGGTGAGGATGGAGACAGGGACCTGTGTCTGAGGGGGTGGAGACTGCAGTGAGTGGATACTGTGAGGCCTCCTGGACACCAAGATCACCAGCACCACCCCTGCCTGGAGCGCCCTCCCCAGTTCCACATAATGAATTCAGGGATGGCTGGGTCTGGTCTAGGCAGCGGGTGACCTCTGGTCTCTGTCGAGCATCCCACGGGGACAGATGGTTTAAGAGGGCAAAGCCACACTTGCTCGTCCTAGTGAACCTCATAACCAGCCTCCACTTTGAGGTCCTGGAAGAGTCCTCTGGGGACTGTGTCCCAATTGTGTGCTTGCAATTGTGAATGGGTCGCGTGCTGTCCCATTGCGCTTTCTGGCTGGTGTAGGGGAGCGAGTAGGAGGTGTCCCCGCTGCGGACTCCTGGGCTGCACGGCGCAGAGGTGTCCCCGCTGCGGACTCCTGGGCTGCACTGCGCAGAGCAGAAGGAGGCATTCTGAGCTGAGCTGAGGGAGGCGTTGCCCTGGGCCTTGACCCCGGGGAAGGCGCTGCTGGGGCTGGCCCTGCCCCAGCTGCTTCCTGAGCAGGGGCACCCCATGTAGATTCCACTGTGCGAGCTCTCCCGCTCTGAGTCCAAACTAGCCCACCTTCCCAGAGGCTGCAGCGCTGGACCCCGACCCCTCAGCTGCCCCAAGCCGCCTCTGCTGCCAAGATGCTCCCCTCCCTGTTCGTCTCCTCGGCTTCTTGTTCCTGGGCTGTGCCCCAGATTCCCAAAGGCTGGGACCCCCACCCCCACTGTCCTCAGCCCCACATTCTCTGTGGCCTCTGGGACCCCCACACACGCTGTCCTCAGCCCCACACTCTCTGTGGCCCTCTGGGACCCCCACGCCCGCTGTCCTCGGCCCCACACTCTCTGTGGCCCTCTGGGACCCCCACGCCTGCTGTCCTCGGCCCCACACTCTCTGTGGCCTCTGGGACCCCCACGCACGCTGTCCTCGGCCCCACACTCTCTGTGGCCTCTGGGACCCCCACGCCCGCTGTCCTCGGTCCCACACTCTCTGTGACCCTCTGGGACCCCCACGCCCGCTGTCCTCGGCCCCACACTCTCTGGCCTCTGGGCAGCTGGTGGACTAGAGCTTTGCCATCAGATTCCCCGGCCACAAATCCAAGCTCTATGCTGTTCAGTTGTGTGACCTCCCTGTGCCTCAGTTTCCTGCTCTGTCAAATAGGGATAGTAGTGGCACCTACCTGTAGAGTTGTGGGGCTGCGCTGCATTCACAGCCAACAGCCTTAGAACAGGGCACAGACGTGCCAGTTAGGGAAACTGCTGCCCCCCGCTCGCTGTGAACAATGGTGCGGATGAGTCGGACCTGTCTTCTTCCATCTTGTTTTGTCCATTACACTCCACCTGGGCCCCTCCCCCTGGGGCTCTGGCTCGATGGAGCCCCTGGGCAGCAGGGGCTCGGGTCTAAGGGACACTTGATGGGTGGGGGAATAGCTGGATCCCCAGATCTTGGCTCTGAGCGAAGGTCTCAGTCCTGGAGTTGGCTGTGAACCCAGATTCCCTGTGTGGACAGGGCCCCGCTTCACAGAACAGCCAGGAATGGTCGCTAGTCATCAGTCGTCAGATTTGCTGGCAGAAGACCACTCATGGTGTCCACCACACACAAAGCAAAATGACGCATGGAGAGAAGGGGCTCGGAGAAGAGGCCTGACGGGGCCAGCTGCTCCGGGAGAGGCTGCCCTTGGGCTTCAAGCCTCACCCATCGGGCGGCGTTCTGTGGCTGGGCCCTTCTTGCCATCGACCACCAGACTCACGTCTGGGGTCCAAGTTGCTGGCTGCCCTGAGTGGCCTGGTCCCTGCGTCCCCATGGGAGGTCGGGGGGGCTCAGGACAGGGCATGGGACTCCGAGAAGGTCCTGGAGCAGCCGCCCACTCAGGAGGATACTTCTACACTTCACATACTTGGCCTCATTTATTCCACTGCTGTTGTGCACGTAACGGATTGAAGACTGAAAACTACGGGACCTCAGGGTCCTGTCGATTCCTTCCACATCTGACAGGCTCCGAAACCAGATCTCTCCACCCAGCAGCCCACAAATGCGGCAGCTCACTGGCTCCCTGGCTGCTCCCAACACACCCCACGTGCCGAGGGTGCCTGGCGTGGCGGGGGAATCGGGAGTATGTGTTCTGTGGACAGGCAATCCTAATCTAGCTAGTGGAAAGAGAAATGAGTGGTGTGGCCTATGTGTGTCCGGCTGCAGGCATCCGGAAAAGCATCACCAACAGTGAGACCAAAAGCAAAAATCTGAACATTCTTTTTCTGCGAAAGAACATCCGATAGGAAGAAATGTGCTCCCAGCTGCAGGGAGCTGAGGTCAGCTGCGAAACGCGCCGGCTCAGCGTTCTGACCGGGAACCGCCTCGAAGCCTGGAGACCCTGGCTGGTTGTGATCGTGGGCACACGGCCGCTTCCCTGTGAGAGAAATGATGACTTTTCCCAACTTAATGTTCTCATTCTTTAGTGCTCTGTTTTGAAATTTAAAGCGCAGAAGACAAAGTTGCAGGGACAGAGAGGGAGCGCTTTACTCGGACTTACTAACTTTGTGCATTTTATCCCATTTTCCTCGTCACACTTCCTCTCCCTCCCACAAAAGTGTTTTCAGAACCAAAAAAAGGCAGGCTAGCAGGGGCCAAGGGAAAAACGTCCCCTTTGCTCTCCAAAGGTTCGCTGGAAAAATCAACTCACAGAAGGCAGAGTAACTGAAGAAAAGGCTGACAGACTAATTCTAATGAGCGCAGCATGGAGACTCTCAGGAGGATGGTTAGCCCAAAGCCCAGGGGCCCACAGCCAGCCCTGCACCTTCCTCTAAGGGGAAAGGAGATGGGCAGTGTGAATGGCTTCACGGAGGTGCTAAATTATTTTTAGGGAATTCAGTGGGCTTGAAGAACAGACAATGGCCTGGGGCAAAGTCCACTGGAGCAGACAATGGTGGTGAGATTTGCCAGGTGTGTTGTGTTGACAAAGGTCAGCCTTTCTTCCTGGAAAGGTTAATGGAAACCAGGGAGGGGACTCAGGCCGTTGTCTTCTTCTTGGGCAGGTGTGGACTTCAGGCAGATAAGGGGGACCCCGAGAACAACTCCGTGCTTTGGGAGGGACAGGAGCAGGGAGGCCAGAGGGACCTTGAGGCTGCCCGGGTTCACATCAAAGCTGTGTCTTGGGTCCTGGCTTCTGGGCCCCAGCAAGCCGCGTGTGCAATCACGGAGCGACGTGATGCAACCTTCCCGTGGGCAGCCCTCTTTCCATGTTTGTCAGCTGTCTCGATATTGCTCCTTCCCACTCAACGGTGTGGCTCAGCAGCACTCCCAGAGTTCAGCCGTCGCGTCTTCAGCCTCCTGGAACCCGGAACACTTGCCTGGCCTCCCCTGGCCCTTTGGAGCTTGGCGGTCTCTCCAGCACCCCTTATTGGCAGTCTAAGGGGGTGCCAGTGGGCCAAGCAGCGATGTGGTTTGTGGAGTCCCAGCCCCGGCAGCGCAGAGTGGGGTCGGAGGGTGGGTTTGGGTGAAAGGTCACACCCTGGTAACGGGCCCCCTCTCCAAACCGCACGACTCCCCTTTGTCTCCCTGATGGCACGGGCCGGCATTTCCAGCACAGCACTGGCCGGAGGCGGTCAGGCAGACGCTCACCTCGCTCACAGACAGGCGGAAACTCACCCTAACCGCCACGTTTTAACTTGACCTCTGTAAAGATCCCATTCTCCACATGCAGTCACCTTCTGAGACGCTGGGGTTAGGGTGCGAATTTGGGCAGCAGGGAGGGGGCAGGTTCAGGCCGCGGCAGAATTCCTCCTTCCGTTTCTGAGCATCGGTGTCCCGGCCACCGTCGCGTCTGAGTTCGGGCAGCCCGTGTCACGTGGAGACACTTCCGCTGGCTTAGCCTGTTTCGAGTTCTTACCTGTGAAAATGGTGTTGCTTGTTTGTTGAATGATTTCTCTGCATTTATTGAGATGATCGTGTTTTATTCTTTTATTCTGCTACCACGTCGATGATACCGAAGGACGCTCAAACGGCAAACCGCTCTCCAGTCGGGGCGGAAGCGCGTCTGGCGGCGGGGATTCGGGGCGGAAGCGCGGAAGCGCATCTGGCGGCGGGGAGTCCGGGGCGGAAGCGCGTCTGGCGGCGGGGATTCGGGGCGGAAGCGCGGAAGCGCATCTGGCGGCGGGGAGTCCGGGGCGGAAGCGCGTCTGGCGGCGGGGAGTCCGGGGCGGAAGCGCGTCTGGCGGTGGGAAGTCGGGGCGGAAGCGCGTTTGCTCCTGGGGTGTCATGGAGTTTTCCTGCTGGGCGTGATCGCTGACATCTGGCTGAGTGTTCGTGTCTGTGTTGATGGCGGGGGACACTGCAGTTGTTTTTATCCTAATGCCTTTGACGGGTGTACTCTCAGGCCTACATCCGCGGGTACAACACGCTGGGGATTTTATCAGTTTGCTTGGGCTGCCCTAAGGATGCGCGGGACGGGTGGCTGGAACAGCAGACACGTGCTTCTCACAGGCCGGTGGCTGGGGCCAGATCCAGGTGCAGCCGGGCGGGTTCCTGGGGCCTGTCCTTGGCTTGCAGACGCGTCTTCTCCCTGTGTCCTCACAGGGCCGACCCTCTGTCTGTGTGTCTGTGCCCTCATCTGCTCTTCTGAGACCCCCTAGACTGGGCCAGTGCACGCCTAATGACCACAGTTTAACTTAATTCCCTCTGTAAAGATCCCAGCTCCACATACGGTCACCTTCTGAGACGCTGGGGTTAGGATATGAATTTTGGCAGCGGGGAGTGGGGCAAATTCAGGTCAGTTCTTCCTTCTGTTCCTGCGTGAGTTTGTGTAAGTTTTGTATAACTCACCATAAAACCGTCAGGGCATGGAGCTTCCTTTGTGGAAGGACTTTGATAATGAATTCAGTCATTACAGGTAGACATAAGGCTATCCAGATTTTCTGTTTCATTTCATGCTGATTGTGGTAAGTTGTGTTTTTCAGAAATTTGTGTCATCTATGTTGTTAAACATATTGACATAAAGTCATTCATAGCGTTTTATTATTGTCTTGTATTGTGTAAAGGATCTATATTGATATGCTTTCTCTCAATCTAGATATTGGCAATTTGTTAACTATAAAAAAAGTCAGTTTGGGGTTTGTCCATCTTTTGTCTATTCTGTATTTAAATAACTTCCGCTACTGCTCCCGTTATTTATTTTGTGATTTTGGGCTTTCATTTGCTCATCTCTTTTATGCTTCTTATACTGGAAACTTATATTATTGATGTTAAGCCTTTTATGGTTTCTGACCTAAGCATTTAAAGCTATAAATTTCCCTCTAAGCACCCCTTTGCCTGCACTCCACAAATTCTTACATTCTGTATTTTCATGATCATTCTATTCAAAATATTTTCTTATTTTCTTTGAGATTTCTTCTTTAAAAACTTTTTTTCGTGACTGAGTCTTGCCACATTGCCCAAGCTGATGGACTCCTGGGTTCAATCAGCCCTTCCACTTCAGCCTCCTGAGTAGCTGGGGCTGAAGCCACCTCGCCTGGCTTGGCCATTTCTTCTCTGACCCACACGTTAATTAGATGTGTGTTTTTTGTTGTACAAATACTGAGACTTCAAAAATATGTAAACTATGTATAGGAGACACTGTGCCCCCTCACTGCCAAACCCCGGGCAAAATGTTCCTCCTTCTTTAATAACCCTACGAGGTAGAGACTATTATTATTTCTACTTTTCAGGTGAGAAAACTGAGGCTCAGAATCATTAAATTACCTTTTCAAGGTGAATTGGGTTGAATATGGTCCAGCCAAGTCCTGAGCCCTGCTCTGCTAGACTTTGAAGTTGATGCTATGACCACCTGTGTGTTTTGTGCTCCTGTGTGTCTGTGTCTGTGCCTGTGTCTGTGTCTGTACCTGTGTCTGTGTATGTACCTGTGTCTGTGTCTGTGTGTGTGTGCCTGTGCCTGACTGCCTGTGTCTGTGTGTGTGCCTGTGCGCCTGTGCCTGACGGTGCCTGTGTCTGTGTGTGTGTGTCTGTGTCTGTGCCTGTGCCTGACTGTGCCTGTGTCTGTGTCTGTGCCTGTGCCTGTGTCTGTGTATGTACCTGTGTCTGTGTATGTACCTGTGTGTGTGCCTGTGTCTGTGTGCGTGTGTGCCTGTGCCTGTGCGCCTGTGCCTGACTGTGCCTGTGTGTGTGTCTGTGCCTGTGTCTGTGTCTCTGCCGTGCCTGTGTGCCTGTGCCTGTGTGTGTGTGCCTGTGTGCCTGGCCTGTTCCTGGGTACAGTTTGCTAGGGCTGCCATAATAAGCTACCACACACTGGACCTTAAACAACAGACATTTATTATCTCACAGCTCTGGGGGCCAGAAGTGCGAGGTCAGGGTTCGGCAGGCTGGTTCCTCCTGAGGCTGTGGGGGAGAGGCTGCTCCAGGCCTCCCCCAGCTCCTGGGGGTCCCCCAGACATCATGACCCCTCAGTTTGCAGATGCATCCCCAGCTGTCTTCGCACGGTGTCCAGACCTCCCGCTCTAAAAGAAACACAAACACACCCTCATTACCTCATTTCTATTTGGTTAGCTGCAGCCTCTGTCTCCAGTAAGTTCATTCACAGATCCTGGAGGTTAGGACTCCAACATAGGAATTAGGGAGAGACACAACTCAATCTATAATGGCTTGCGTATGTATGTGTTTGCCTGTGCATGTGTCTGTACATACGTGTGTATACCAGCGCGTGTGTGTGTGTGTGTGTGTGTGTGAAGACTGCGTGACTGCATAAAGTCCTAACCTGCTGTTGACAGATGTGGAAACCGGGCCCAGTTCAGGGCCAGGAACTGCTGGGATCAGAGGAGGCTGGACAGTCACCTCCCCTGATTCCTCCTGGCTGACTCACCCTGTGCTGTGAGGTCAGGCCGCCTTCGCTGGGGGCACAGGAACAGGCAGCAGATGACCAGCCGAGGGTCCATACGGGTCCTCCAGCCATCCGTGGAGGGGCCCCATAGGCAGAGGCGGGAACAAGGGCTGTGTGTCCCTGGACAGAGGTAACTGCTGGGCAGAGGGCTGACTGTGGGCACCAAGGAGAAAGCCTTGAAGCCAGAGCTGGAAGAGGTGGTGGAGGGGATGGGGGGGCGGGCACAGAGCCGCCATGGGAGCCCTTGGGACTCAGCACCTGAGTCTTCAGGAGGGACAGGGAGCAGGCAAATGCCCAGTCTCCAGGGGCCAGGCTGAGGAGCTGGACTTCTCCTGCCGGATCCCTGGTTTGATGTGGATTCCTGGCTTAAGTCTGGTAGATCCTCCCCTGCTGCTTAGGACCCCCCAACTGCCCGCATGCTGGGGTCCAAGCTAGAGGCAGCATGGTTTCTGCGTGGGCCACTGACTGCAGGGCTGACCCATGGCTGAGGCTGCCCTGGACCCCCCCCCAGCAGTGGCAACCGGCAGGAAGTGGGTCCCAGGTGCAGGCGAGTGAAAAGAGGAGGTCGAGCCACGGCCAAGCTGCTCATATTTTCCAGGGCTGTACCCCCGGATCATCCGTGTGGGAGGAAGGAAGTGGGCCTGGGAGGGGCAGGAGCCCTCTGGCCCCCACAGGAGGGGTGAGCCCTGTGGACTCAGCCCACGCCCCTCCTTCCTAGAAACTCTGGGCCCAGGGTAACCCTGGGGGCCTGTGGGGGCCAGTGCAGAGCTAAGGACGAACACATCCCCGTGGCCGGGGCTCCCCACTCAGACCCCGGGCCAGAGAGGAAAGTAGGGCTGCTTCCCCATTCCACTGCCATTGCCCAGACCACACTGCTGGAGGACAAGTGGGCAGCAGGCGGGCACATGGCAGGCGGGCACATGGGCAGGTGGGCACATAGGCAGCAAGGCCAGGCCTCTGCTGACTTCAAACCCAAGGTCCCCAGGAGCCCCTCAGCGAGAGCTGAACCCCTGTACAGCATGAGTTCCAGGACCACATGTGCTGGGGGAGGGGGCTTCTTTAACCGTCACTCAGACAAGTTGTTTGCTGAGTTTCTTGTATTTTGTAGCAGCAAGACCTTTCCTCATTGTGTGAAGAGCTGGTGCAGAAACTCCCTGACCCACGCTCTCCATCAGTCTTGCCCTGGTTTGGGGGTCCATCCAGCCACCTCCAGGTCCTGGTCCCCGCTGAGCCCCGGGTGTGTGGAGGCCCTTCCCCGCATCCCGGGTCTCATCATTGCAGGGAAAACTCTGAGGCTCCCTCAGCCTCGTGCACCTGCCGCCCTCCCTGGCAGGTTCTTGTCGACTCAAGCCCAGTGAATGAGGCAGCGGGAGGAAGCAGTCGCAGTCGTCACTGGGACTGAGGTGGCCCTGGGGGCTGGTGGCCCCCCCAGCTTTGCCTCCAGCATCAGCTGCTCGGCTTGGCCCTCACCCTGGGGTACTTTGTAAGCCCTGAGCACTGCAGCTGGTGGAGGCGTCTTCCTCCTGGCTGGGTCCATCTTTTCTCACAACAGCTTCTGGGTTCTGAGATTTTCATTTTCACCTGGCTTCTACGGCAGGTATATATGTAAATGCAGGTCTATGTGCACATATGTGTACATATGAATTATGTGTGTATACATCTGTGATATGTGTGAGTGAACGCACCTGTGCACAGGTACATGGTATGTGTAAGTGTGTTGCATGCACCCATGCACATGCATGTGGTACACGTGGTACATGTGCACAGGTATGCAACACGCATGCATATGTGGCAGTGATGCGTGTGTGTATATAAATGCATATGGTGTGTGTGGGAATGATTGCACGTGTATAAGTCTGTGTGTGATACATATACACGTGTGGTGTGGCATGTGGTGTTGCGTGTGGTGCATGTTTATACGCATGTGTGCCATGTGATGCAGATCTGTGCACAGATTCATGTGAGGTGGTGTGTGATGCATGTTTATATGCATGTGTGCCGTGTGATGCAGGTCTGTGCACAGATGCATGTGAGGTGGCATTTGGTGCATGTTTATACACATGTGTGCCATGTGATGCAGGTCTGTGCGCAGATGCATGTGAAGTGTGTGATGCATGTTTATATGCATGTGTGCCGTGTGATGCAGGTTTGTGCACATATGCATGTGAGGTGGCGTGTGGTGCATGTTTATACAGCTGTGTGATGCAGGTCTGTGCACAGATGCACATGAAGTGGCGTGTGATGCATGTTTATATGCATGTGTGCCATGTGATGCAGGTCTGTGCACAGATGCACATGAAGTGGCGTGTGATGCATGTTTATATGCATGTGTGCCGTGTGATGCAGGTCTGTGCACAGATGCATGTGAAGTGGTGTGTGGTGCATGTTTATACACCTGTGTGCCATGTGATGCAGGTCTGTGCACAGATGCATGTGTAGTGGTGTGTGGTGCATGTTTATACACCTGTGTGCCGTGTGATGCAGGTTTGTGCACAGATGCATTGTGTGGTGTGGCATGTGCATGTTTATATGCACATGTGCTGTGTGATGCAGGTCTGTGTGCACATATATGTGGTGTGGTGTGTGATGTGTGTGTGCATGTGTGTGTTGTGGCATGTGGTGCATGTTTATATGCATATGTGCCATGTATATATGTGTGCACATATGTGATGTGTGTGGCGCATGTGTGTGCACGTGTGCTGTGCAATGCAAGTCTGTGTGCACATGTGTGGTTTGTGCACATGTGAATGCAGGCACCCATGCACATGTATAGCATGTGAGGGTGTGTGCCTGTGGACAGCATGAATGCATGTGCACATATCCACATGTGGCCTGCATGCCTGTGTGAATGCATGTACTTATGTACACATGCCTTCACTTGAGTGACATAGAAATGAGCAGAGGCAGGAGCTCTGGAGTGTCCCTGAAGGCAGTAAGTTCTTCCAGTTCTGGAGCAGAGCTGCTGGAAAGCGAGCCCATCCTGCTTCCTGCTTCCTCCTTCCTCCAGGGCGGTAATGTTCCCATGAGGCTCATTAGAGAAGATGGATGAATCCTGGCAGCTTGAAGGCTTCTGGAGTCACGAGCGTGCACACGCACACACACGCACAGCCTCAGCAGTCTCATTACCAGCAGTTACGTAAAGCACACTTCCTGGGAACGGCTAGCCTCATTAGTTCATCGGGGTGATTAAGCTGCAGAAAGGAGCCTCTCTCTCCCACAGTGGGGCACCCCGTGCCCAGTCCGTGCAGTTGTAACTGCACTCTGCTCCCAATGGCTGGAAGTAATTTTCTGTCCCTAAGGGAATTCCCATGGAGTTTTTGTTTGTTTTGTTTTTAGAGACAGAGTCTTGCTCTGTCATCCAGGCTGGAGTGTGGTGGCATGCTCATATCTCACTGCAGCCTCGAACTCCTGGCCTTAAACAATCCTCCTGCTTCAGCCTCCTGAGTAGCTGAGACTATAGGCGCGTGCCACCACCCTCAGCTAACCATGTTTGGTATTTTTGTAGAGATGGGTATCACTATGTTGCTTCGGCTGGTCTCAAACTCAGGGGCTCAAGTGACCATCCCACCTTGGCCTCCCAAAGTGCTGGGATTACAGGCGTGAGCCTGCAGCTGAATTCCCATGGATTTTATGTCAATTGGTGCTGAGGACTTTGAGGCCAGTGCCGATGGTGATCCCGGGAACGTGGGGACCACCCACCTTGGGGATAAGGACCCCAGATCCCCTCCCCCAGCCCTAATCAAAGCAGAAACACCAAGAATTCTGCCTGGGGAAGGGCTGGGAAGAATCCTTGGCCACCCCCTGAGGCCAGTGTACAGCGTGAGCATGGGGTCTGTAGGGGCCCAGGAAGGGCCTGACTCAAGTCTGCTGGGGACCCGGGCAGTCTGTCTCCCAGACACTGTTGGTCCCAGCTGCCAGAACCCTGGCTAATGTGGAATTGGGTTCCAGGGACCCTGGATCAGTGCCCCAGGCAAATGCCGCCGGCCGGCAGCACTCCCACTGGCTCCTCACATCCACAGCACGACACTCATCTTACAGATGAGGACTTTGAGGTCCAGAAGGTCGTGTAAGTTGCGCAGCAGGAAGGAGGGAGAGAAGAGGTTGGAAGTGAGACAGCCTGGTCCCAGACACGGGCCCTCACCTACTGCTCTGCCCTGCCCTGGCCTAAGTGTTCACAGGAAGCCAACAATAGGGGGGTACTGTGTCCTCATGATGCCCTGGGCCCAACTCCTCAGCCCCCAGGAGAACCCAGAGGAGGGCTGGGCCCTGGGATCCTGGTGGATGGGAAGCTGGGACCCCTCCAGCCTGTGCTGCTGCAGAGGGGGGTTGCCAGCCTGGCAGACATGGTGAAACCCCATCTCCACTAAAAGTACACAAATTAGCCAGGTGTAGTGGCATGTTTCTGTAATCCCAGCTACTAGGGAGGCTGAGGCAGGAGGATCACTTGAACCCAGGAGGCAGAGGTTGCAGTGAGCCAAGATTGCGCCACTGCACTCCAGCCTGGGCAACAGAGCGAGACTCCATCTCAAAAACAAAATCGAAAAACAACAACAATAGAAAAAAAACCCACCAGTACTGTTCTTAACAACCCGATTAGAGAGCACAGTCCGATAGTTCTGAGTGGCTCCTCTTCTGTGATCCACCCGACGGGGATGGAGAATGAATTCCTCGGGTTTGAAATCCAGCTGGAGCCATTCTCCGAGTGGTCAGGCCCCCAAGAGGGTATGAAATCCTGCCCGTTTGTCACTCGTCTCCAAATTCATGGCCTTCCCTGTTTGCTTTTTCCTTGTGCCTGCTGTGTTTTGTGGCTGAATCTCACACACGATTCCTGGGGCTCTGTCTGACTGCGGAGCAGATGGGTGTTTCTGTGAGCGCGGGTCAGGGACCCTCCTCCGCCAGGCCTCCTCATCAGCAGTCCTGGCACCTCATCCAACAGCCTCCGTCCTCCAAGTTGTGGCAGAAGCAGAGAAACCCGCATGAAGTGCAGTGCCAAGGCTGGGTCACAGGACGGGTCCAAGCCGCCGGCTGCCTCACTGCGCTGCCCTTCCCCCTCCGTGGCACTGCGTGGCACTCACCATCCTCTCACATTCACGGCATGCCAGTGCCGCTGCACATGTGGCTCCTTCCACATTCCACACGGATTCAGACAGACCTGATTTCTGAATCAGAAACTTTTAGTGGAGATGCGGGTTTCTCTGCTTCTGCCACAACTTGGAGGACGGAGGCTGTTGGATGAGGTGCCAGGACTGCTGATGAGGAGGCCTGGCGGAGGAGGGTCCCTGACCCGCGCTCACAGAAACACCCATCTGCTCCGCAGTCAGACAGAGCCCCAGGAATCGTGTGTGAGATTCAGCCACAAAACACAGCGGCACCCCATTCCGTGCCTGCGCAGGCCGGCGCTGACTGGTCGGGACGGTTACTGCTGCCAGGCGTGGCTCTGCAGTTCCACGTTTGGTGTCCTCGCACACACACGTGCCTGCCCGTGTTCTCCCCTTCCTTGCCTGTGGGAGCACCCACTTCCCAGCTCTCTGCTTCACTCGCTTGCTTGGTGATTTTTGGTTCTGCACCCCCTGCGCACCCCCGAATGAAACCCCTTCCAGACAGGGACCTGGTCTTGTTCACCCACAGATCCTAGGCACAGCGGGGAAGACGCTCCCCCGTGATTTCTTCCAGATGTGTTTGTTTCAGCCTCTGTGTTTGCATCTGCAGACCGCGTGTGGGATAACGTGCAGCCCCAGTTCCCATTCTCCATATGCATCTGCCTCTGAGCTGGCACGTTCACAGAGGTCCGGGTTCCCTGATCTGTAATCCTGAGTCTGCTATAGATCACGCATCCGTGTGTGTGTCTGTTTCTCGACTCCATTCCACTTCACTGATGGCTGCGTCTCCCGGTCCTGACTCCTGAGGCTTTACCAGGGGCGTTGGCACCTGGTGGCCTGAGTCCCTCACTCTGGGCTTCCTCAAGGTCGTCTCACCCTGTGCACGCCCGTGTAAACCTCAGCAACCCCACCCCCAGCACACACACTCACACACATCTGCCTGGATTTTAACCAGAATTACATGGAACTTAAAGATCAATTTTTGTGTTTTTTTAATCCGGAAACATATCGTATCTCTTCCTTTATTTAAATCTTCTTTCGTCACTCAGGCTGGAGTGCAGTAGCATGATCTGCCCTCACTGCAACCTCCGCCTCCCAGGTTCGAGCAATTCTCCTGCTCAGCCTCCCAAGTAGCTGGGATTACAGGCACCTCCATGCCTGGCTAATTTTTTAATTTTTAGCAGAGATGAGGTTTCACCACGTTGGCCAGGCCGATCTCGAACTCCTGACCTCAAATGACCCACCTTCCTTGGACTCCTAAAGTGTTGGGATTACAGGCATGAGCCCCCACTCCTGGCCTATTTAAATCTTCTTTAATTTACCTTAAAAAATGTTTTGCTATTTTCAGAATATGTTACTAGAATAACTACTAGGTAGTTGATGTGTTTTGATACTTCTAAACTGGTGTCATTCAAAAATTCACATTTTCTGATTATTTGTTGCTGGTCTATATAGAGATAATTTTTGTATATTTAGCTTGTATCCAGTGTTGTTGCTAAATTTACTTTATAAAAATAGCAGCTTTATTAAAATATAATTCACACACAGTACAAGTCACCTCTTTAAAGTGTAAAGCTCAGTGCTTGCTACAGCATATCCACAGGATCACGCAGCCATCAATGCCATCGGTTTAGAGCATTTTCATCACCCTCCCCTCAACAAGTACAACGGACAAAAACCTGCACCAACACTCAACTCGCTTTTCATCCTAAGCCCTCACCTAGAGATTATTTTGGATTTTCTACAAACACAATCCAGTTCCTGCTGTGCTTGTGTTGGGAAGCATGCACCTGCTGGGAAGTGAACTGGGATTTTGAGAAGCGGGCCACATTTGAGCTAATATGAACAGGGCACAGACAGAGCTAAATGCGTGGTATAGTGCGTATGTGTGTGTCCAGATGGCCATTAAAATGTGCACTCTAACCTTAGACCTGGATTGAGAATTAGGCAGATGTACATGGAATTGAATTAGGAGACTCAGGCTTCTTGGGAATTTTGAGTGATTCCACTGCAAGCTCGTGAGGGCCTCATCTGCACAGGCATTTCTGAATGTATCCTCTTCCCCTCCAGAAAGATTAAATGTGCCAGATCCATAGGAAAGGACAGTGGGGGTGCTTGTGGCCAAGCCTGTGCCCCCTCAACTGTGCTGTTTGCAGGTCGGGCCCCCAGACAATCTCTAGCGTCCAGCTGGACCAGCTGGCCTGAACAATCCTGAATTAGGCTTCTGCCCTGAGCTGGGGTGAGCCAGCCACAGAGGTCCTGGATGGGAAAGCTGGACCAGGCACCAGGCTCCTTCCTCAGGGGGCACCACAGTGGCTGCCAGGGTCATTCCCAGGGGTCAGAGGCATCCACCCCAGGCAGGAGCTGCCTCCAGGTGACTTGAACAATGAAGAGAAAAAATTATTTCTGTGTCAAATATGTGTCTGTGTTAACCTAAGTTAAACTGAGAGAAAGAATCTCTGTTTAAGAGAATTTCTGCATAAGTCAGGTTCACAAGTGTATGTCAGAGCTTGTGATTCTCCAGGGAAAAATGTCGTCATAGTGTAGGAAACTTCATCTAGACAAGTTTGCCCATTTCATAACTTTGGTACACACTACTATAAGATATGTCAAGGTTCTTTTTTTCTTTTTTTGAGAGAAGGAAAGAAAAAAAAGGAGTGAAGGAGAGGAAGAAAGAGGAAGAAAAAGAGGGAGAGAGAACGGAAATGTTGCTTTATTCTAAAAGAAATGGGTATTAATAATGGCCGATCAATATTTCATTTAAACCTATGAGTAGGTGTGATGTGGTATTGACAAGAATGTATATTCTGTGTGTTTAAAATGGAGAGCTCTATAAATATTTATTAAGTTTACTTGTTCTGGATCTGAGTTCGAGTCCTTGATATCCTTATTCATTTTCTGTCTCATTGAGTCTAAGGCTCTATGTATCTGGGTGTTAGGATCGTTAGCTCTTATTGTTGCATTGATCCTTTTACCACTATATCTTTGTTGCTTTAAAATCTATTTTATCAGATGCGCGAATTGCAACTCCTGCTTTTTATTTATTTATTTATTTATTTATTTATTTTTGCTCTCCATTTGGTTGGTAAATCTTTCTCCATCCCTTTGCTTTGAGTCTTTGTGTATCCTTGCATGTGAAATGGGTCTGGATGTAGCATACCGTTGGGTTTTGGCTGTATCTTTTGATTGGGAGATTTAGTTGATTTAAATTTAGGGTTACTGCCATTTGATGTTAACTGGCTGTTTTATCCATTTGTTGATGTAAATTCTTCTTTATGTTGATGCTCTTTACTTTTTGGTATATTTTTAGAAAGGCTAATACTGGTTGTTCCTTTCTATGTGTAATGCTTCTTTCAGAAGTTTTTGTAAAGCAGGCCTGGTGGTAATAAAATCTCTGAGTACTTGCTTGTTCATAAAAGATTTTTATTTTTCCTTCAGTTGTGAAGCTTAGTTTGGCTGGATATGAAATTCTGGGCTGAAAGTTCTGTTCTTTAAGGATGGTGAATATTGGCCCCCACTCTCTTCTGGCTTGTAGGGTTTCTACTGAGAGATCTGCTGTGAGTCTGATAGGCTTCCCTTTGTGGGTAACCTGACCTTTCTCTCTGGCTGCCCTTAGTATTTTCTCCTTCGTTTTAACCCTGGTGAATCTAACGATTATGTGCCTTGGGGTTGCTCTTCTTGAGGAATATCTTTGTGGTGTTCTCTGTATTACCTGGGGTTGAATAGTGTCCTGCTTTGCTAGGTTAGGAAAATTTTCCTGAATAATATCCTGAAGAATATTTTCCAGCTTGGATTCATTCTCTCCGTTGCATTCAGGTACACCTATCCAACGTAAATTAGGTCTTTTCACATAGTCCCACATTTGAGACTTTGCTCATTCCTTTTTATCCTTTTTTCTCTAATCTTGTCTTCTCGTTTTATTTCATTAAGTTGGTCTTCGACCTCCGATATCCTTTCTTCTGCTTGATCAATTCGAGTGTTTAAACCTGTGCATACTTCTTGGCGTTCCTGTATTGTATTCTTCAGTTCCATTAACTCACTTATATTCCTCTCTAAATTGTCTATTCTCATTAGGATTTCGTCAAACCTTTTCTCAAAGTTCTTAGCTTCTTTAATTGGGCTACAACATGTTCTTTTAACTCACAGAAGTTTCTTATTATCCATCTTCTGAAGCCTGATTCTGTTAATGGGATGCACTCGTTCTCCATCAAGCCTTGTTCCCTTGTTGATGAGGAACTGTGATCCTCTTTAGAGGGAGAGGCATTCTGAGTTTGAGTATTCTCAGCCTTTTTATGCTGGTTTCTTCCCATCATTGTAAATTTATCCACCTTCATCTTTGTAATTACCAACTTTCAAATTAGGTCTCTGAGTGGACGTCCAAGTTGTTAATTCCCAGGGCCAAAATATGAGCAACCCACTGCGCCAGCCGAAACAGGCGTTAAGACTGATGGTGCTTTTCTGCCCAGGAATCTCCAGTCTGGCTTCCATCTTGAGTCCATAATAGGCAACTCTGCCTTCCCGGAGCTCCAAACCTCGGTCAGAAGGGGAATCAGTCCCGTTTACTCTGCACCAAGAGCTGCTGCGCCGAGGTGCTGGCAAAACTGCTGCACCGGCCACAAGAGTCGCACTGGGACCTGTGGGGCTCCTCCACTGGGAATCTTCTGCTCCGTGAGCGACAAAAATTTGTCTGAAAGTGTGGCGTCCTCTCGTTCTCTGCACTTTCACTGGGAGCTGCAATCCCGAGATGTTAGCGATCAGCCATCTTGGATCGTTCTCAGAAACGTCAAGTTTTAACACTGAAAATCAAATTTCCAAGGATAGCCAGGTGAACAATTCCCTCTGAGGAGAGGGAAAATCCCCATTTGATGATTTATGCTTCTTTTCCATCTTCCTCTCCTTTTCCATCTCCTGGGACTTCCAGAAACCATGCGAGGTGGGGCCAGAAGAGAACCAGGGTCTGAAAAATGCTCTCACTCTACCTCCTGCATGGCATGTGTGAGCCAATCTTAGCTCTGGTTTGCACTTCTAAAAGGAAGGAATGATGTTGAAACCTCAGTTTGAGAAATGATGGATTCCTGGGTGGAAATGAGAAAACAGAGGAATGAATGGATGGATGGGTGGATGGATGGATGGATGGATGGGTGGGTGGGTGGATGGATAGATGGATGGATGGATGGATGGATGGATGGATGGATGGATGCATGGATGGGTGGGTGGGTGGATGGATAGATGGATGGATGGATGGATGGATGGATGGATGGATGGATGGGTGGGTGGGTGGATGGATGGATGGATGGGTGGGCAGATGGATAGGTGGATGAGTGGGTGGATGGATGGGTGATTGGACAGATGGATGGTTGGATAGGTGGATGGGTGGATGGATGGATGGATGATGGATGGTTGAGTGGATGGATGCAGGGATGGAGGGTTGGGTGGATGAATGGGTGGGTGGGTGGATGGGTGGATGGATGGATGGATGGATGGATGAGTGGATGAATGGATGAGTGGATGAATGGATGGATGCAGGGATGGAGAGATAGAGGGTTGGGTGGATGGGTGGGTGGATGGATGGGTGGGTGGGTGGATGGGTGGATGGATGGATGGATGTGTGCAGAGAAAAGAGATAATGTCATCGGTCTTCATGTGAATTGCGGCCAGCAAGACTACAATGCTCCTCTGAGACCAAGCTGTATTTTCGATTAAAGTTTCTATTTTGAGGATAAGCTTATACTCAGAAGAAAAATCACAGCTTCTGAGCAACTGGTCTGCAAATTGGCAACAGCACGAAGTAGATAAGAGACTATGCTTGTTATGGACATGTGCCCAGACACAGAACAGTGGCTACTTGTTAAAACATTTCCTTCCAAGGCTAATATTTTCAGAAGGGAAAATATAACAAAGGTTATTACTGCCACATTTAAATCTCTGCAAGGCCTTGTTTTATGTTTAACCTGATAAAAGGGGCTGGGGCTAGTGGGTCCATGTCATGACGCACTTGTTGAAGCCCGTACAGTGTTTGACACGAGGAGTGAGCCCTAGTGTGAGCCGTGTATTCGAGTGACAGATGACTGTACTACCTGCAGCCCCAGGTGAGGGGTGCAGGGGCTCCCTGCACCTGACACTCAGTTTTTCTGCGAACCTAAAAACATTCTAAGTAACAAAGTCCATAATTAAAATTTTTAAAAAGGAGCCAAACCATGCTCCTTCAATACATCTTGTATGTTTTTTCTAATAATAATGTGAACCATTTTAAATATCAGATTTAAAGATCTTCATATGGAGTTTTTGAAGGACTGGGCATTTTGGAAATCCCATTAGGTCCTTTCATTAGCTGATGCTGCTCATTAAACATTTTCTGAATGACTCTGACATGCATGACGGCTCCCTTGTTTTGTTTGTAGATAGGATTATATAGAAGCACTGATCATATGGTCATATTATACAGGCCTATAAAATTGCTCCTGAACCTGAACCGTTGGGCAGAATTTAAAGGCAAGCATCTCCAATAATATCAATGTGGAAAGCTGCTGAATTTTGATCTGATTTCATTATGGTTTCTGACATTCTCAACGGCCTTGCACTTTGTAGGAATAGGGCGTTAAGAAAGAAATACTTGGCTGGGCGCTGTGGTTCACACCTGTAGTCCCGGCACTTTGGGAGGCCAAGGCAGGTGGATCCTGAGGTCAGGTGATCAAGACCAGCCTGGCCAACACGGTGAAACCCCATCTCTACTAAAAACAGCCAGGTGTGGTGGCAGGTGCCTCTAATCCCAGCTACTTGAGAGGCTGAGGCAGGAGAATCACTTGAACCCAGGAGGCGGAGGTTGCGGTGAGCCGAGATTGCACCACTGCACTCCAGCCTGGGCAACAGAGCGAGACTCTGTCCCCCCAAAAAAAAGAAAAGAAGGAAGGGAGGGAGGGAAGTAAGGAAGGAAAAGAAAAGAAAAGGAAAATAAAATACTTGTTTAAAAATTACAGTTCAATACCAAATTGTGGGTTATTTTAAAAAATATGTTAAGGACAAATTCCCTTCGCCCTGGGCATGTCTGTGCCTTCCTTGGTCGCTCACTTCACATTAGCTGTAAACACGAGGGCCGTTCCCTGGCTCTTTGGAAGATAAAGACATCTTTTTTCCCCCTCTTCTCAGGGAACTGTACTGCCTTAAACCACACTCCAGGACGAGCGCCTGCAAGCCCGCGCTGTGACTCCCATCCCGCGGCACTCTGGTGTGTGAGCGGAGAGGGTCCCACACTGCCACAGGACCCTGTGATGCTATTTTAGACTCGTCTGTGGCTAACAATGCCACACACATGAAATTGTGCTCACCAGAATAAAAATGTTCAGCTAGACAGAGAACTGCATTGGTCATGAAATTACTAACAGGAGGGATAAAATTCCAGGTGTGGGGATAAAGAATTGGAATTCAAGTCATTCCCGTGTAAGATGGCGGAGCGACATAGACGCTCCATGTTGGAACGCGGGGCACGCACCTGCCTCGCCTTTGCCTTGCCGTTCCCTCTGCCTGCGACGCTGTCCCCTGACCACGCAGGCCGTCCTCCCTCCTGGCTCCTCCAGCCTTTTCTTGGGGTCTTCTCAGGGACCCTGTTCACATCCCTCACCAGCACCCAGCAGCCTGTCTCGTTTTCTCCTTCTGGAATGTGTGTTCACTAGGCAAGGGTTTTTCCTCTGCTTTGTGGTGATGGCTCCTCAGCACCTGCTTGGAAGCCTTCAGTGTGGGGGTGAGTGAGTGGGACGGGCAGGGGCTGGCGCTGCTGAGTGTGGGGGTGAGTGAGTGGGACGGGCAGGGGCTGGCGCTGCTGAGTGTGGGGGTGAGTGAGTGGGACGGGCAGGGGCTGGCGCTGCTGAGTGTGGGGAAGCCAGTTAGGGTGGTTCTTATGTGATAATTTTTAAAGATGCCATCTTTTCAACCAAGAAATTCTACTTCTAGGCTCCTGTCCTGCAGAAAGAATGAAGTGGGGAGAAGACTTTCACCCTTTCAAAGGCTCCACCATGACCTCTGTGACACAGTGACGCACAGACACAGTGACAGACACACAAACACACTGACACAGACACACATAGACACACACAGAGACAGACACACAGACACACTGACTCAGTCACACACACACACAGACACAGACGCACAGACACAGTGACTGATGCACAGACATACTGACACAGTGACACAGACACACAAACACACTGACACAGACACACATAGACACACACAGAGACAGACACACAGACACACTGACTCAGTCACACACACACACACACAGACACAGATGCACAGACACAGTGACTGATGCACAGACATACTGACACAGTGACACAGACACACAAACACACTGACACAGACACACAGACATAGACACACACAGAGACAGACACACACAGACACACTGACACAGTCACACACACACACAGACACTGACTGATGCACAGACATACTGACACAGTGACACATACAGACACAGATGCACACAGTGACAGACACACAAACACACTGACACAGACACACATAGACACACACAGACAGACACACTGACACAGTCACACACACACACACAGACAGATGCACAGACATACTGACACATGCACAGACATACTGACACACATACACTGACACAGTGACACATACAGACACAGATGCACACACACAGTGACAGACACACAAACACACTGACACAGACACATAGACATAGACACACACAGAGACAGACACACAGACGCACGCGGACTCACAGACACCGACACACTGACACACACAGACACACAGACGCACACCTGCAAATACCACACATGGGCGCATACACGGCCGTGAAATTTAGGGAATTCTAAGAAAGATTTTTAAATGTTTATTTTATTATTTTCTTTTTTCAAACAGATTTTTGCTCATGTAAAACCTAGAAATGGCTTTAAAGCAATTTGGGTTTTATAAATTATCCTCACTGTAAATAGTTCAAGGACAACGTGAGACGTTTCCGGGAGGCAGCAGCCCCTGCCCCCTGCCCTCCCCCTACCCCCTGCCCTCCCCTGCCCCCTGCCCTCCCCCTACCCCCTGCCCTCCCCTGCCCCCTGCCCTCCCCCTACCCCCTGCCCTCCCCTACCCCCTGCCCTCCCCTGCCCCCTGCCCTCCCCCTACCCCCTGCCCTCCCCTGCCCTCTGCCTGCCTCTGTCCCTCCCCCTACCCCATGCCCTCCCCCGCCCCCTGCCCTCCTCCTTCCCCTGCCCTCCCCCTACCCCCTTCCCTCCCCTGCCCCTGCCCTCTCCTACCCTCCGCCTGCCTCCAGCCCTCCCCCTGCCATCCCCTGCCCCTGCCATCCCCTGCTCCTGCCCTCCCCTATCCCCTCTCCCCTGCCCTCCCCTTCCCCCTGCCCTCCCCGTCCCCTGCCCTTCCCCTTCCCCCATCTTCCCCTGCCTCTGCCCTCCCCTTACCCTTACCCTCCCCTTCCCCCTGCCCTCCCCAGCCCCTGCCCTTCCCCTGCCCCCTGCCCTCCCCCGTCCCCTGCCCTTCCCCTTCCCCCATCTTCCCCTGCCTCTGCCCTCCCCTTACCCTTCCCCTCCCCTTCCCCCTGCCCTCCCCTAGCCCCTGCCCTTCCCCTGCCCTCTGCCCTCCCCCTGTCCCCTGCCCTTCCCCCGTCCCCTGCCCTTCCCCTTCCCCCGTCTTCCCCTGCCTCTGCCCTCCCCTTCCCCTTGCCCTCCCCTTCCCCTTGCCCTCCCCTTCCCCCTGCCCTCCCCTAGCCCCTGCCCTTCCCCTGTCCCCTGCCCTCCCCTTCCCCTTGCCCTCCCCTTCCCCCTGCCCTCCCCTAGCCGTTGCCCTTCCCCTACCCCCTGCCCTCCCCTGTCCCCTGCCCTTCCCCTGTCCCCTGCCCTCCCCTTGCCCTCCCCCTGCCCCTGCCCTCCTGCTGGCCACTCTCTGGACAGTTGGCCCCGAGGGTGGGTGCCTGGCCTGCCAGCACTTCCTCCTTCACTGAGGTTCCTCTCGATGTCCTACAGGGGCCACCCCCACCCTACCCCCCACACTCATCCCTTTCCTCACTGCCCACTCTTGGCTAAGACCACAGTCACGGCTGGGCCCTGTACACACAGTGTTCCCCGAATCTTCCTGCCCAACTCAGCTCTCTGGAGGCTCAGCCTCCTCCTTCCTGGGCATGTCTGCCCACCCTCTACCACACTCCACAGAGTGCTGAGAGGGCCAGACCCATCCCCAGTGTCTCCCCATGGGGACACCCCTTGGTGGGCTGTGGACCTCCCAGCCTGGGTGGTCCTGGCACTGCCCTTGGCCAGCCTGGCCTCCCTGGGCCACCCCCATGCTGAGCGGCTGTCCCCCCTCCCTGCCCGCTGAAGCTGCCCCCCAGCTGACCTTCTCTGCCTTCCTGGCTGGTTCCTGCTGGCTCACAGGGTATGGCCCTCGGAGCAGAGGACACTGGGGGCCTCAGCACCTTCCAAAAACACACAGCGCAGACGAGAATGAGGTGCCACAACCAGGGCAGAATGAAAGCCGGGAGCAGGGGTGGGGGCTCCGAAAACTCACTCATCTGAAAAGCAATATTTTCACAATCAAGAGTCATGCAAAAGACATCTATGACAAAAATCGAAGGAAAAAGACATTCTTCATTTCAACAAGTCTTGTTTCTTCAAAAGTCTGAGGTGGCACATGGCTGCCGTGGCTCCCCTCCCATCCTGTGCCCCTGTGAGGGGCTGCCCTGTGGATGGAAGCCTCTCGCCACACTGGCAGCTCCAACCAAAGGCCCTTCAGCCTCCTGGAGCAGCTCCACCCCCCTCCCCACAACCTCTCCCTCCCCATTTTGAGACCCTCCACCCTGTATTTGAGGAGCCCCCTTCTGTGGAGACCTTCCAGTGGTTACATTGGGTGAAAAGAAAGAAATGCTTGTGAAGAAGCCAGTCAGCTGTCCAGTGCCCTGGGCCATAACTCACTACCCTGAGGCCTGACCCCTCCACCCTGAGACCTGACCCCCCCACCCTGAGCCCTGATACCCCACCCTGAGCCCTGACACCCCACCCTGAGACCCTGACCCCCCCACCCTGAGACCTGACCCCCCCACCCTGAGACCTGACCCCCTCCACCCTGAGCCCTGACCCCTCCACCCTGAGCCCTGACCCCCTCCACCCTGAGACCCTGACCCCCTCCACCCTGAGACCCTGACCCCCTCCACCCTGAGACCTGACCCCTCCACCCTGAGACCTGACCCCTCCACCCTGAGACCCTGACCCCCTCCACCCTGAGCCCTGACCCCCCACCCTGAGACCTGACACCCCACCCTGAGACCTGACCCTCCACCCTGAGACCTGACCCCCTCCACCCTGAGACCTGACACCCCACCCTGAGACCTGACCCCCTCCACCCTGAGACCTGACACCCCACCCTGAGACCTGAACCCTCCACCCTGAGACCTGACCCTCCACCCTGAGACCCTGACCCCCTCCACCCTGAGACCTGACCCTCCACCCTGAGACCCTGACCCCCTCCACCCTGAGACCTGACCCCCTCCACCCTGAGACCTGACACCCCACCCTGAGACCTGACCCCCTCCACCCTGAGACCTGACCCTCCACCATGAGACCTGACCCCTCCACCCGGAGACCCTGACCCCCTCCACCCTGAGACCCTGACCCCCCCACCCTGAGACCTGACCCCCCCACCCTGAGACCTGACCCCTCCACCCTGAGCCCTGATACCCCACCCTGAGACCCTGACCCCTCCACCCTGAGACCTGACCCCTCCACCCTGAGACCTGACCCCCTCCACCCTGAGACCTGACCCCCTCCACCCTGAGACCTGACACCCCACCCTGAGACCTGACCCCCTCCACCCTGAGACCCTGACCCCCTCCACCCTGAGACCTGACCCCTCCACCCTGAGACCTGACCCCTCCACCCTGAGACCTGACCCCCCCACCCTGAGACCTGACCCCTCCACCCTGAGCCCTGACACCCCACCCTGAGACCTGACACCCCCACCCTGAGACCTGACCCCCTCCACCCTGAGACCTGACACCCCACCCTGAGACCCTGACCCCCTCCACCCTGAGACCTGACCCCCTCCACCCTGAGACCCTGACCCCCCTACCCTGAGACCTGACCCCTCCACCCTGAGACCTGACCCCCGACCCTGAGACCTGACACCCCCACCCTGAGACCTGACACCCCACCCTGAGACCTGACCCCCTCCACCCTGAGACCTGACCCCCTCCACCCTGAGACCTGACACCCCCACCCTGAGACCTGACCCCCTCCACCCTGAGACCTGACCCCTCCACCCTGAGACCCTGACCCCTCCACCCTGAGACCTGACCCCCTCCACCCTGAGACCTGACCCCCTCCACCCTGAGACCTGACCCCTCCACCCTGAGACCCTGACCCCCTCCACCCTGAGACCTGACCCCCTCCACCCTGAGACCTGACCCCTCCACCCTGAGACCTGACCCCCTCCACCCTGAGACCTGACCCCCTCCACCCTGAGACCTGACACCCCACCCTGAGACCTGACACCCCCACCCTGAGACCTGACCCCCTCCACCCTGAGACCTGACCCCCTCCACCCTGAGACCTGACACCTCACCCTGAGACCCTGACCCCCTCCACCCTGAGACCTGACCCCCCTACCCTGAGGCCCTGAGCCCAGACCGCCTCCATTCTGAGGAGCTGTGCCCTGACCCCCCTCCACCCTGAGGCCCTGGTAGCCAGCCTGGCTGGGCCCCCAGCAGTGAGCAGGGCAGGAGGGCGGAGTCAGCAGGTCCTCCAGGTGACCATAGGTGACACCTGGACCTGGACACCCTGCCCCAACTGCGCTTGGCCAATGGCCCCTCCACTCCGTGCTCCCAGGAGCCTGGGCTGACGCCCTCTGCCCTAACCAGGTCAGCGTATGGTGCCTGAGGGATCAGGCCAGATAAGTGTCTACCAAGGCATCAAACGCTGGGACACCTGGCCCCAGGCCACAGAGCCCGGCATGGAGTGGGGGGTTTTAATGCTCATGTCTCCCCGTTTAATGATTTCCTCGGCAAACACATCCTTGGGATTGCTCAAGGCTGAGGTCACTATTCAGCTCGGCTTCCCAGGAGCCTGTGAAGACATTTGTGAAAGCCTCTGCTGATAACAGCTCAGTCTGGGCCGCCAGCAACCCGGTGGGTGGGAGGGCAACTTCCAAACCCTCCCATCAGAAAACAAAATGGCAAGAAGATGTCTCCCCCGGTGGCACCAGTCCATGACAGATGTGCTTTTGACATCCTGGCCCAGTCTGTCCATCTGGGGCACACGAGTTCTCCACAGGAACACGGCGTTAGCTGGCTGCACCTGTCCCTGGTGGAATTCCAGGAGGAGCTGAGAGAGGGGAGCTGGGAAGAGATCGCTCCCACCCACAAGAAAAAAGACAGCTGCCACCGCTGCAGGTCAGCAGCGTGTGATCAGCCGGGAGCCCAGAACCAGCTGGAAGAGGCAGGTGGGTCTCTGCAGGGGGGACCCTGGACAGGCGCCCGGCCAGGACACCATGTAGGTTGCTGAGAAGAGTGAGCTGGAGATGGTCAGCAGATTGTGGGCCAGCGTGGCTGCCGAGCGGGGTGGAGATCAGGAATCCCCCAAGCTTTCTGCACAGTGCTGGCTGAGGGAGGGGCACCCTCAGGGGCCACAGAACCCAGGAGGCCTGGGGCGCTGGGACTCCAGCAGTGCACCTGGAGGAGGGGCTGGAGAATGCAGGGTGCACCTGAGCCCAGGCTCACAGCGGAGGATGTCCCTCGGGGCTCTGCAGTGGGCAAGGCCAGAAGAGTTGGGAGGGACAGGTCTCTCTCTCCACCCCCTTGGGAGGTGAAGCCCCAGAGCCAGGCAGAGACAAAGCACAGGTGTGGCTGAAGCAGCCTGAGAGTCGCCATGGACACAGCAGACATCAAGCCAGGAGACTCCGGCTGGGCTGAGCACCACCCCATGGTAAAGGCAGGCAGAGGGTGGAGGCTGTTGCAGGCTCAGCAGCGTCCTCCAAATCCAGGCGTCAACGCCCTAATGACCGGGACCCCAGAAGGTGACTGTATTTGGAGACAGCTTTTGAAGAGGTGATTAAGGTAAAGTCAGTCCTTAGGGCAGGCCCTGATCCAGTCGGCCTGGGGTCCTTGTAAGAGGAGGGGAGGACACAGACGCACAAGGGACAGCTCTGCCAGGACCCAGGGAGGAGACACGGCCACAAGCCAACAAGAGGCCTCGGGAGGAACCTCCAACATCCAGCCTCCAGCACGGAGAGAAACCACGGTCTGCTGTTGAAGCCGCCAGGCACGTGGCATCTGTGCTGGCAGCCCCGAGAAAACTTGAACAGGATGCTTCGCTGCAGGTGTGAGAAACGTTTTCCTGAAAGACGGGGTAACTCCTCCACTGCTGGGACAGAAGATGGGGCGGCCGCCACGTGCCTGGTGACCACACATGGGGCCGTTTGTCCCAGAGAGTTGAGGACCTGGGTACCCACAAGCACACAAGCCTGTGTGGCAGTGTCCACCGCAGCGATGTCAGGACAGTGACGGGTGGGACATTACTAGCAGTGCCTCTCTGGTAATGCGGTGACAGACAGAACACCGGACCCCATTGAGGACTAGCTAACAGAGAGGGGGGAGGGGCAGAGGCAGCTTTTCACCAGACATGCCTTCCAGTGGGCCAGGTCACCTTACTGTTGCCATGGTAACACCTGGGTGTTCCTGCCCTTTTCATGGCAAACACCGAAGAGTTACTACTTCTTCCCTAGAAGGACCGCCCACCTCGCAGGAGGACTGTGCTGGGGCGGCCTCGGAGATGTGTGCAGCTGTCTGCAGCCTTGAGGGTCTCGTGGGAACAGTGCAGACTTGGACATGGGGGGCAGGGCCAGGCGCTCTGGTCCAGGAGATGCTGACACCAGCTAAGCTCCTGCTGTGAGACAGGTTCTCCTGCTGTGAGAACCCCGTGGCATTCAGGAACTCCAACCCGTCTGATCACGTCACCCTCATGGATAGCCCAAAATCCAGCGACATTGTCACCATTTCACAGATGGAGAGGCTCGTTGCCGAGGGCTTCCCGCACAGCTGCAGGTGGAAGCTGTTTTCAGGCCAAGCCACCTGTGTCCCTGGGACCTCGCCCCATCCTGTGGGTCAAGGGTTTCCCTATGCATCCCCAGCCCAGACCCTCTTAGAGCCAGACTAAAACGGCAGCTTGGCACCGACACCTCCCCTGATGGCACAAAGGGAAAGGCCACCATCCCAGACCCCGCCCACCTCCCTAAACCACGCCCCTGCCTCAGATCCCGCCCACCGCCCCAGACCCCACCCAACACCCTAGATCCCACCCAGTACTCCAGACCCCGCCCACCCCTACCCACAGTCCCTGACCCCGCCCACTGCCCCAGACCCCACCCACGGCCCTAGACCACGCCCACCACCCTAGATCCCACCCAGTACTCCAGGCCCCGCCCACTGCCCAGGCCCCGCCCACCCCACCCACAGTCCCAGACCCCGCCCACTGCCCCCGACCCCACCCACGGCCATAGACCACGCCCACCACCCTAGACCACGCCTGACCACTGCAGTCTGCAGCCCCAGGCTCACCAGATACCTCCCCACACACCTCCAGGTCCCAATCATGGCACTCAGCCTCCAAGCACCTGACCCTGTGCCAGCTCCCGGCCCATCTGGCCCCAGCCCACTCACCTGGGTGTTGGCAGCAGCCCCGCCTGGAATCTCACACCCCAGGCCTCCAGTCTGCACCAGCGTCTGCAGGCCCAGATCCTTTGGCCCTCCCTGCTGAGGACATGCCCCAGGCCTGGGCTGGGCCTGCTGGTCTCTGTGGCACCCGCGAACTCTCTGAGTCTGCCCGGCAGCCTCCGCCTTCCCACAGCTCCTCGTCTGCCTCGGGACATTTGCCCAGTGTCCCCTCTGTCCCCTGACTCTCCCCTGGTCTCCATACCCCCGGCCTCACCTGAACATCCCCTCGCTGACCTGCCATCACCTGAACATCCCCTCGCTGACCTGCCATCACCTGAACATCCCCTCGCTGACCTGCCATCACCTGAACATCCCCTCGCTGACCTGCCATCCAGCCATGTCCCCACCATCACCGTCGTTGTTATGCCACTGTGTGGGTCTCTCACTTGGGTATCTGCCCCTGGCCACCCCCAGGCGGGTTACTTGAGAGCAGGGGAGGCTCCGGGTGTTTCTTTCCCAAGGTCTATCCTCAACACCAAGCACAGAGCGTCCTATGCAGCAGGTGCTTCCTTCATAGAGTGGGGTAGGGGTCATACTGCTTAACGTCTCAGTCCACCTCTTTCCATGGCACAGAGAAAGGGAGGAGTCATTGTCACCCAGGCAGTCAGGGGAGGCTTCCTGGAAGAGGTGATTGGGGAACTGGGCTTTGAAGGATGCCCACATCTTACCAGGCAGCAAAGCCCAGAGTTGGCAATGCAGCCTGTCAGCTGTGCTGGGTGGACACCGGTGGAATGTTGGCCAACTCCATCCAGGGGTGGGGCAGGGGGGAGACAGGTGAAAAGAGGGGGCACAGTTATCAGGAAGGGCCACCAAGGACCTCCACACCCAGCCACAGAGCGTGGGCCTTCCTGTGAGCAGTGGACATTGTCAGGATGAGTAAGAGGTGACCAGTGTGGGTGGTATCAGGGGAAGCCCGAGTCTGGGAGTTGGGGTGACTGGGGGCTCTGAGCACGCAGCTGCAGCATTTCTGGGGCAGATCGATGGGACCACATGGGATGGAGCAGACGCGGGTGGGTGGTGACCTCAGACGATGCGTCCCCAAGTCCTGTGTGCTCATGTTCCAGGGCTCTGGGGAACACGGGGGAATGCTAACAGTTGGAGGATGAGCTGCGAGCAGGAGCAGAGAATGGGATCCTGGTGCCACCCTGGGCGTTGTGGTGAGCCTCCTGCGGGCATTCTTCCAGAAGACTCCCTGACATGTCCATGCATGCTTTTCTGTGGCATTTCTCATCCTCTGCACCTCAGCAGCTGACTGGGGCCCTCGCTGAAGGCTGGGGAAATGCAATCCCATGGGCGAGCTGGCCAGACGGCCCCGAGGGCCACAGCTGGAGGAGGGTCGTCTGGGCTTGGGCTGGGGACAGAGCCCCTTTGTGCCTTCCTGGCCGAGGCCCCACGGAGGACAGAGCTCCTTTCAGGGCTGCCCTGTCCCCCACAGTGAAGGCTGACCTGGCTTTGGGGATGCTGGGACAACACCATGTGGTTGGACCCACAGAGTGATTAGACACAGCTGGCAAGGGCGCCGGGGCCCTGGCTTGTAAGGGTGGTTTCGGCCTTTTCTAATCTTGGCTCTGACTGAGTCAGAAACACAGCGGGGCCAGAGCCTCCCAGGGGGCTGGTCAACCCCCCAACCCCCAAAAGCAAGGCTTTGCCAACTCCATGTGAAGACGTCTTCAAGGCAGGGATCACCCAGGACGAGCCTGCATGGCAGGGGAGCTGCAGCCAAGGCCAAGAAGCACAGGGCCAGAGACAGCAGTCCAGCCAGGCCCCTCAGAGAGCAGATGAGGGCCACAGCACAGCCCACAGAGGGACCAGAGCCCACGGGAACCACAGCCCACGGAGGGATCACAGTCCCCAGAGGGACCAGAGCCCACAAGAACCACAGCCCATGTAGGGACCACAGTCCACAGGGACCACAGCCCATGGAGGGACCAGAGCCCATGGGAACCACAGCCCATGGAGGGACCACAGCCCATGGAGGGACCACAGTCCAAGGAGACCACAGCCCATAGAGGGACCAAAGCCCACGGGGACCACAGCCCACGGAGGGACCACAGTCCACAGAGGGACCACAGCCCACGGAGGGACCAGAGCCCACGGGAACCACAGCCCACAGAGGGACCACAGTGCACAGGGACCACAGCCCATGGAGGGACCACAGCCCAGGGGGGGACCAGAGCCCATGGGGACCACAGCCCACAGTGGGACCACAGTCCATGGGGATCACAGCCCATGGAGGTACCACAGTCCAAGGGGACCACAGCCCATGGAGGGACCACAGTCCAAGGGGACCACAGCCCATGGGGACCACAGCCCACGGAGACCACAGCCCATGGAGGGACCACAGCTCATGGAGGGACCACAGCCCATGGAGGGACAAGAGCCCACGGAGACCACAGCCCACGGAGGGACCACAGCTCATGGAGGGACCACTGCCCACAGATGGGCCATAGCCCACAAGGACCACAGCTCAAAGGGACCACAGCCCATGGAAGGAGTTTGGTGTCATACAGCCAGGTAGAACCAGGTCAGAAACACGCCGGGTGCACGATGCATCTTGCTCCTGAGATGCAGGCACAGTCCATCCGGCCCCTCACGGGGGCCCAGCCTGGAGTCTGCTGCTCGCTGAGGCTGCTCAGGAATCCCAGAGTAGGAAAGTGAGGCCAGGGCAGCAGAGGGAAGCACCTTCTCCTGGGGATCAGGTGTTGCTGCCTTTTATAAGGGTTGGGGTAAGGAAGCTCTGCCAGGACCCACTGGCTCCTTGTGGGTAACTCCCCACATAGGCACCGAGGAAGGAGAGCTAAGCAGAACCCTGGCACAATTAAGGTCTGAAGAATGTCTCAGTTTGTAGTGTTACTACTCAGTTATTTCCTTTTATATAATCCTTTCTACATATAATCATATGATAGTTCATGGTATGAGTGCCTAAAGAGTATTTTCCTACACACACACACGCACACACACACACACGCACATATAATTATATCTTAGTTCATAATTGGAGGACTGCCTAGAGCAGACACAGTGCAGAGCATGATTTAAGGGAAAAACAGTTATGCCAGGACAAGAATCCATGGCCCAGGCGGCATCGTTCAGTATTGTAAAGACACCCGCTGTATGGCAGGCTTGGGGCGAGAGCCACTCCTCCTGATAAGGAGCTGTAGGACCTTGCTCCAGTTCTTGTGGGAGGCTGCCCTCAGACCGGCAATCCACCTTGGTGACTGTGAACTCTATCAGCTCTCGCTACTGTGCTGCTTGGAAAGCATCTTCCCAGAGAACCCACTGGAAGCTGCCAGAAGGTGGTGGTAACCTTGACAGCTCTGTCACTGCTGTGTGACTTAAAGCATCCTCCTATAAACCTTCTTAGAAGTAGTTTGTCCACAGAAGTATTGCACACTGCACCCTCTTCACTGCGCACGGCCCACCGTCAAACCTCGGTGACCTAACGGGGGTGGACCCCTTACTGCGTGCAGCCTTCATGGGAACAGGCCCCTTGCTGTGCACGGCCCACCTCCTGGCCTAGGTGACCTAATGGGGGTGGACCCCATGTTTTATTGCTCACGACCCTATCACTGTCCTTAAAGATGATTTCACTCACTGCCCTGCCCCCTAAGCTATACACAATAAATACTCATGCTTCTGCATATTTGGGGCCTCGCCTGACTCTGCTTATATGTGGCGTGGCCCCCTGAACCCCGCTGCGTTTTCCTTGTACTTCTGTGTCCTGTCTCTTTATTTCTCGGATCCTGCACCTCAGCACAGCATAAGGCTCACCCCACAACTGTAGGGCCCTCAGCCCTACAGCTCCTGACCTTCCTCCTGGTCCCGCCCTGGCAACTCTGCCCACAGCTCAGGCCTCCCGCAAGCTTGGGCACAAGCATTCTGCAGATGAGGGGGGCGTGCAGGTTTTCCCTCCCGAACAGACCAGTGGGACTTGCTGGGGTGTAGGTGGCAGGGCCACAGGTGTGGATGGATATTTTGGGCGATGTGGGAGGCTGGAGTGGGAAGGACGCTCCTGGCTGCCACGCTGGGCATCAGCTTCTCAGGGCTGTCTTGCCTTGAGCAGGAGTTCCCCACCTGCAGGGCACCCACTCCTCCCGGAGCGGCTCCTCCTTGGGGTCTTCCCTGCACCCTGGCCTCGAAGGTCCCTCCACACAGGCTCCTTGCAGCCCCTCTCCCACAACTGTCCATCCCCTGGGGGCCCCACGTGGTCCGTCTCCTGCCCTCCTGGCACCGACTCTCAGCTGAGGGCCCCTGGGGCTGGCCAGGCAGAGCTGCTCGTCCACAGACCCCTCCTTGGGGACCAGCCCGCAGAGGGAGGCAGCACCCAGGCTGGGGATTCTTTGATGGAGTCAGGATTCATCTGTGCTGTGCTTCCCAGGAAGACCAACCCACAGCACAGACTCATAGAGGAGAGCGCCCGTGAGCACCGCTGTGGGGCTGCCTGGGTTCCGGGTGAGAGGAAGGCAGCCCCAGGGCCGCACAGCCCCCTACAGACTGACTGGCTGGCAGGAAATGGGTGGGGAGGAGCCAGAACACCAGCCCCATCCCTGCAGGGAAGTGAGGCAAAACGGGCAGATGCTGCTCCCACCATCCAGCCCAAGGCTGAGGAGCGGTGGGTGCCATGGGGCAGCAGCAGAGCTCTGGGGCTGGGGCTTCTCCCACGAAACAGGAGGTTTCCCCAGGGGTGGCAGCATGGGCCTCAGCTACCCCCTTACCCCCCGCAAAGGCAGTGGAAGGGACCCTGAGGCTCAGGGTTCAGATGTCAGACCCCCAGAATGTGGGTCTCTGGATGCCGGAACACAGAGCTCCGAGGGACGTGGGGACAGGGAGATCCTCATATCTCAAGACTCCGCATGCAAGCTGGCCACACCAGCTCCGGGTTCTGGGCCTGCCTGAAGCACCTGCTCTGGCCGGGATGGGGCCAGTTCCCTACTTCCGTGGGTGTGGGCCAGGGCTGGGCATGGGGGTGGTAAAGTTTGGGCATCTTGAAGGAGAATGTTGAGACCTCCCAAGAGCCAAGTGTGGGACAGGACCACGGTGAAGGTGAAACAGTGGCCGTGGCTTCTACCAACTCCTGTCCGGAATGCCTCAGGGGCCACGGGAAACAACCCAGTGTGTGGGAACTCAGGGCCCTGCCCCAAACTCCATCCTGGGGAACCGCCAGATAGCATGAGGCTCAGCCAGATCAGAGGTGGCTGCAGAGGGGCTGCTGTGCACAGAGGGCACTGCACAGAGATCTGAATAGTCCAATACCTGCTTGATGGGAGCGGGGGCTCTGGGGGAAGAGTCCAGGCCATGACCTTGGCCTGGGGACTAAACACGGAGCAGAGGGAGATGGGACGCAGCTGGCTCAGCAGAACCACACGAGTAAGAGGAGGTGGGCATTGTGTACACACACACATGTACACGTGAGCACAAATGAACCACGAGGAAGACTCAAATCTGCATCAATGAGTTCAAAAAGCCCACTCAGGGAGAGACACCCGGGGAACAGAACAGTGCAGCGGAGCTGGTGTGGCCCGTCAGCCACGAGGGAGGCTGCAGCGGAGCTGGTGTGGCCCGTCAGCCACGCGGGGAGCTGCAGCGGAGCTGGTGTGGCCCGTCAGCCACGCGGGGAGCTGCAGCGGAGCTGGTGTGGCCCGTCAGCCACGCGGGGAGCTGCAGCGGAGCTGGTGTGGCCCGTCAGCCACGCGGGGAGCTGCAGCGGAGCTGGTGTGGCCCGTCAGCCACGCGGGGAGCTGCAGCGGAGCTGGTGTGGCCCGTCAGCCACGCGGGGAGCTGCAGCGGAGCTGGTGTGGCCCGTCAGCCACGCGGGGAGCTGCAGCGGAGCTGGTGTGGCCCGTCAGCCATGCGGGGAGCTGCAGTGGAGAGCTGGTGTGGCCCGTCAGCCACACGGGGAGCTGCAGCCGCCTCCACTCACCCTCGAAGACAAAAGTGGTCCTCTGGGCTCACCCAGCAAAACCCAACTCTGTCCTGTTTATACGAGACACACCCCAGGCCCGAGCTTCAGAAGCCACATAGGGCAGAGCATGCAGGATGGGGCGGGAGGTGCAGGAGGGGCTGTCCCAGGAGACCCTCAGTCCCAGGATACCCTCTGTCCCAGGAGACCCTCTGTCCCAGGAGACAGCCTGCCTCGGGCAACAGCCTTCCTGGCCCGCTAGGAAGTGTGGCTCTCAGGCTGGGCTGAGGTCTGGCCGCCTTCTCGGGGCCTCCAGCGTGGGACGGGTCAGAAATGCAGGTCCATAGCAAGAAGGAGTATCACAGAAGGGGAAAGGGAGGACAGAGAGAGTCTGTTTCCTTATGCCTTTTTTTCTTTTTTGAGACAGCATGTCGTTCTGTCACCCAGGCTGGAATGCAGTGGTGTAATCTCAGCTCACTGTGACCTCTGGCTCCTGGGTTCAAGCGATTCTCATGCCTCAGCCTCTCGAGTAGTTGGGATTACAGATGCCGGCCACCACGCTTGGCTAATTTTTATATTTTTTAGTACAGACGGGGTTTCACCATTTGGCCAGGCTGGTCTCAAACTCCTGTGTAGGGTCAAACCTACAGGGTTGTGGGGTGTCCCCTATTGCTGTGCTGAGGTGCAGGATCCTAGAAATAAAGAGACAAGACACCAAAGGACTGAAAAAGACAGCTGGGTTTGGGGGCCACACCACTGACACGCGGAGACAGGTGAGGCCCCGAATGCCCAGGAGCGTCTGTATTTATTGGGTATAGGTTAAGGGCAGGGTAGTGAGTGAGGTCATCTTAAGGATAGTGATAGGGTCAAGACATTCACGGGAGCAGTAGGCAAGGGGTCCACCTCCATTAGGTCACTAGGGTAGGAGGCGGGCCGTGCACAGCAAAGGGTCCACCCCCATTAGGTCACGGAGGCAAGGAGGTGGGCCGTGCGCGGTGAAGACGGTGCAGTGTGCAGTATCTCTTATCTAGGGACAGGCTACTTCTAAGGAATTCTAAAGGAGGATGCTTTGAGCAGCGACAGAGCTGACCAGGTCTACAGCCACCTGCTGGCACCTTCCAGTGATCTCTGTAGGAGGATGCTCTTAGTCAGCACAGTAGCTAGAGAGCTGACAAGTTATACAGTCACTAAGTTGCGATTATAACGGAGGGGTTTGAAGCCCTCGGACGCTCGTGGGATTGCAGGTCTGAGGTCAGCCTTCCACAAGAACTGGACACAAGGTCTTACAACTCCTTTTTCAGGAGGAGTGGCTCTTGCTCCAAGCCTGCCATACAGCTGGTGTCTTTATGATACTGAGCGCTGCCTCCTGGGCCATAAATTCTTGTCCTGGTATAACTGTTTTTCCCTTAAATCATGCTCTGCACTGGGTCTGCTCTAGACATTCCTCCAACTATAAAGAAGATATGATTATATATGTATAGTGGTGTTTCCTTCTCTGTACCATGTCTGCTCTAGGGATTCCTCTGACTATGAGCTAAGATATAATTATATATATATGGAAATAACTGAGTCATAAGATATTCTTCAGGCACTAATTGTTCCGACTATAAACTAATACCTGATTATATATTAAGGATTATATAAAAGAAAAATCTGAGTAGTAACAGTATAAACTAAGATATTCTTCAGGCACACACTTCTCCCACTTCAATGAGCCACAGATAAGCTGAGATCTGACTAAGTGCAGATGTGGGTTCTGGAGGTGTGACCCCAGGATGCACGTGAGGGGACCCTGAATGCCCCATCTCCAGGGTCTAAAGGAGATGAAATCTGACTTGCTCAACCAACAGAAGAAGTGAACAAGGACTTTCTGAGGTTCCTAGGGTTACATCTTAAGGGGCCTGGTAGCACCTGCCTGGGTCTCTGGGGACACTCTCACTCGGATCCTGGCCAGCAGCTGTGCAAAGCCTCCAACAGCCTGAGTGGGCCCCACCCCAGCCACGTCACCTGCCCTTCCTGCCCTCCCTGTGCTGAGCCACCTGGGTGTTCTTCAGGAGTCCCTGAGTGAGAGCCGCCCAGCTGAGCCCTGCCACTGCAAAGCCTAGTCCGGGAGGTTTTACGAGATCGACCACCAGAGGGAGGGGACTGAGGGTCCACATCTCTAACGAGCAGTGGGTGATGGTGATATGATTCGGAGCAGGGGCCACGGTGGCATAGTAAGGGCTCAGCCTCCAGTTGGGTCAATGCCTCTCCTGGGACAGGGAGGACGGGCTATTCCAGTGCCTCCTGCACCTGGGGGCTTCCCAGCAGGGCCTCCCTCACCTAGTCCTGGGGAAAACGGCCCGCTGGCTGCCAATGCAATGCAGCAGGGAGTGCCAGGGGACGCCGGCCTCGAGACTCCAATGGCAAACCAGAGGCCACTCTACCCTCCTAGGGCCAGGATGGTCACACTCTGGTCTGCGGCCAGTCAGGTGCACCTGCGCCAGCTGCAGGAGGACGCCGTGGTCCCAGGAAGCCTCTTGCTGTGCTCACCCGTTTGTCATTTTCTCTGCATCAAATGAGTTACCATCAAGTTATATTTTTGAGCCACGAAAATACATGTGTTATTTGGGTCTAGCCCTGGTGTTGGGATGAGAGATTCTAAAAATAAGCCCTTGCCACAGCTCCCATGGCGGCTCAGCAGGACCAGAAGCTCACCACGTAAGGCTGCCAAGGGCCAGCTCTGAGCCCTACCCCTCTTCTCTCCCAGGTCTCCCCAGGCCAAGGTCTTGGTCAAATTCCATCAAACCTAAGGGGAGATTCACCAGAAACAGGAGGCAGTCTGGACCCCAGGGTGAAACAGACCAGGAGCAGCCGGGTGGCCATGTGGCCCCACATCCAGCCGCAGGCAGCGGAGGGCAGACCTCGGCACTCAGAGGGTCTTGAGGCTGGACGGAGCCTTATAAGGTGCTCCCGGGGCCCGGGCACACGTGCCAAGAATAGCCTCCGACGGGCTGGCGCCAGGGTCCTGCAGAGACTGTCCGGGCAGCCAACCAGGGGCTGGCCAGGCACGTGGACATGGGCCTCCTTCTTGCCAGCTGCTGGGCTGGGGTTTCCTGGGGCTGCAGGAAGGGAAGTGAGAAAGGACCTGGCACTACGGCTGGCAGGTGCTCTCATCCTGGTGCTGACCCCACCTGGTCAGGCCATCCCCACGTGGGGCCAGAGAAGGACCCTTAACCCTTTCTACTGCGTCTCGCTGGCCAGTGGGCAAAGGCTCTGTGCTCACAGAATGCGGTTTAAAAATGTGTCATGTAAAACACACAGGACCCTCACCCGACCCTGCTACCATGGAGTAATAAAATACGTTAACCATGTTGATGGAACACATGTGAGTTGAGTCTGGTCACCACCACTGTCCTCTCCCATCCAGCTTCATAAATGCACTGAGCTCCCCCATGACTCTGCAGGAAGAGCCAGCAGATGGCATCTCTGGGCATTGCCAATCGGCTGTCTGGGTCCCCGAGGAGTCAGAGCCATTCCTATGTCCTGCCCTCCTGACACACCCTCGCCCACGCTCACACAGGCTTCCTGTCCCGACTCTAGCAGCCCTTCCCCCTCAGGGCCCGGGTGCCCCTCCCCATCTTCCTTGTGACTGAGGAGGTACCAGCGTCTGGCGCCCTTCGACCTTGGCCTAGCTCTGCAGTGAGTCACAGAAAACCTCGCCACTCGGAAGGAAGGAACTTGCCCTCCCGGACGTGGGTCTGCAGGAGTTGTGACCACTCCCATCCCAGTGGCCCTGTTGGACAGCAGGGCGGCCAGTCCACCTCCGGGTAATGGGCCCGTCCTGGAGCCCAGCAAAGGAGAACTACCAGGGGGCAGACGCAGGGCCTCAAGGCTCCCAGAGCAGATAGATGCAGGGTGGGGGCAGGGAGGGGCAGGAGGGGGGTGGGGGCAGAAGACGAGGCCAGAGCACGGCTTCAGAGGGGCGGGGCCTCACCCTGCAGCAGGCTGGGGGGCTGTGACCTCAAGGTTGGGTGGGCCCTGGGTGGGGAAAGGCACCCTCCAAGTCATGCCCCCTGCATGCAGGGGTCCCCGAGAGGCCTGGGGACCCAGGGACAGCCCCACCCCAGCCCATGGCCTAGGCTGGCAGCCACAGAAGGCTGGTCCCAGGCTGTGGGAAAATGGCCCAGGGCTTGGTGGGGAAGGAATGTCGGAGGGCAGGGCAGGGAGACAGAGCCCTTCTAGAGGGGCCAGAACCCCCTGGGGTGGTGCACATGGAGTTTCTCAGCCAGAGGGGGCCAGAGAAGTGAGGGTGGCTACCCACGTCCTGGGGACAGTGACTGATCTGGAGGCAGGGGTTTCGATTTTTCACCAGTGGAGGAGCTTGGGGCTCCCCAGGCATGTGTCGGGGGGTACTTTCTAGTTCCTTGACCTCTGGCCTGTGGGCGTCCAGCCTCCAGAACCAGCCTGAAGGTAACATCCAAATGGGGTGAGATTCCCTGAAGGCCACAGGGATCCCCACCCTGGACCCTCTGAGCCAGACTGAAGTGGGGGTCTTGGGGGCAATTACCTCAGCCCCTCCCCTGGACCTCCAGGACCACACACGGCAGGACCAGGCGTCCTACGAGGAGGCGGAGTGGGGATGCACTCAGCAAGGCCACAGAAGAGGGTCCCAGGCTAACCCAGGTCCTCGCAGACTGACGGGAATCCATGAAGTCAAACAGGGCGAATTTCTTAGACAAAAGCTGGTGTTGTTTATTTCCTGTGGCTGAGTCACTCTTCCCAGCCTCTTCCCAGGATGGAGATGCCAACATTGTTTCTTGCCCCCACCCCTCCTTCATGTGTGTCCTCAATGCCCCAGTGAGAGAGGGAGCAGACAGACAACACCTCCAGGTCCTGGCCCCCACCCCACCCGCACGTCCATTTCTTTTTTTTTTTTTTTTTGTTAGGCCCTGAGAAACTTGTGCTGTAAAAGCAGGGCTATTATTTGATCCCAGTGTCAGGGGCAAGCCGAACCGAGGAACCAGGTCTTATACCAGTCTCTTTGTTACTACCAGTGTAGTTTTTGACCTAGTAGGAAAAAGCCTCGACTTATTTAGAAAAGGTGTCTATAAACATAAGGAGGTATGTATAGCCGCAAGCTGGGGGCTTGATTTCAGTGAAATCTACTTCTCAGTGTTCCCCTGGACTAGTATTTACTTTGTGGCTAACATTACAATGAATGGTAGTCTTTTTTTTTTTTAATTTTATTTTTTAAGAACTCATCGCTTGATCACTTGCTTCCCAGATTTTTTTTTTTTTTTTTTTTTTAAGGAAAGTAAAAGAGAGGAAGAATAAGAAGGAGAGAGAAAAGGAATATTGCTTTATTCTGTGAATGGGTATTAATAATGGCCGATCATTATTTTGTGTATTTAAAATGGAGAATGTATATTTTATTTATCTAAAGTGGAGAGCTCTACAAGTGCTTATTAAGTTTACTTGTTACTGATCTGAGTTCAGATTCTGGATATCCTTATTAATTTTCTGTTTTGTTGAGTCTGACTCTCTTTATGGGTCTTATGTATCTGGGTGTTAGGATGCATTGATCCTTATACCACTCTACCTTTGTTGATTTGAAATCTGTTTTATCAAATGCATGAATTGCAACTCCTTTTTGTTTATTTATTTGTTTTTGTTCTCTATTTGGTTGGTAAATGTGTCTCCAACCCTTTGTTTTTAGTCTTTGTGTATCTTTGGATATAAAATGGGTCTGGATATAGTATACCGTTAGGTTTTGGCTGTATCTTTTAATTAGAAAATTTAGTCGATTTCAATTTAAGATTACTGCCATTTGATGTTAACTGGCTATTTTATCCATTTGTTGATGTAAATTTTTCTTTATGTTGATGCTCTTTACTTTTTGGTATATTTTTAGAAAGGCTAATACTGGTTGTTCCTTTCTGTGTATAATGCTTCTTTCAGAAGTTTTTGTAAAGCAGGCCTGGTGTCAATAAAATCTCTGAGTACTTGCTTGTTCATAAAAGATTTTATTTTTTCTTCAATTGTGAAGCTTAGTTTGGCAGGATATCAAATTCTGGGCTGAAAGTTCTGTTCTTTGAGGATGTTAAATATCGGCCCCCACTCTCTTCTGGCTTGTAGGGTTTCTGCTGAGAGATCAGCTGTAAGTCTAATAGGCTTCCCTTTGTGGGTAACCTGACCTTTCTCTCTGGCTGCCCTTAGTATTTTCTCCTTCATTTCAACCCTGGTGAATCTAACGATTATGTGCCTTGGGGTTGCTCTTCTTGAGGAATATCTTTGTGGTGTTCTCTGTATTACCTGGGGTTGAATAGTGTCCTGCTTTGCTAGATTGGGAAAATTCTCCTGGATAATATCCTGATGAGTATTTTCCAGCTGGGATTCATTCTCTCCATCACATTCAGGTACACCTATCAAACGCAGATTAGGTCTTTTCACATAGTCCCATATTTCTTGGAGACTTTGCTCATTCCTTTTTATCCTTTTTTCTCTATTCTTGTCTTCTCGTTCCATTTCATTAAGTCGGTCTTCGACCTCTGATATCCTTTCTTCTGCTTGATCAATTCGGCTATTCAAACTTGTGCATATTTCACTAAGTTCTCGTGTTGTATTTTTCAACTCCATTAGTTCATTTATATTCCTCTCTATATTGTCCATTCTTTTTAACATTTCGTCTAACCTTTTTTCAAAGTTCTTAGTTTCTTTACATTGGGTTAGAACAAGTTGTTTCAACTCCCAAAAATTTTTTATCATCCACCTTCTAAAGCCTCCTTGAGATACTGGAACACAGTCCTCTTCCATTAGGGCTTGTTCCGTTGCTGATGAGGAATTACTATCCCCTGTAGAGGGAGAGGGGTTCTGACTTTCGGTTTTCTTGGCCTTTTTAGGCTGTTTTTTTCCCTTTATTGTGATTTTATCCATCTGATATCTTTACAATTAGCGCCTTTCTGATTAAGTTCCTGAGAGGATGTCCAATTTATTGATTCCCAGTGCTGGAATCCGAGCAACCCACTGCGCCGGCCAAAACAGCAGCGATAAGACTGATGGTGCTCTTCTCTCCGGGAATCTCCGGTCTGGCTTCCTTCTTGAGTCCGCGACAAGCGGCTCTGCCTTCCCGGAGCTCCAAACACCAGTCAGTAGGGGAACCAGTCCCGCTCATTGTGCACGAAGAGCTGCCGCGCTCAGGCGACGGCAAAACCGCTGCACCGGCCACAGAAGTCGCGCTGGCGACCCGCGGGGCTCCTCCACTGGAAATCTTCTGGTCCGAGGGCGATGAAAATTCCTCTGAAAATGTGGCGTCCTCACGTTTTCCGAGCCTTCACTGGGAGCTACAATCCCGAGCTGTTAGCGATCAGCCATCTTGGATCTCTCTCCCCACACGTCCATTTCTGCAGCACTTGGGAGCTGCGGTGCGAGTTCCACGCTGGCAGCCGGTGCTCTGAAGGTGCCACAGCTGGGAGGTGAGGTCCCTGGAGCAGCCTGGCCACCCGTGGTTGCCAGGTAGACATGCAGAGTCCTGGGCTCCAGACCAGATCCTCTGAGTCTGAATCTGCATTTTAACAAGAGCCAGGTTCCAGGCCCCTGTCAAGGGGCCCTCGGGAGGCTCCCATTGGCCCCAGAGCTAAAGAAGTCGTGCACCCACCCCCAGCATGCACAGGTGTGACCATTCAGCCAAGGCCGCCTTGTCAAAGGCCTGGGCAGGACGCCTAGACGGCTCCTTGGAGTCTGGGTGGGCCGGAGAACTTGCATTTGAACAGCTCTCGGGGTGCCCAGGCTGCTGGCCAGGCACACTTTGAGCCGCTCATGGGCATAAGACGGCAAACTCCGCCCACAAGAGCTTTTGGCTGCATTTGGGCTAAGGAGGGTTTTCATGTGTTACAAGCTTGGAGAAAAATCCAAAGGAAAACATCGGCAGAGCAGAGCAGGTGCACGGACCGTGTGGCCGCAGAGCGCATGATTTTCCAGCCCTGGCTGGAGCTTGCCGGTCCCTGCTCTGAGTAACAGAGAAAGTTAAGGAGGCCCCTAAGAGCAGCTGGTTTCCCTTGATAACCACAGCCCGCCCGCCTCCCACGAATCCGGAGAACACACCTGTGTGCCTCGATGCTTGACGCCTCACACTTTCCACTTTTGCCGGTATTTTCTCTGGCTCCCATGAGCTGAGCATTTTTCAGCGTTCATTTTCCCCTGTCGGCCCCTGGCCTTCTGACTTGGCTTCCGGGGTCTTTTGTCGTGAAGTTGCGTTGGCTTCTGTTGCAGAGTGCAGTCTGCCTTCTCCTCTGCTCCGTGTGCAGCCACGTCTTCGTTCGCGAGAGTTGCTATGCTAAGGTCCGTGTTCTCCTCTGCTACCTTTCCTTTTTCATTTGTTTTATTGCTTTTTTAAAATTTCTGGTGTATGTGTGCAGAATATGCAGGTGTGTTACAGACGTAAACATGTGCCATGGTGGTTTGCCGCGTCCATCAACTCAACACCCAGGTATGAAGCCCGGCACACGTTACCTCATTTCCCTAACGCTCTCCATCCCCCGTCCTTCCCCAGCAGGACCTGGAATGTGTTGTTCCCCTCCCTGTGTCCATGTGTTCTCATTGTTCAGCTCCACTTAAAAGTGAACATGCGGCGTTTGCTAGAGATAATGGCTTTCAGCTTCATCCATGTCCCTGCAAAGGATATGATCTTGTTTCTTTTTATGGCTGCGTAATACTCCATGGTGTGTCTGTACCACATTTCCTTTATCCAGTCAACCACTGATGGGCATTCTGGTGAACTCCGTGTCTTTGCTATTGTGAGTGCTGCTGCGGTGAACATTCACGTGCGTGTATCTTTATAACAGACTGATCTATATTCCTTTGGGTACATTCCCAGTAACGGGATTGCTGGGTCAGATGGTATTTCGGGTTCTCAGTCTTTGAGAAATCACCACACCGTCTTCCACAACAGTTGAACTAATTAACATTCCCACCAGCAGAGTGAAAGTGTTCCGATTTCTCCACAGCCTCGCCAGCGCCTGTCGTTTCCTGGCTTTTTCGTAAGTGCCATTCATCCTGCCTGGCGCGAGACCTCACTGTGGTTTGATGTGCGTCTCTAATCATTAGCGATGTTGAACTGTTTTCATGTACATGTGTGTCTTTGTTGAGAAGTGTCTGCTCATGTCCTTTCCCCACTTTTTAATGGGTTTGTTTGGTTTCTTCTTGTAAATTGCTCAAGTTCTGGGTCTGCAGGCCCAGGCCTGGCACGCTCAGTGCAGACTTGGACACCAGTTTCCCTCGCGGCTGTGATGGGCTGCTGGGCACAGGCCTCACTCGTGTTTTCAGGAGACTCTAAGCCACTGAGAGTGCCTGTGCAGACCTGGAGGAGCGTCCTCAGAGCCATCTGACGCATCCATCCTAACACAAGAGCCAGAGAGCACACTCGTCCCTGCCGCCCGGGAGGACAGGCAGGTGTCCCAGGAGGACAGGCTGGGGGGCCGACCAACAGCGAGAAGCCTCTGCCAGGTGGGGGACCTGCCTCCCGGAATGGCAAGCCCCCACCCCTGGAGCAGACGGGGCAGCTGACAGACACGGAATTACCTGGGCTGAAAGGCGTCCTGGGACAGGAGAAGTGGGTGAGTGTGTTTAGGCTTCTGTCTCTCCGCAGGCTCTGGGAAAGGCCAGGGGGCTGAGCCACGTGTTAGGGTCCATGGGTCTGCTCAGGAGGGGCTTGGTTCTCAGAGGTCCTCACCCGGCCTCTGGGCATTTCGTGCTCAGGGTGGTACCCAGGAAGTCAGAGGCCAGGCTGAGCTCAGACACCACCATCCTGGAGCTGCCCCCACCTGCCCAGCTCCCCCGAACACCGTGTTCAGGGCCAGGAACATCCTCCCCACCACCTCCACCTGTGGACATGCTGATTGTGGGGGCCTTGTATATGTGTATATGTGCATGTGCACATGTATGTGTATATGTGTGTGAATATGTATGCATATGGCTGTGTTTGTATGTGCACATGTGTGTATATGTGTGAGTATGTGGCTGTGTGTATATGTGATTTTTTTGTGCACATGTATGTGAATATATGCACACACGTGTGTGTGGCTGTGTGTGCATATTTGATTGTGCAACTGCACAGGTCCACATATGTGTTCCTAGTGTGTCTCCACGACCCAGGACCATCCCTGGCAGGGCGTGCAGTCCCATCTCTACCCAGGGCCACCCCTTGCCATCCGGGCCTGAGGCCGGCGCCGCTCACAGGCCCTGCGCCTTTCCCTGAAAGCATCTGGGTGCCCCGGGCTCTCCAGGATGGCCGGCTGCCTCGGGGATGAGAAGCGGCCGGTTTCCCAGGGCCAGCCCTTTGACCCTAGTTAAGTCACTGGGATTCCGTCTTCGCTCTCAATTAAGGACAAATACGTCTTTCCCGTGTGAGACGCGGTGCCTGGCCAGGGCAGGGATGCAGAGATTGACCCTGACTTTGCAGAGAGGCTTCCCCAGCCCTGAGCAAAGAGGAAGCCCGTCCAAAATCCAGGAAGCAGCAGCAGGGCCAGCCCTGGTGCCCCGGGCCTCCCAACCTCAGCTCAGCTCAGTGCTGGCCTGGAGAAAACAGAGCTTGGCTGTTGTTTTGTTTTTAATTTTCTGATCAGGGTAGAGAAAACCTAAAGTTCAGGGAAAAACAGGTATTTTTTGAAATTTTAAAAGCCATGACTCACTACTGATAACTCATCTTGCTACAAATGAGTCAGATGAGCTTTTCCCTGGGGAGCTGGAATGTCCCCTCGTCCTGTTTTGTGATCTTTGAATAAAATGCACCCCTTTGGGGTAAGAGAGAGGCTGCACGTGTACGGGGCGGCTGTAACCAAGTGTCATGTTCTTGGTGATTTCAGCACCAGAAATGTGCCCTCCAGGTCAGAAGGCCAGCCTGAGTCACCGGGCGGCCTCTCCCCAGGGGCTGCAGGGGCAGATCAGGGATCCTTCCTGCCTCCTCCAGCTCCGGGCAGCCCCACAGTCCCTTGGCTGGGTCACATCCTGTTCTCTTCTCTCTCCTAAGGACCCTTGCAATGTCATCTAGGCCCCCCACCCCATAGACCAGACCGCCTCCTCACCTCAAGAGCTGGACCTAGCCACACTCATAAGACTGTCTCTCAAACAGGGTCCCATCCACAGGCTCCGGGGTCAAACATGGGTGTAGGCGCAGCTAGGCTGGAGGAGGGCCGAGGCTGCTGGATGGCACCAGCGCTGTGGACTTCAGGAAAAGGGTCCCTGGCGGGAAGAGGGGGTCAGCTGCCCCACTGTCCACTGTGCCACAAGATCCTTTCAGCCCCCCAGTGGCATAAGACAGTGGGAAGGCAGCAATCATCTGCAGATGGCAGCATGGGTTTGGGAAGAACAGAGCGCCAGGCCCAGCCCAGCCTGCCAGGCACTGCCGCAGGTGCCCCAGCCCCACCAGAGGCCCCAGCCCACAGCTGAACTCCGGCTCCACATTTTGGACCTGCAGTTTTACAATCTCTTCCAATGCGTATGAGAACTTCTTCCCACTGCCTGGCACACTGTGAACTCCTGGGGCCACCTGGCTCCCACCTGTGGTTTTGAGGGCAGTTTCAACAATGCTCCCAGTGCCACCATTCCTCACACACCAGGACATTCCCCTCTGTTGGGCCCAGCTGCATCTCGGGTCCCACTGTGAGAGAAGGATGAGAGCAGGGCATGGGCAGTCCGTGAGTGGGCAGGTGGGAGACGGGCCCTGAGAGGGCAGGTGAGGGACGGGCCCTGAGTGGGCAGGTGGGAGATGGGACCTGAGTGGGCAGGTGGGAGACAGGCCCTGAGTGGGCAGGTGGGGGACGGGCCCTGAGTGGGCAGGTGGGAGACAGGACCTGAGCGGGGCAGGTGGGAGATGGGACCTGGGCGGGGCAGGTGGGGGACGGAACCTGAGTGGGCAGGTGGGGGACAGGCCCTGAGTGGGAAGGTGGGAGACAGGCCCTGAGCGGGGCAGGTGGGGGACGGGCCCTGAGTGGGCAGGTGGGGGACGGGACCTGAGCGGGGCAGGTGGGGGACGGGAACTGAGTGGGCAGGTGGGGGACGGGCCCTGAGTGGGCAGGTGGGGGACGGGACCTGAGCGGGCAGGTGGGGAACGGGCCCTGAGTGGGCAGGTGGGGGACGGGCCCTGAAGTCTTACTGCACAGCAAGCCCCGGCTTCCACGAGGCTGCTGCTCAGCTAGGGCCGGCCGGTGGGGCCGTGGGCGTGGACATGCGTGTAAACATCCTTAGGGAATGGGCTGCAAGTCTTCACTGAGCCACACAGAGCGCTCTGTCTCTTTGTGCGTTTCTGCCTGTACACTCCTGGTGTGCATTTGTACGCCGTTTCCCTGGAGGGTGTCTTGCGCTTGTGTTCCTGGTGTGTATCTGCACTACGTGCGTGGCTGTGTATCCTTGGCGCCCTGGCATCTTCCTCTCCTCTGCCAGCCTTTCTACGTGGAAGGCAACGAAGGCTGGGGCTGCGTGGCTGACACACAGGCCCGTCTGGGGTCACAGGTGCTTCAGGGTGGCTGCTCCTAAACCTTCTGCAGTGAGACGGAGATGAGGAGGGGAGCCTGAGGAGGGCTCCTTCGGTCCAGACGCCTCCTCCCAAATGAATGGCAGATGTCAAAGGCAGCCCCGGGAAAATAGTTCCCACACCTAATCATGTCCGGGAGAGGTCAGGGAGCGGAGTGCGGGAGCACATGCTGGGTGGGAACAAGGGCCCTTTGTGCGCCCCGGGCAGCTGTGGCTGCAGCAGCGAGGCTGAGGGACTGGCCGTCTGGCTGCCTGGGTCGCCTGCAGACCAGCACTCTCCTCCTTGTCCCTTCAGTGCCTGAGCCCAGCCCCCGCCCGGGGGCACCGGCTGCAGGGAGGGGAACGTGCTCACCCGACGAACATTCTCAGGTTCTCAGGCCGAGAGATAGTCACAAATGGGGTCACTGATGCCGCTCAGCTGCCGCAGCAGTGAACCATGAATCGCCCGCGCTAGCTTTGGCTGGGGTAGGGTCTCAGGGCCTGAGTAAGAGGACCAGCCGGGCTCCCTGCCTGCAGAGTCCCCACCATGACACCTGTGGAGGGGCAGCAAGGATGGCCTGGGGGACCCTGTAGTCCCTGTAGGGGCCCCCTCCTCTATTGCCTGGCCTGAGCACAGCTGTCCTAGGACCAGCAAAGCCTGGACCCTCACCACTTCCTCCCGCAGAGGGTGCTGCAGAGTGAGGGCCCCCCCTTCCAAGGGAGACTCCGCCCTCGATTCAGAGAAAGCTGAATTCTGAAAGACACCCTCCTTCCCACAGTGACCAGGAGGGACCCGACGGGGGTCTGGGCTCCATGGAGGAAGCACTGAAGCTGGACAGAGGGCAGCTGTAGGGGACACGGCCTCCAGGCAAGCTGAGCCCTGAGGGTAAAGAGACAGGGATGGCACGTAGGGAGGCCGGCGGGGCTGGCGGGAGGTGGATGTAGACAGGACAGCAGCCACGGCAGCGCCCACGGTATAGATTCAACTCGGAGGCGCCAGGATGCAGAGTTCTCAACAGAAACGGTAGAAGCAGCTGCGGATGAAACGTGTGCGCGTGTGCATGCCAATAAGATCATGCCAGAGAGCGCGAAAAGAACAGAGCGCCGGCCTGAAGGGCCCCTACCGAGACAAACTTCACATCAAAATAAAATAAATAAGGACGGCAACAGATGATTGCTGGTGCCTGACCCGAGACTGTGGCTCTATACAGACGGCAATACACTCAATTAATAAATGGGGGAAAGGAAGCTCACCCGCCCCAGTGGAACTCCAGCTGATAAGTGACAGCAGGAGGAACTCACCCCGGCAGCCACTGCAGGGTTAATTAGTTCAGGCCACGAGGACGTCCGTCAACGCCAAACCTGGCGGTGAAGAGTCCGTGGCGCCTGGAAGGCGTGTAGCTGTTTCAAGATGAAGCTGAACATCTCCTTCCCAGCCACTGGCTGCCAGAATCATTGAAGTGGACGACGAACGCAAACTTCGTACTTTTTATGAGAAGCGTATGGTGACGGAAGTTGCTGCTGACGCTCTGGGCGAAGAATGGAAGGGTTATGTGGTCCGAATCAGTGGTGGGGACGACAGACAAGGTTTCCCCATGAAGCAGGGTGTCTTGACCCATGGCCGTGTCCGCCTGCTACTGAGTAAGGGGCATTCCTGTTACAGACCAAGGAGAACTGGAGGAAGAAAGAGAAAATCAGTTCGTGGTTACACTGTGGATGCGAATCTGAGCGTTCTCAACTTGGTTATTGTAAAAAAAAGGAGAGAAAGATATTCCTGGACTAAGTGATACCACCGTGCCTCGTTGCCTGGGGCCCAAAAGAGCTAGCAGAATCCGCAAACTTTTCAATCTCTCTAAAGAAGATGACGTCCGCCAGTATGTTGTAAGAAAGCCCTTAAACAAAGAAGGTAAGAACCCTAGGACCAAAGCACCCAGGATTCAGCGTCTTGTTACTCCACCTGTCCTGCAGCACAGACGGCGGCGTGTTGCTCTGAAGAAGCAGAGTACTAAGAAAAACAAGGAAGAGGCTGCAGAATATGCTACACTTTTGGCCGAGAGAATGAAGGAGGCTAAAGAGAAGCGCCAGGAACAAATTTCGAAGAGACGCAGACTTTCGTCTCTGCGAGCTTCGACTTCTAAGTCTGAATCCAGTCAGAAATAAGATTTGAGTAACAAATAAATAAGATCAGACTCAAAAAAAAAACAGAAAGTGGAGGGAAGAATGGGGTTTACGTCACGTCTGAATGTCCCCCCACGAAATGTGTATTAATTGCAGAGAAGGGAGGAATTTCCACTGGAGACCACTGCAGATGCCACGTCCACCAGATGGTCAAGGTCAGTGCCCCCCTGAGTGAATGCATCAGTACGCCCACCTCACAACCCAGATGACCTGCTCCCTCCACTGACAGCCCGGGTCTCACCACGACATCAACCCGAACGGAGAGTATTTCTCTTTTCAACAAAGTCAACGTCTTAGAAATCGGGGAATGACTGAGGAACATTCCAGGTTGAGGGTGAGCATGATGCTATGGCGACTGGACACCAGGTGTGGCCGTACGGTGGATCTTTCTGCTGTAAAGACATTGTTGGGTCCGGGTGACGTGGCTCGGGCCTGTAATCCCAGCACTTTGCGAGGCCAAGATGGGCCAATCGCCTGAGGTGAGGAGTTCAAGACCAGCCTGGCCAACCAACATAGTGAAACACTGTCTCTACTAAAAATACAAAACTGATCTAAGTGTGGTGGTGGGCACCTGTAATCCCAGCTACTCAGATGGCTGAGGCAAGAGAGTCGCTTGAAACTGGGAGGTGAGGAGGTTGCAGTGAGCCTAGATTGCAGCACTGCACTCCGGCCTGGACGACAGAACGAGGTTGCTTCTCAAAAAAAACACGACATTATTGGGACAGTCAGTAAAACCTGAATAAGTCTCTAGGTGAATAATATGGACACTTTGTACTGTTGCAACTTTTTAGTGTATTTGAAATTGTTTTGAAATAGAAAGTGAAATGAAAAGAGAGAAGCCCCAGGGTGGCCATTGTCCCCAGCTGCTCACATCTGCAGGAAGCCGCGTGGTGGGGCTGGGAGGGCCCAGGCTGCTGCCGCCCCCTCGTGCCAGCTGCCGTAAGAAGGTTTCTGTGACTGAATGGCTCACAGGACTGGAGGCCGGGAAGTCCGGGACCAGGGTCCCAGCAGGTTTGGTGTCTGGCAGGACTGCTCTCTGTTTCCAAGACGGCCCCTAGTTACTGAGTCCTCTGACAGCGGAAGGCAGAAGGGCAAAAGGGGCCTGGCCGGTCAGACGGCACGTTCATCCTCCCGGGGCCCCTCTGTGAACTGCGTCCTCACCTCCTCCTTGGAAGTCAGACTGGACCAGGACCGCCCCATGACCTTTTACTGTAATCACCTCCTTAAAGGCCCCATCTTCAAATCCAGTCCTGCTGCAAGATCCTGGGAGTTGAGGATCCAGTATATGGATTTTGGGGGCCCTACTCAGCCCTGACACTGTGGTGGACAGAGCACGCCTCAAATTCCAAGGGCGATGAATTCGCTGTGACCACACTTCTATTGTTAACCATCACTAATAAGCAGGTGCTGACATTTGCTGCACAGTCCAGGTGCTGCTGGTGGCAGTGGTGGCCCAAGGGTGGCGCTCTCCTCCCTCTGCTGGGAACACCCATGGCATGGACGCTGCCCACCCCTCGCTGCACATGGAAAGAGGTGCGGTGTCCGCGGCATCTTCACAGGACACGTCCCTATGACGCACACCGGGACATGGCTCAGGGCCCGGGCCTCCCACATGCCCCTGCACTTCTGGCGTGTCCTTGCCCATGGCACACAGCGGACGGAGCTGGTGTAAGTAGCTTCTAGGGGGCGTGTTCCTTGGGTGGGCTCTGCCCCTCTGCCGTCCCTGTCATGTGCACCTGCTGCTGCGTCCACCCCTAGTGCCGGCTCTGGGGCCAGAGCAGGAGCTCAGGGACACCGGAGACCTTGCAGTGGAGGCATTCACTGTGGGGTGTCCCCAGGGCTGGGTACAAAGGCAGGACCTCCGTGCACCCCGCATGCCTCTTTCCCTGGAGACTGCAGCCAGCTGGGTTCTCACGCCAGCTTCCCAAGACCACCATGAGGGAGGCACTTAGGAGGAGAAACGCCCAGGCTGAGTAGGTTGAACTGGTGAAGCCGCCGGCCCAGGGACGGGACTCAGAGAGGCCACACCCGGGCCTGGGGCTCCAGCAGCAGGCGGTGGGTCCTGCCTTGCCTTTCGCTCCCAGCTACCAGTTCACCAGCGCCATCACCTTCCCAGATAGCCACTGACTCCTGGACGCCTGCTGGCCAGTCCCCTGGTCACAAGTGCATTCGGGGAAGGCTTCAGGAACGGAAGGAAAGGCCATCCGGCATCCCCGACCCTCTGCACAGAAGCTGATGGGTTTCCCACACACTGGCTGCCGGGAGGCGCCTCAGCTCTGGTTTTGGCGCAGAAGCCAGGCTCTGCTGCGTCCATTAGCTCTGATGGAAGTGACAACCATTTCCCCTTCAGACAGGCCAGAGTGGCCCGTCCGCCCTCCAGGGTGTGAAGCCAGCGGCAGCGTCCCCAGGACCACAGCCCAGCGTGGGTGAGGTGGGGGAGACGTCCTGGCTGAGGGCTAAGACCCTCCCCTCCTAATGCTCTGGGGAGTAGGGCTTCTGCACCACCCCCGCCTTTCCTGGCTGTCTGTGAAACTGAACATCTCCAAGTAAATATTTTATTTGCTAAGCGCAGGCAGCACTTCGGGGCTTCATGACGATGACATGGAAACCCCAATCTCATGCCACCATCGGAGCTGGGTTTGTGTTTGTCACTCAGCAACCGTCAGCCCCAGGACAACCCCCACACTGCCCTGGTACCCTCAGCTTCCAGACAGGAGGTACTGGGAGCGGCTGGGACTGCGGCTGGTCCATGCTGCTGGGATGGGGACACGGGTGGAGCCAGGGGCTTAGACCAGCCTCTTGGTGGGGTGAGCGGGGAGGTACACACCTGCCCCAAACTGCAGCTCAAAAGACGCAGAGGTGAGCGTCACATGCTCCATACCCCCGAGTTCCCCAGGCCCTGCCAGAGAAGGTAGGAGTCTCAGGGGGCTTTGGGTTTTGCTCTGCCCCTGACCCCTGGCCAGAGCCAAACCTTCTAGAAGCCAGGAAAAGTCCATACCAGTTCCTGGACCAGACTTCCCACTCCTGCCCCTGCCCCTGAGCGCACTGTGGCCTGGGTGTGGGCACCCAGAGAGAGACTGTGCTGGGGTCACCCGGGGCCTTCTAGTGGTCAGGATGGCTCACAGCGGGGGATGGGGGGCCGTGGCCAACCCTGCAGGACCCGCCCACCCCCAGGGCAGCTGTGAGGCCTGAATGTGGCAGGGGCTCCCCACAGTGAATCTCTGTCCTCATCCTGCAAAGCTCAGTGCTGGGGGCAGGGACAGGGACAGGACCCACAGGCCCTGCTCAATGAACCCTACAGAGGCCTCTGCAGGGGACCTGGAGGGAGCCACAGAGAACAGGACCGATGTGAGGGAGGAGAGCACCTGCTCCGAAAGTGACAAATGAAGTGGCTGCCGAGGAACAGGCACGTTTGCGGTGGATGAAGCCACAGGGAGGCAGCTGCGGGCCCCACCCAGGGAGCTTCAGGGGCCGCTGGGGCCGTGGGGATGGCACGGGGCGGGTGACACCAGGCAGGTGGGGGCAGTGCTCAAGGAAGCAAGGCCGGACCGGAGACGGTGGGGGTCTCTCTCTGTGCAGCTTTGGGTTTTGCTCTGCTTTGTCTGGGGCTGAGCAGTGCCGGAGGATGTCCTTGAGCTAATGGATGCGGAGGCCGAGGGGGCGGAGGATGAGGGAGGAACAAGGCCTGGGGAGGCAGCAGGGGACAAGCTGAGGCCCCAGGAGGGGGTGGGTGGCGGCAGGCGTTGGGGGGCTTCTGGGACAGATGAGGGTGTAGGGCGGCCCTCTGACCTGAGAGCCACCCCAGAGACAGACAGCTCTTGCGTCTTTCCCTCCTGCAGGTGACTCATGGGAAGTCAGGAGCTGCCTGAGACCCCACAGAGGCCTTGCTGCATGGCTTGGGGTGGGGACGTTCTGGGTAGAGGGGCTCTGAACAAGAGCCGCAGAAGGGGATGAACCACACGTGGGATCGGCTCCGCGGGGCAGAGATCCTCCAGGGGTAGTTCGCAGGCCTCCCCCACAGCCTGCCGGTGTGCAAAGCCACCTCCCTGACTTTCTCACAGTCTGGGCTTCCCGGTTTCGTGAGATTAAGATGGAAAGTTGTGGTTTGTGAAATCCATGCAGTTACAGGATGAACATTCCATCCATGGGAGCCTGGAGTGGTCTGGAGGGAAGGTCAGCTGTGGGAAACCTCTCCCAGATGACTGTCACTGCGCAGAGGGGCCCAGGATGTCGGGACATGAAATGCTGGACCCTTGCCTCTGTGGGGCCTGGGTGCATACTTCCCCTCTGGAGCGTCTCCTATTCAGAAAACGTGTGGCCCACACTGTGGAGCAAGGAGCCCTGGGCTGGGCAGGTGCCAGCCTGGATCCCAGGCCCAGCAAGTGCTGATTACTTTCCCCACTTCTGCATCTGCAGAACAAGGCCCAGCCAGCTCAGCAAGCTCTGCTGCCTGCAGCCACGGGCCACCCTCTGCCTGGCCCGCTTCCTCGGGCATCTTCTGCCCACCTGTGGTGCAGCCGCCCCTGGAGCAGTACGTGCCATGTGCAGAGGACAGAGACAGACCTGGACAGAGATGTGGAGAGCAGCCAGTATCAAGGGAACCCCCAGCTTGCACTCACTTCCACCTGCCTACTTGCCTCTAATGTCCAGATGTTCTGCTGTTAGCCCCAAAGTCCCTGGGGTTCAGTTCCTGCTGGTGCAGTCCAAGAGCCCCTCCTCCTGAGCCTCTGCCCAGGCTGAGCATTGCCGCTGTCCCGTCCAGGCTAGCTTTAACTGTTGTTACATATTCAATATTTGACATAAACTCTATTTTGATTGTGAAACCACTCAGCATTCCATGTCCTTGTTCCTGGGTTTGATTCTAAGCCCCTTTCGGAAATATCTGCCCCTCTGTGGCCACCTTGTCTGGAAGGTTCCCACAGAGGAAGGTATGACGGGCTTTCTCCCAGTGCAGACGCTGCTCCAGCGGCTTCTGCCCAGAGCATGTTATCATCCGAAGAGGACACACACAGAAGCGTGCCGGGGCCTACAAGCCCGCGCCGTGTCACACACTCAGCCCGGCGAGCTGCACGCACGCATTACCCACGCTTAGGTCTGGAGACCTGGTCTGTGACTGTGGTTTCACAGGGTGTTGATGTCCCCTATATCTCTGGATGTTCCCCCAGGAATTTGTTTGCTTCACGGGGTCAAGAGTTCCAGACCAGCCTGGTCAATATAGTGAAACCCATCTCTACTAAAAATATAAAAATGAGCTGGGCATGGTAGCACATACCTGTAATCCCAGTTACTCTAAGGCTGAGGCAGGAGAATCGCTTAAACCCATGAGGCAGAGGTTGCGGTGAGCCAAGATTGCACCACTGCACTCCAGCCTGGATGACAGAGCAAGACTTGGAAAAAATAAAAATAAAAAAACTGCATCTCTGACCTCCTGGGCTCAAGCCATCCTCCACTTCAGTCTCCTGAGTAGCTGGGACCACAGATGTCTGCCACCATGACTGGCTAATTAAAAAAATTTTGTTTGTAGAGATGGGGTCTTGCCATCCTGCCCAGGCTGGTCTCGAACTCCTGGGCTCGAGGAATCTTCCCGCCTTTGCCTCCCAAAGTGCTGGGCTTACAGGCATGAGCCACCAAGCCCAGCAGTTCCCCGATTTTGAATTGGCATTAATAACTTTAACTCTGCTAAATAGAGAATCTGTTAGGACAACTGACTACATAAAGAGACCAGAAGAGGGAGACGCTTGAGCATCTCAAAAGACAGGCTCCTTAACAAGCATCTGGTAAATTTATATATTAAGTCCTAAGTTTCAGGCACACACAACTACAAGATATTCAGAAAGCTAGAAAGAGTCGGAAGCTTCCTGAACCTGTAACAAACATGGTATTTAATACATTAGGACAGACACCAGCAAACTTTTCTCTAAAGGCTCAGATCGTGAACATTCTAGGTTTTTCAGGCAATATTGCCTCTGTCTGGACTATTTAACACTACTGCTGTGGCATGAAAATAGCATCAGATAATATGTAAAAGAATGAGCATAATTGTGTTTCAATAAAACTTTATTTACAAAAAGAGACCAGAGGCTGGATTTGCCTCCGCCCCCGCTGCCGCCAGTTTGCAAACCCCTGCATTAGACCCACTCTCATTAGTCAGACACAAGAGAAAGAAGCTTGGTTTTATACTTGCGTCCTGGCCAAACATGATAATATGTACAAAGTATAAACATTAGAAAGGCAGAGATACAACTATAATATTTGCATACTTATCTGACTGTTTACCTAGAAAATTCAAAATAATGAACGGACAAACTATTAGAATTACAAGTGGCCAATTGTAACATCACACACATCAGTCAGCAGTGTTTATTAAAACAGCAACACAGAATTACCAAATTTCATGGGAAAGTGTCGCACTCATTGTCACAAAAACGTCATGGATTTCATAAAATACTCAACCACAAACCGAAAAATGAGCACCTCTGCCATCAAAGAAATCTAAAACACAATGAGCACCTCTGCCATCAAAGAAATCTAAAACACCCTGCCGAAGTTCTAAATTAGTTGAGAGCTAGAATCCATTTTCTTTTTTTTTTTTTTGAGACGGAGTTTCGCTCTTGTTACCCAGGCTGGAGTGCAATGGGGCAATCTCGGCTCACCGCAACCTCCACCTCCTGGGTTCAGGCAATTCTCCTGCCTCAGCCTCCTGAGTAGCTGGGATTACAAGCACGCGCCACCATGCCCAGCTAATTTTTTTTATTTTTAGTAGAGACGGTGTTTCACCATGTTGATCAGGATGGCCTCGATCTCTTGACCTCGTGATCCACCCGCCTCAGCCTCCCAAAGTGCTGGGATTTCAGGCGTGAGCCACCGCGACCGGCCTGAATCCATTTTCAAGTAGGACTCTAAGTCACATGAACGACAATCTTCCAAACTGTCCCGTGAACTACGTGCGTCCCTTAAAACTCCCACGGGACTGCCGTGGGCCTTGACACCGCCTGTAAACCTGACGTGGGAGAAGAACCGAGCAGACCGGCAGAGGAATGCTTTCGAGAGGCCTGGGGGAGGGAGCCTGCTGTAAAGCTGTCACCGTTAACAGCCTGAGTTACTGCAAAGAAACAGAAACAAGACCGCCAGTCAGGACTGAGAAAGCAGAGACAGTACCAAGTATTTACAGGGACTCTGTTAATGATGATGGTGGCACTTCATGTCGGTCAGTGGAGAAAAGATTCTTTTTTCAATAAATCATCTAACAACGGGCTACGTATTTGCAACAGAAAATGTGAGAACTGCATCTCAAACAAAATTCCAGTGCATTAAAGAGCTCGCCATGTGCGATGGGGTGACTGGTGACGTGTCCCCAGCATTCCCGTGCGGAAGCCTAACCCCAGCTACACAGTATTAGCGCAGGGTTCTTGGGAAGGCGGTCTGGTTAGCCAGGAATCTGACCCTCACCAGGAACCCGAGCGTGTGACACCGTGAGCCAAGACTCCTCACTCCAGAACTGCGGGAAGTACGTTTCTGTTGCTTCAGCCCCAGTCTACGCTCTTTTGTCCTCAGCCCTGGCTAATGAGAACACTATGAGAATGTTAGAAGCCACAGCCGCAGAGACGGAAGAGACATCAACGTTTGTTTCAACTGTCTTGCTGTAAGAAACACCCTTTCAGTAACACCCGAGACTCAGGAGTCCTAAGAAAGCGGGGTGTGGCCAGTCCCCCAGGTGCTTGGGCTGGGTGACAGGTGCACAGGGACTCATGGCGCTCACCTCGTAACTACTTCTCACATTAAATATATTCAGAGTTTAAAACAGAACATCATCTACAAAGCTAAGAGACCAGCAAGGGATGCAAGAAACCGCTTTCAAACTACCAAGGTGTCCCAACAGGACAAGACTATCGGGCAAACGATCTGGTTAAGCAATTCACAGAGGAACCCCAGGCTCCGCTCCTGCAGAAGCTGGAGACTCTGCCGACTCCGTCAGCATGACGCAGAGGGTCCCCTCCCTGCACCCTCAGCTCCCCGCAGGGCCCTCTGTGCACCTGAGGTGGGTGGTAGTGATTCGTCTACACCTCCGCCTGCTCCTGAGAGCAGCACCCTTCACATCTGCATCCCAGGCCCTCTGTGCACCTGAGGTGGGTGGTAGTGATTCGTCTACACCTCCGCCTGCTCCTGAGAGCAGCGCCCTTCACATCTGCGTCCCAGGCCCTCTGTGCACCTGAGGTGGGTGGTAGTGATTCGTCTACACCTCCGCCTGCTCCTGAGAGCAGCGCCCTTCACATCTTCGTCCCAGGCCCCATCAAGCGCAGGACTCGGAGGCCCTCGCAAATTCCTGGGATGAGTGAACCAGTTGAGGAAGGTCGTTTTCAAGACCTCTGGCCCTTCTCCTTTAGAATCTCTAAACCTCACACTTGCACTTGATGCCTTCTCTCTGGAGGGATGAAACAGACACCGCCCGGGCCAGGGGGTTTGTGACGTTCGTGCTGAGGCTCAGCAGTCGTGGATTTGCCACCGTGAACCCGGCGGTCAGGGCCTGCTCGGGAATCAGGAAAACCTCCGGATGTGCTTCATTCCAGGGAGGAGAGCCCTGCAACCCCCGCCCCGTCTGCTTTTCCACTGACGCCATCACTGGAGACGGAGAAGAGCAGTCCTTGGAGCCTGCCCTCCAAACATAAATAAGCAGCCGGGTCCAGCGCAGGGCATGACGCACTCTTCACCTCTGCCAGTTTTCAATCCCAGAAAGTCCTGTGGGACAGATTCTCACAGTCCCTGGTGGGCCCCAGCCGTGACCCCCATTCGCCCCCCACATTTTCTGCCTGGTGGCAGCTGGAGACCCTGCCTCCAACAGCGGCTCCAGGCCACGGAGAGGCGACCCCACGGGAAGCGGATGTTTATGAAACTCCTCTTGGAGGGAAAGCTGTCCCCAGAGCCGAATGTCCCCAGAGCCGAATGCCCCTCTCAAGGCACAGGCAGTGGAGCTGTCATGAACCAGTCACATCCCTTTTAGAGCCAAACTCAGGGGCTCAGAACATTTGTAAATGATTTTCTGAGCCACCGAATGCATGCGGGTGGCGCAATCTGTTTTCATTCCCTGAGACATGGGGCTTTCTCTCCCAGAGCCCCATGCTGGGGGAGCTTCACACCACAGGCTGGGCCTCCCGCCTCCCGCCTCCCGCCTCCCGCCTCCCGCCTCCCACCCCCGACACAATGCTGAGGAAGGACAGGCCCTCCCCTCCCCAGGGAAGGTCAGGATGGAGAGGCCCAGGTGTGGGGGGAACTCTGAGCACGCATGGTCTCCCCCAGGTCTGGCATCCCTGCAGAGTGGGCCCTGGCCCTGAGCCCAGGCTGTACCTCCCCCACATGTAGCTGCTGGAATGTGTCCAGGGCCGGACAGGAGGCGGGCGTCCAGGTGCTCCCCAAGGCAGAAGGCTTGGGTTCTGCTTCAGGGCAAGTGGGCCAGCAGAACCCTCACTGTGCCCCCCAGGCCCCTGCAGGAACTGGCCAGTCTCTCCTGGGAGGCAGGCCCTGCCGTGCTGCAGGCCTCCTGGGGCGCGGTGCCCTGTACAGTGACCACAGGTGGCTGCCTTGGGATCGGCGCACCCCTAGGAAACCCCGGGCACCTTCGCTGCTTGGTCACTTGGTGGCCTGGACCCTCGGGCGCCTCCTCCGTCCACGGAGCTGGCCAGGCTGTCCGTGGGAAAGTGTTGACTTGAGGGCCCCAAGCTCCTGTTAAGAAATCCTCCGAGCATGGCCTCTGGCCCTGGAAAACCAGACTCCTTGCCCTGCCACTGACTCACAATGCTGTCACCTCCCGTGCACTTCCAGGCACAAAGGCCAGGATTTGGTTTCTGGGGAACTGTGATGTGCAGAGAGGGAACTCTGCAGAGTCCAGAAACTCCTGACACGTGAACCTGCTCATTCACTCTGCAAACGGACAAGCAGCCTGCACGGAGTCCCTGGCATTTGCTCTCGTCCCTCTCCTAGGAGAGCCCTCCTCGGGTCCTGAGCTCAGCGGTCCTTGGCCGCTGGGTCCATTCTGTCCACTCCCACTGGCCAGCCTCCCTCTGCCAAGGGACAGCTCCCTCATCTCCATGGCAGGGGAGTCTTGGGGGCAATGGTGACATCCCCAACCGCCCTTCTCTCACTGCTGACCGGGCTCCCAGGGCCACCCCTGTCGGGCCAGGAGGCTGGGAGGTGATGATGGGTAGAAGCTCCAGCCATGCTGCGATCTGACGGGCCCCTCCCCATCTGCATGTCTCTCGGGAGGGGACCCACATCCGGTGCACCTGTCTACCCGCTGTGGGTGTTCTGACAGGGGACCTGTGGCCCACATCCACCTCACTCATGGGGCTGGGGCATAGAGTGCCCAGAGCTGACCCTTCTGAATTCTGTGGGGACAGATGATACTCAGGGCCCAGCAGGGGGGGGAATGATGGGCTCTCACAGGTGTGGCCCCAGAACCACAAGCTGCACCTGCTGCATCTGAACCCAAACAGCCTCCTTCCCCTCAGGTGAGGTTCTGCAGGGAGCTGAGCGAGCTGGGAGCAGGTTGGCAGTTGGGGAGGGGCTCCAGAGGCCCACGGCCTGCCCTAGGGGGTCGCATAGGACTGGAAAGGCTTCGGCAGGGGCCCAGAGCCTGCTCTCGGGGATCGTAGGGGATGGGAGAGGCTTCAGCAGGGGCCACAGGGGACGGGAGAGGCTTTGGCAGGGGCCGCAGGGACCCAGGGCCTGCCCTCAGGGGTCACAGGCAACGGGAGGCTTTGGCAGGGGCTGCAGGGACCCAGGGCCTGTCCTCAGGGGTCACATGTGACGGGAGAGGCTTTGGCAGGGGCCACAGGGACCCAGGGTCTGCCCTCGGGGGTCGCAGGCGATGGGAGGCTTCGGCAGGGGCCGCAGGGTCCCAGGGTCTGCCCTCGGGGGTCGCAGGCGACGGGAGGCTTCGGCAGGGGCCGCAGGGTCCCAGGGTCTGCCCTCAGGGGTCGCAGGTGATGGGAGGCTGCGGCAGGGGCCGCCCAGTCTGCTCTCCTCTCACATGCTGGAGCCTCTCCTTTCCCTGCTGGACACATGGATGCAGAGCTTGGCGGAGCCGCGTTCCTCCCGCCCCCTGGCATGGAGCTCCGGGGAAGGGCTCTCCTGCCCTCTCGTGGCAGCCTCGGGGCAACAGCCTGTGGGCCTGAGAGCCCCTCCTTCGCCATGTGAGCTGCTGGTCACAGGAGACTGCTGTGCAGGGAATGGGGCCACTTCCTGAGACTCAGACACAGTCGTTCTTGAGGAAAGACCCATAAAACCTCTTCCGGGTCATTCCTGATTAGGACTTCAATCCAGGGATCAACAAAAGCCTCCCCAACCTGAAGGAAGCAGCCCAGGCAGGGAGGAGAAAGGCCAGAGCTCACAGAAAGGCAGAGGGGTGCCAGCCTGGAGTCTCCCTGCTGTGGCATCCAGCACGTGGCTTGCCTGCTCTCCCACCACTGTCACCCGGGAAGGAACCCTGGGTGGGGGCTAGTCCCCCGGCCTGGAGCAAGGCCAAGCCTTTGCCGTGGAGAAGGGAGTTGGGCCTGCTGGAGAGTGTGGGTTCTGGCCTCTAGGTCGTGAGCACAGAACTGCCCGTAGGACCTGGGTCTGTGGGTTCCAGCTAAGGCCACTGAGTCCAGCAGAGCTCCACTGTGAGTCCTCGCGATAGAGCCAGTGGGGTCAGGGCTGGCCCGTCCCGAGCAGTCCAGGGGCAGGAGTGTGCCCACTCAGTTCCCCTGTGGCCTTGGCTGGTCCGCTGATTTCTGGTTCGGGTGTTCTGCGGCCCCCTTCATAAAGAGGGTCGGCTTCTGCTTGGGCACTCACCTCCTAAGCATTGATCACTGACATCTCAAAGAAGTGTCTATTCACAAAAGCAGCACCGCCCGTCTTCGGAGGCGGCGGCCTAGGCATGGCTGCAGCAGAGGACTACAGAGGTGTGGCCTGGGCGTGGCTGTAGCACTGCAGCAGAGGGCTGCATAGAGGAGTGGCTGCAGCAGCTGCAGGCCCCCTGCGGGGAGGGCTGCACAGGGAAACCCATCTCAAGGACCTCTGGCCACAGAGCCCAGGCAAACCCCTTGGCTTGCCCATGGGTGTCAGGGTCCCCCAAGGCTGCACGAGTCCGGGACTCATGGGTATAAGGTGTGTTCAGGTAAAGGCAGGAGGGAATGGCTGGGTCAGCCATCTGTCCTGAGGGTACACTACAGGCTCTCCTTATGCAACATCCTAGTAAGCGCTCTGGACAGATCACCCTGGCGACAGGGCCTTTCTCTGCAATCCCACCCAGCCCATCTCAGGGGGTCTGACGCACTCCCTGGTGGAAATTCTAGTCACTGCTTTTGGAATGACTCCAGCTATGGGATCAGCCAGGATGGAGCACAAACTGTGAAATGATTTCCAAAGGGCACAGCTCCCATCGACTGAGGGTTCCGGCCACTCCACTCACCCACCAACACTTGGCGTCCAGTGGTGACCAGGGCATCCCACTGAGGTTTTCACGTTCACTTCCCTTCCTACCGGCCCTTCCGGTCCCTTCCTTTGTCACACTGGCTACCATCTTCAAGTCAGATTCCTGGATTTTAAAAGATCTTATATATTCCAGATACAAGCCTCTGTCAGATCCATTATTCTGAATATTCTCCCTGTCGATGGCTTGCCCTTTAAAGTGTCTTTCGAAGACCAGAAGGCTTTACTTTTTGATGAAGTTCAACATCTTATTTTTTCTTTTAAAGCTCATGCTTCTGTGTCTGGCTGAGGTCTTTTTTTTTTCCAAGCCTTTGTCCAGCACCTGGCATTTCTGGGTGCTTGGGACTCCACTCTGACCTGCATGTACATCCTCTTCCTGCAGCTTTAAAAGAACCCTATTGGGGTCTAGTAAATTTTAACTTTTGCTTCATATACTGTAAACCAAAAGTAGAATTCTAACCCTCCTCAACCAACTGAATGGACCCCTCCTCTCCAGCAAAGGGGTTGGACGCGCCTCATTATACGCACCTCCCTCTAGAGCTCAGGTGCAGCTGACCAGCACTGGCTTTAAAACAGGTCATAAGACGACAGAGCAGACTCTGTAGTAAAAAGACGCCAAGTTCCAATCTGACTCTGGTACAGCATCATGTGACAGCAGGCCCTAAAAGTAGCAGTGTATTTTACCCAAAATAGATCTCTGACAAATTTTGAAATAGCCCCGCAAAGCTGTCTCCTGTGGGGAAATTCACATTCTGCAGACACTCCCCTTCTTTTTCCAGCTCTTTTTCTGATTCTGAAGAGACTGGCTGAGAGTCGTGTCGTTTTGTCTTGTTTTTGTATTGTTAGTAGAGACTGAGTTTCACCACTCTGGCCATCTGAACAGGAAGCATTTGCCATGTATTGCCTCTAAGGTGAACACCTATGAAACCTCATCTACGTATTAAGAACCCTGGTCTCCACAGCCCCTATCTTAACCCAGACACTCTTCTCTATGGATTCCAGGCCTTTAGACAATAATTCTTTCAACCAATTGCCAATCAGAAAAACCTTTGAATCTACCTGTGACCTGGACACCTTTCCGCTTGGAGCTGTCCTGTTTCTGGGCCAAACCAATGCACACCTCACATGCACTGACCGATGCCTTAGGTCTCCTGAAATGCACAAAACCAAGCAACCCAGCCACCGTGGGTGCAAGTTCTCAGGACCTCCTGAGGCTGTGTCACGGGTCATGCTCCTCCCATTTGGCTCAGAATCAATCTCTTCAAGTATTTTTCAAAGTTTGGCTTTTTTGTAGGCAACAGGCGGACAGATTCCATTTGCTCATTTCCTGAAATGCTCGGTGTCTAGATGCACGAAGGACACTGGTCTCTGGTTCTACTGTCTGGTGATGTCTGACTCTGCTAACAGGGCAATGCTGGCCTCACACACCAGGCAGGGCTAAGCGGCCCCTCCTCAGCCGCGGTCTGAGTTGCCGCATTCCTACCATTGCTTTTCTAAGTACCATCCACCAGCTTGGTCCTCTGGGCCTGGAATTTTCTGTGGAAAATTGAGGACACTTGACTACAAATTGATCTGAAATTTAATTGAACAGATAGATAATGAGCATTCCTATGTTCTTTTTTGGTAACTGGCATCCTTCCAGGAATTCGCCCAGTTACACTGTTTTGGGGGCTGCCTGCACTAGAGTCAGCGTGGTGTCCCCTCAGAAGGCCAGGCTTGCCAGCGCCGCGCCCCAGGCCAGTCGGCCAGTGCTGGTGCCCTCTGGAGCGGCGGAGCAGCAGAGCTGCCTGGAGGCTGCGGTGTGCGGTGGCGGCGGGAAAGCACTTGGCTCGCGAAACCAGACCTGTAATAAACCCTCACAGAGGGGGCCAGGCGCGGGCAGCGCAGGGGCGGCGGCTCCGGATCCCCGTGGGTCTCCCAATCACCCCACGAGGCCCCGCGCTCCAGTAGCACAGTCCTTCCAGGGCTTCTTGGAGGCCCACGCCCCGGCCCGGGTGCCCCCTTCCCAGGGCTCCAGGGCTGGAGAGATCCAGGAGGCCGCAGGCGCGAGCTCGACCGCACCCCAGACCAAAATCCCAGGCTCTAATGCGCGGCTCCCAGCCCGTCCCCAACTCAGGGGGCGCGTGCACCCGGCGCCAGCCCAGTCTACCGACCGCCCGTGTCCTGGCCCACGCAGTACAGCCTCCTCCACGGGCCCGCCCCCGCCGTCCAGCCCTCCCGGCCCCCAGTCTCGCGCCCCCTCCCCACTGGCCCCCGGACCTCCCGGCCGCGCGGACCCTCAGGAGCCCCTGCATGGGCTGTCCCGGTCGCTCCCGACAGCACCGGCTCGCGCCACCGCCGCCGCCGCCGCCGCCGCCGCCGCCGCCGCCGCCGCCGCCACCGGGACCGCGATGGGACTGCCGGCCTGAGCGCTCAGGAGGGTGGAGAATCCGCACACGTGCAGTTCGGGATCCCGCCTCAGCCTGCCGGGGATGGCGCCTACGCATGCGCGGGGAGGTGGGCTCTGGGCGTTGCCGTGGCTACTGGGAACCCGTTCCACCCGGGCGAAGCGTGTTTCCGGGGCGGAGCGCGTCCGCCGGAAGTGCGTGGCCGCCCGCGGCCATGGCGGCATTTGGTGTTGTCGCCTTTTTGCTGGGGGCAGTGTCCTGGCCGCCGGCTTCTGCCTCGGGTGAGGAGTTCTGGCCCGGACAGTCGGCGGCCGACATCCTGTCGGGGGCGGCGTCCCGCAGACGGTAAATGCGCGTTCACGGTGCCAACGCTGGGGTTCCAGGGCCGGGCAGGGTCAGAGGATAGGATGGGGGTGGGGGAGGGTCGCGGATGCGCTGGGATGGGGCGGGGTCAGGGGCCGAGAAGATGGGCTGGGGTCCTGGGGCAGGGGCACGGGACGGAGCGTGACCCGGGCCAGGGGGATGGGATGGAGCGGGGGCAGGGGGCGGGGACCAGGGGTAAGGGATGGGGTTTAGGGGTCTGGGGCACGGAATGTGGCAGGGTAAGAAGCCAGGGTGTTGGGATGGGAGCAGGGGCCAAGACTGATGGGATGGGGGTGGGGTAGGGGCCAGGGGAATGGGATGAGAGGACGGGGCAGGGGCCTGGGGCGTGGGATGGGGGCGGGGCAGGGGCCTGCGGGGTGGGATGAGGCTGGGAGCTGGGTGCAGGGTCGGGCCGGCGGGTTGGCTGTAGTCGGGGCTCCGTCATGCGGCCCGGGTCTGCGGGCGGGTCGTTTGCAAGGCCAGGCGGGCGCAGCCTCAGGAGCCGGGAAAGAGCGGGAGTTGCTCAGGCTCAGCCTGGGTGGGCCCCTGCGAGCGACATGGGTCCGGGCCTTGGTGTGCAGAGCCGGGAATCAGTGCCGGGCGCTCCGCAGAGAAGTCTCGGCCAAGACGGGCTTTGCGGCCACCCTGTGGTTGTGGGATCTCCAAGTGGACTCCGAGTGGGGCCAGGACCCAGGGGTGCGCGCGGCCCCTCTTGCGTTTGCAGGCCTGGGCGCTGCAGGCAGCCGTGACAATGGGGGTCTATGGGAAACCAGCGCAGAGCAGGGGGAGAGGAGAGCGCCAGGAACAGGGTTTCTGTAGCCGTTGGGGACCTGTGCCTTGGGGCGCTTGGTGTCTTTCGTGAGGGCAGCGATGCTAAAATGTGTCCGGGATCTCCGAGCTTTCAGGGCCGTTTTAATAGTAGTACCAGGGAATACGCCTTTTTCACTTCTCTCACGAGTGCACTGAGGGGTTTTCCCAGAAACCACCTGATCTGTGATGTCACAACAAATTGAATGCAGAAACGGTGTGGAAATCTATTACCAGACCCAAAGAGATGTGCAAAAATTAAGAATGTCGCGGTTCTAATTGATTTTTTAAAATATACTTATTTTTTCATTAAAAAAGTGACTTTGTTAACATGTAATGGCTTTTTAGCTGAATTAAATACTTGCAGCTTTAATGTTTAAGGAAGGACCTGTCCGTAGACTGGTGCCTATAACCAGCAGCCCTTCGCAGCTGTCAGTCATTGTCTCCAATGTAAAGGAGTCTTCAGAGCAAACCGTTTGAGAACCACGTGGGTACTGACTTTTGGGTTCTAGTCACTGGGAGTCCCCTGGCCATAGTTTTGAACTATTGCTGATGGTTAAAAGGATGTTAGCGTGTCTGCCCTGGCTTACAGGCTCCGTAAGTAATTGGTCATAGAGAAACAGGCCGCTCACTGCCTTCAGTAACTAGGAAACATTGTTAGGACCTGGAGTCGGGCCATGCGCTGAGACTTCTGAGCAGCCGGTTTTCCATGCTGAGACCTCAGCATTCAAGACCCATGGTCCTCCCCCTCCCTGCTCAGGTATCTTCTGTATGACGTCAACCCCCCGGAAGGCTTCAACCTGCGCAGGGATGTCTATATCCGAATTGCCTCTCTCCTGAAGACTCTGCTGAAGACGGAGGAGTGGGTGCTCGTCCTGCCCCCGTGGGGCCGCCTCTATCACTGGCAGAGTCCTGACATCCACCAGGTCCGGATTCCCTGGTCTGAGTTTTTCGATCTTCCGAGTCTCAATAAAAACATCCCCGTCATTGAGTACGAGCAGTTTATCGCAGGTGAGGCGGGCGGCAGGCTGGGAGGCCGAGGTTGTTGAACGGGCTGGGCAGTCATTTCTAGGGTAGACGTCAGGTTGGACTCACGACTGCATCCAGCTTCACCAGCATCCTCCGGCGCCCAGCGGGGCTACCTGAGGCCTGTGGCAGCCCCTGCTCCGCCCAGGAGCACAGTCCCTTTGCCACGCTGCAGGAGCCTCCCAAAACGTTTCTCGGGAAAGAGACCTGAGGTGGATGAACTTCGTGCCCCTCACCTCTGGAAACCACGCTGGGCTGATGAGTAGGTGCATGCAGGGAGAGCCGCCCTAACACCCTAAGAAAGTGGCCGCCCCGGGTGTTGTCCTGACGGGACTCGCCTCCCTGTGTGAAAGGCTGTTTTCCGTTAAGGATGACGCGCTGTGTGCGGAGTACACTTTGTGGTGTCTCAGTGCAACGCCAGAGATAAAGGTCCCCCTTGTTTAACTTTGTGTTGCTTCATCTTTTCATTAATCTTAAGAGAGGAATTAAAGCTCTTCTTAGAGTGAGGTATTTAGAGCTTTGTGTGTCGAGTTGTCTGGAGGACATAAATTCCAGTGAGAGGCAGTGAAGACAGTTGGGTTTGAGTCAGGCTCATGTTTTCTAGCGTGTGTTGGGGTCTTACTTGACAGCCACCCTCTCTGGGCTTAGAGACCTTTGCTCCCTGCCAAGGAGTGTGGCTCCCGTGTCGTCATTTTTCAAGGATGTGGCTCTCGTCGCACCCTCCATCTTGTCACTCTGAAATGTTTTCTGTGAGAGCTAGGGGCACGCAGCAGCAGAGGGAGAAACCTCTCACATCCTCGTCGATGTGAAGTCGCAAAGTCTACAGCTTGTAATTCCCAGAGTGCATCCTTTCCTGAGCTGACTGTAAATGTGCTCGTGAGTCCTGGGAGATGAACGCTACGGTTGCACACTGAGTCTGACTAGCAGCCAGCCTTGGCTTGAACATTGGGTAACAGGAACCCGGAGACGCGGTCCTCACCTCCCGTTGGGACCAGTGGGTTTCCTGACAGGGAAGTGGGCAGGTCTGGGCCTGGGGCATCCGAGTCCTTGGGAAGGTCTCGGAAGACTGAGTGCCCACGATGAGCTTCGGAGGCAGATACGCTGCTCTCACTCTTACCTGCCATCCACCAACCTGGGGCTTTGCTGAGCTGTTTCCTCGCCCCTGAGGCAGGGTGCCTGTCCTGGGGCGAGGCTGCCAGGAGACCACACAGTGAGCTCCTGACGTGGCACCACCTCCCACTGTTGTAGAAGGAGCCGCTGCAGCCCCAGCCTCGGGCCGGTAGGCCACGCAGCCGTTGGCCCTCAGTCATGAGTGAGTGAAAAGGACCCCAGGACTGCACCTGTGCAGTGATGCTGGTTCCTGGCTTGTTCTGCCGCCTTGGAGCAGACCTGAATGCTGACCTCTTGGGCGTCGTAGTGGCACCTTCTGGGTGCTGGTTGGGCCATGGGTAACAGGCACAACTCCTTCTCGCATGAGCCCTGTCCCCGGAAAGGCAGGGCACCAACGCAGTTAACCCATGCAGCAGAGGGTGGCCGAGGTGGTGAGGAGCGCTGTGGGAAGCCAAGGGGGTAGGGGACGGCGGCCCACAGAGGGCCGGAGAGCAAGCTCCCAAGGGGAGCCATCCCAGCAGGGAACAGCTGATCGGGTCGGGAGGGCGGGGAAATCGGGGACCAGCTCCGCCCTCCGGCTGCTGTTGCTGGCTGTCGATCCTCTGTCATGGCAGGTGCTCTCCCTGCCTCTGCCTCTGAGCCTCCTGCAGTCCCTTTGGGAATCGGGGGTGTACAGTAGTAAGACTCACCTGCTGGCGGTTGATGTGTTTCTGTGAGTGAGCTTCTGATGATCACTGTCACACTGCCCACCTTCTCTTGATGTCTTTCAGAGTCTGGTGGGCCGTTCATTGACCAGGTTTACGTCCTACAAAGTTATGCAGAGGGGTGGAAAGAAGGGACCTGGGAAGAGAAGGTGGACGAGCGGCCGTGCATCGATCAGCTCCTGTACTCCCAGGACAAGCATGAGTACTACAGGTGCCTGCCGCAGCTGCTCCCCCTGCCACATGTGCACTGCGCCTCCTCTCCGGCCGCATGTGCCCCCCCCCCCCGCTGCCTGTCTCCCACCTCCTCCCCCCACCCTTCTCTCTGCCGCAATAGGCCCCCCCACCTTCTCCCCCTGCCTCCCCCTGCCTGCCACAGTCGCTCCCCTCCTCCTGGCTGCAGCACCCTTGGCTGTTCCTCCTGCTGCACACCTCCCTCCCACCCCCGGCCGCAGCGCCCTCTGCACACGCTGGGTGTGTGTGGAGTTCTCCGTGTCCCCCGCCACCGGCATCCAGACAGTGCCGGTCCCCTTCCTGATGAGGTCTCTGGAGTGGGCTGTGATGAACACCTGGCTGAGACCCTGTTCCTTTTCCCCTGCGTCTTAATGCACTTGGATGTTGCCATGGGAAGGGAGGTCTTGTGAGTCCCAAGTGTCACTTGCCATTAGAAGTTCTGACCCTGCCAGGCCTCCTGTGGGAAAGCTGTCAGTTAACAGTCTCTGTGTCCAGTGCCAGGGCAGCTGACTTTAGGGCATAGTAGGTGAGGGCTTTAGAAGGGTGTGGCTGACTTGGGTGAGAATCACAGCCAGGCTGGCCCTGAAGGCACACAGGGCTGCCTCTGTCTGGCTCCCAACCGAGCCCCGGCCCCGCCTCTGTCCGGCTCCCTCCCCCGCCCCGCCCCCGGCCCCGCCTCTGTCCGGCTCCCTCCCCCGCCTCTGTCCAGCTCCCTCCCCTACCCCCGCCCTGCCTCTGTCCGGCTCCCTCCCTCGCCCTGGCCATCCCGCCAGCCCCTGTCGTGGGGAAAGCCTCAGTGGTCCATCAGCCTGAGAGAGGCCCATGGGTTGCTTTTAAAATTTTATGAGAACATCAGGATCCGCAGTCAGGATCAGTGTTTTCCGCACAGCAGCCACGTTGCATCACAAGCGAGCCATGGTGTGTGCGTGTCTAGACTGGATTTGTTTTCCTTGTGGAAGCAAAACAAACTAATAGAGCTGCTGTGGGTTTTGTTTTCCAGAGGATGGTTTTGGGGTTATGAGGAGACCAGGGGTCTAAACGTCTCCTGTCTGTCCGTCCAGGGCTCGGCCTCCGTCGTGGCACCCCTGCTTCTGAGAAACACGTCCGCCCGGTGAGTGGCCCGCTCCGGGAGCAGCCTGGAGGCCAAGGCACCTGCTCTGTGCGTGCTGGCTGGGGGCTCTCTGTGTGCTGGCTGGGGGCTCTCTGTCTGCACTCCTGCGTCCCTGCCCACCTTCCTCACAGAGAGCAGACCCTGTGGGCCCAGGGGGTGGTGGTTGGGGAGTTGGTGACGTGTGTCCCAGGAAACAGCCCAGGAGGGACCCAGGTTTAGATCAGCCACACCAAAGCTCTACATGCCCATAGGTGCGGATGTAGCCTCCCAGGGGGGCTGTTGAGGCGTCCTCTCCGTGCCCTGGCTCCGACCATGTTGAAATCTCCACTGGTAAGGGGTGGAGGTGGGTGTCACAGCGATTCTTCTCCAGTGTCCCCGTCTGAGGTGCTGTGACTGCCAGGCCGAAGCTGAAAAAGGCAGTGGGTGACGTGGATGGCCAGGAGGGGGCACAAGAGGTGAGGGCTCGGCCTGGCCAGGTGCGCGGGGCAGGGCTGGGCTCGGCTGGACTGGGAGTGGTGGGGGGCTCACCATGGGACTGTTCTCCATTTGTAGCTCTTGGGGAGGTTTTGCTAATACACCCTGGCTCCGACACCCACTGTTACATCTGTTTTCTGCCTCATGGGTCTGCCCCATGTGGCACCTGGCCCTGGTGAGCCGGGCCTCGAGGGTCCACCCAGGACGCTGGGGTTACAGATCAGGTGGTACCTGATGATGTTGTGAACTCTGGAGGGAATTGCTGGTGGCCACGTTCTTAGAACTTTTTGCAGGCTGGGACCCTCTCCGTCATCTCCCTTGGGTCTTCTTCTGAGTCCCTCAGCAGGTGGTGTGAGTGTCTCCCGCAGGCCCGGGCACAGCAGGGCATGGGTGCCCCTCGCACTCACCCACGCTGAGGCTGCCTTGTCTGTTGTCCTGCCCTGCGTGCACCTCCAGAGGCTGTGGCAGCTGCCATCCCATTGCACACCATAGCTGGCTGGTGTCACCCTGGTCAGTCACAGCTGCCACTGGCTCCAGCAGGCCGGGACCCCCTGGTCTCAGCTGCTCTGGGCCTTCATGAAGGCAGGTGGCTCCAGCATAGGCCCGAGTCTCTGCTGCTCAGCCAGCCCAGCTGTTGCAGAAAAGCAGGACTTGGAGGTTGTGGAGGAACTGGACTGATCGTTTGGTTGCTGGATGCAGCTTTACTGCTGTGGGGACTGGGTTCCTTTCATGGAATACCTGCGTTTCAGAGGCCAGTCTGCCTACGTTTGGGGCCTGCGGGACAGGCTTGCCAGCCAGCTTTGTGACTCACATTCACAGGTCAGAATGGAGCTGAGCCCAGAGGGGGCTTCCAAGCACATGGTCCTGATTGAGGAGAAACGCCTCTGTGGGGAGCAGTGGGAAAAAAGGAGGCTGATGATGAGGGCTGAGGTCATCCACCTCTAGCATACCCGGGAGTTAAAGACCTAATGGGAAGGTGAAGCCGTAACACCCTCAGGCAGGAAAGTTTCTTAAACAAGGTGTGAAAAGCATGCACCGAAAAAGAAAAGATTGGTAAAGCCAGTTACTCTAAAATAAAGAACTTTGTCCATTAGAAAAACAGAGACAGGCCTCAGAGAGGGAGCTCCTGGCAGCACAGTTCATCCACCAAGGACTCTCTGGGACATAGGAGGCAAAACCCAGCACAGGGGCGGGGGGCGGGTAAGGTGAGTCTGAGCCAGGATCTGTGAGTTTCAGGAGTAAGAACTGCTGTTGGTGGCTCACGCCTTTTGGGAGGCCGAGGCGGGTGGATCACGAGGTCAAGAGATCAAGACTGTCCTGGTCAACATGGTGAAACCCCGTCTCTACTAAAAATACAAAAATTAGCCAGGCATCCCAGCTACTCAGGAGGCTGAGGCAGGAGAATTGCCTGAACCCAGGAGGCAGAGGTTGCGGTGAGCTGAGATTGCGCCATTGCACTCCAACTCGGGTAACAAGAGCGAAACTCCGTCTCAAAAAAAAAAAGAAAAGAAAAAGAAAAAGCCTCCAAAGAACTGCTGTTAACACGAGCAGGTGCCCCCCGTGCTGTGGTGCTCGGGAAACAAGCCACCATCGGGAGGACAGGCAAAAGGGGCTCGAAGGCTGCTCCTGGAGGGAGACGCTGATTAAACCCTGAACACAGGACGTGCGCCCGCAGACCCCTGCCCGGGAACGTTCATGGCCTCCCCGGACCAGGAAAACCCGTGCAGCCCTCAGCCGCACGCTGGCCAGATGGAGGGTGGTAGATTCGCAGCCAAAGACGGGCAGACTGCTGCTGCTTTCCACAAAGAGAAATCCAGATACGGCGCCCAGTTAAACAGGACACCTGTAGTCATGTTCCACATGCATGAAGGTCAAAGTCAGTGCTTCGGGGTAGAGACCGGAAGATGCCCGGGAGGCCCCTGGGCCGGGCGGGGCTGGGCACGTGTGTGATGCGCTTCGCTCCTCCCCCGGGCGCGGCTGCGCAGTGTTGGCTTTGGAGCAGTTGTCTACCTGCACATGGAACGTGCTCTCCCAAGGCAGGGTTGCATTTCACCAAAAGCTGTCAAATGGTGTTGAAAGCAGGGCCTGAGGCACCCACCGTGTCCAGCTACGCCCGTGTCCCCAGAAGGCCCCTCACATCGCTGCCTGTGCACGCGGCCGTCTTCCTTTTTAAAGTGGAATCACCACGCTCGCGCTCCCCACACTTCAGTTTGCCTTTGTCCCACCCAGCCACACACCTGGGGTGTTATGGACACATCGTTCTTTTGCAGCCGTCTGTGCACAGTTGGAAGAAAAATTGGCCTTTGGTTGTTTCCAGGTTTCTGTAGAAGAGTCTTTGTGCAAACCGTGGGGGTGTAAAACTGTAGGATGCCACCCAGAATAGGAACTGGGTGTGTGCCCTCGGCACGGGCCTCACAGAGTTGCCCACAGAACAGGAACAGCTGGGTGTATGCCCTCGGTGCAGTCCTGAGTCCCCCACAGAACAGGGATGGCTGGGTGTACGCCCTCGGCGCAGTCCTGAGTCCCCCACAGAACAGGGATGGCTGGGTGTGTGCTCTCGGCGCAGTCCTGAGTCCCCCACAGAACAGGGATGGCTGGGTGTACGCCCTCGGCGCAGTCCTGAGTCCCCCACAGAACAGGGACGGCTGGGTGTACGCCCTCGGCGCAGTCCTGAGTCCCCCACAGAACAGGGACGGCTGGGTGTGTGCCCTCGGCGCGGTCCTGAGTCCCCCACAGAACAGGGATGGCTGGGTGTGTGCCCTCGGCGCGGTCCTGAGTCCCCCACAGAACAGGGATGGCTGGGTGTGTGCCGTCAGCGCGGTCCTGAGTCCCCCACAGAACAGGGACGGCTGGGTGTGTGCCCTCGGCGCAGTCCTGAGTCCCCCACAGAACAGGGACGGCTGGGTGTGTGCCCTCGGCGCAGTCCTGAGTCCCCCACAGAACAGGGACGGCTGGGTGTGTGCCCTCGGCGCAGTCCTGAGTCCCCCACAGAACAGGGACGGCTGGGTGTACGCCCTCGGCGCAGTCCTGAGTCCCCCACAGAACAGGGACGGCTGGGTGTGTGCCCTCGGCGCAGTCCTGAGTCCCCCACAGAACAGGGACGGCTGGGTGTGTGCCCTCGGCGCAGTCCTGAGTCCCCCACAGAACAGGGACGGCTGGGTGTGTGCCCTCGGCGCAGTCCTGAGTCCCCCACAGAACAGGGACGGCTGGGTGTGTGCCCTCGGCGCAGTCCTGAGTCCCCCACAGAACAGGGACGGCTGGGTGTGTGCCCTCGGCGCAGTCCTGAGTCCCCCACAGAACAGGGATGGCTGGGTGTGTGCCCTCGGCGCAGTCCTGAGTCCCCCACAGAACAGGGACGGCTGGGTGTACGCCCTCGGCGCAGTCCTGAGTCCCCCACAGAACAGGGATGGCTGGGTGTGTGCCCTCGGCGCAGTCCTGAGTCCCCCACAGAACAGGGACGGCTGGGTGTCCGCCCTCGGCGCAGTCCTCACAGAGTCCCCCGCAGTGGCAGTGCAGAGCTGGTTCCCAGGGAGCCGCCAGGGCTGAGCTTCCATCTGTGTGGTTCTGATGGTGAAGTGTGGAATCTGTTCTGTTCATTTGTGTTTCTTTTCATTTCAGAGCACGACTGCACTGAAAACCCTTTTGAAATGTTATTCTATAAAATGCCAACTTAGATATGTCACTAATTTTTTCTCTGTAGAAGTTAAAATTTTTTCCATAGTCAAGTTATCAGTCTGTTCCTTAAAAATGTCTGGATTTTGGTATTGCAGCCTTTACTGCCCCAGTATTCGGGGTCTGTTTGCTTACAGTCCGTTTCATTGTCTCCTTTTTATTTTGCATCAAGAGCTCTAGGGAGTTTGGTGACGGTTGGTTCAGTGCTGGAGTAGGGGAGGCCTTGCCTCACTGGAATTAGGTAGCGTGACCGTCACGGGCAACAGGATGACTGTCAGACCCAGGCTGGAGCAGGGAAGACACTGAGGAGGAGGCCCGCCTGCGAGTCGGATACGGGCGGCCGGAGGCTTTCCGAGATAACCCCAGGGCTCCCCACGCCGTCCTTCCTGCACCTCACGCTTTCACAGCTGCCGCTCCGCACGTGCACGCGTTCCTATGACCAAGTTCGCCACGGGGTGTTCTCAGGGGCTGCAGTCATTCGGGAGACATGCTGTTGAAAGACTGCCAGCCCAATGATGGCAGCTCCGCCAGGGATCAGATGCAGCTCCGGCCCTGTTCCCAGCAGCTGCTGTGAACCTCTCCTCTCTGCCAAATAAAAGCTTCCCCCACCTTCCCCTCTTCGGGCACCTGTGGCTTGCCATAGCCTCTTGCCCACTCTCAACTTCGCTCCTTAAATTAGGAGATACTTTTCTCTGATGTCAATTTTTTCTGTTGGCCTTGGGCATGAAAGCCCCCTCAGAACCGTGGTGTGGAGGCCGACGGCAGCCTCCCTGTGTCTCAGCCACAGCCACCCAGCGTGCCCTGGCTCGTGTCCCTCTGGGACAGTCTCTGCTTCCCCGGCCCGGGGTTCTCCCACTTTGTGTTCTGAGAGTATGAATGTCATCATCCTTAACTCTTACAATCGTCGATTCTTCTGTTTAAAAACAGGTCCGTGATGCTAGACCGAGCCGAAAACCTGCTTCATGACCACTATGGCGGAAAGGAATACTGGGATGTGAGTGTTTGCTCGAGAGTCTTTCTCAACCACTGTGTGTTGTCCAGCAGTTAGTTTTTGAATATTTTAAACAGTTGACAGCTCTTTTTGAGCTTGCTGATTAAAATCATAATGAAGCTGTGGATTTGGGCACCTGCGGTGACCCTGTGCCACCCCGGAATGTCATGTGGCTGCAGGCCCGCCCAGCTCTCAGCTCTGATGCTCAGGCCCTGAGCTATGGTGGTGCGGTGGAGTCCGCCCCCAGGTCGTCGACTCCATCAGTGGCTGGAACGAAGACCCCTCCCTGCTCCTCTCTTTAGCTCTGAAAGGTGGGGCTGTTTTCTGCAGTGGGTCTTCCCACTGGTGTCCTTTTCTGCATTGATAAGTGACTTTCCACAGCCGCCCTGGTTCTGTGGGTGAATGGAGCAGAGATTGGGAAGTGGCTGCTCCCTCCCGTGGGCACAGCAGGTCCGGTGACGTGTTCACTGGGGCAGCAGCTTGTAAAGCTGGGATCTGCCTTCGGGAGACACTGTCCCTGCTCATGTGGGGCTTCATGCGGGTCAGTCCCGTTCAGTTTGGCAAAAGCAAGATGTGCTTATGGAGTGAGATGGAAGTTGAGTTGGGAAGAGACCGGGGACACAGCCGACTGCCCAGCATGTGCTGCAGCCTCCCAAGGGGGCCTGGCAGAGCCAGCAGTGGTGGGCAGCTGGCCCTGCATTGGCTTCCTGCAGGAGAGCTTCTGGGAGCCTCCGCCGTGGATGGCGCTGCTTCTCCGGCGAGCGTTGATGAGGGATGTGACTGAGGGACTTGTGGCGGCTGCAGGGTGGGCAGTGGCAACAGTGGAAGAACCTGCCCTGGGAGGGCTGCCTGGTGGGTGGGCGGGCGGACATGTTCTCAGCCAAGCCTGTGGCCATTTCCACAGACGCGTCGCAGCATGGTGTTCGCCAGGCACCTGCGGGAGGTGGGCGACCAGTTCAGGAGTAGGCATCTCAACTCCACAGATGCCATGGACAGGATCCCCTTCCAGGAGGACTGGACGAAGATGAAGGTAGCTCCTCTCCCTTTCCTTTATAAGAGAAAACGTATTCTCTTGAGATGCCCAAAAACTCATCCCTTCAATTTCAAGTCCCAGCAGGGTTGGTGGCGTGGATGCTTCGGCACCTCTCTGGGATGTGAGTCTCGGTAATTACCTGCTCTCGGGAGGTGCTGGGACCTGGGGCCCTCGTCGCGGTGTGTCATTTCAACAAACGTGTTGCTTTTTGTAGGGTCAAGCCCTACAGGGTTGTGGGGTGTCCCCTATCATTGTGCTGAGGCGCAGGATCCGAGAAGTAAAGAGACAAGACACTGAAGGACTGGAAAAGACAGGTGGGCTCAGGGGGCCACGCCACCTATGAGCAGAGACAGGCGAGTCCCTGAGCATCCAGGAGCATCTATTTATTGGGTATGGGTTAGGGGGCGAGGTAGTGAGTGAGGTCATCTTAAGAACAGTGATAGGGTCAAGACAGTGATGTGGGCAATAAGCAAAGGGTCCACCCCCGTTAGGTCACGGAGGCAAGGAGGTGGGCCGTGTGCGGTGAAGACGGTGCAGTGTGCAGTATCTCTTATCTAGGGACAGGCTACTTCTAAGGAATTCTAAAGGAGGATGCTTTGAGCAGCGACAGAGCTGACCAGGTCTACAGCCACCTGCTGGCAGCTTCCAGTGATCTCTGTAGGAGGATGCTCTTGTCAGAACAGTGGCTAGAGATTTGACAGGTGTACAGCCACCAAGGTGCCATTATACCAGAGGGGTTTTAAGCCCTCGGACGCTGGCGAGATTGCCGGCCTGAGGCCAGCCTTCCACAAGAACTGGACGCAAGGTACTGCAACTCCTTTCAGGAGGAGTGGCTCTCGCCCCAAGCCTGCCGTACAGCGGGTATCTTTACGATACTGAACGCTGCCGCCTGGGCCATAAATTCTCATCCTGGTATAACTGTTTTCCCCTTAAATCATGCTCTGCACCGTGTCTGCTCTAGATATTCTTCTGACTATAAGCAAGATATGCTTATATATGTGTAGATGTTTATCCCTTACTTCATGCTCGTACCGTGTCTGCTCTATGCATTCCTCTGACTGTGAACGAAGATGTAATTATATATAAAAGGATTATGTAGAAATAAATAAATGGGCCGGGCATGGTGGCTCACGCCTGTAATCCCAGCACTTTGGGAGGCCGAGGCAGGTGGATCATGAGGTCAAGAGATCGAGACCATCCTGGTCAACAAGGTGAAACCCCGTCTCTACTAAAAGTACGCTGGGCATGGTGGCGCGTGCCTGTAGTCCCAGCTACTCGGGAGGCTGAGGCAGGAGAATTGCCTGAACCCGGGAGGCAGAGGTTGCGGTGAGCCGAGATTGCACCATTGCACTCCAGCCTGGGTAACAAGAGCAAAACTCCATCTCAAAAAAAAAAAAAAAATTCTCCTGCCTCAGCCTCCCATAGTGCTGGGATTACAGCCTTGAGCCACCTCGCCCGGCCTCTATTCTTTAGGCACTAATTGTGCTGGGGGTCTGCCTAGCTCTCCTTCGGCACTCAAAAGGGGTGTTACCCACACATTTCAAATTGATGTTATTTTTAAACATTTTCAATATCTGTTTTTAGTGTTTTTTAAACAAAACTTTCATAGAAATGCTATTTTACCTGTTTGTTCTTTATGGGATATTTGAGCTATTTCCAAGTGGAATGGCATTCATTGTTCCAGCAATAATTAAGTTACTTGGACAGTTTTTACTGGGGAAAAACATAGATTTTTCATTTTTATCTCGTTTGTATTTTCATTGTTTATTTTTTATTTTTATTTTTTTGAGACAGAGTCTCACTCTGTCACCTAGGCTGGAGTGCAGTGACACGATCTCAGCTCACTGTAACCTCCACCTCCTGGGTTCAAGCAGTTCTCCTGCCTCAGCCTCCCAAGTAGCTAGGATTACAGGCACACACCACCATGCCCAGCTAATTTTTGTATTTTGAGGACAGACAGGGTTTTGCCGTGTTGCCCAGGCTGGTCTCGAACTCCTGACCTCAGGTGATCCACCCACCTCGGCCTCCCAAAGCACTGGGATTACAGGCATGAGCCACCATGCCTGGCTTATTTTATCATGTTTTAAACCTCAGTTGTTCTTGGGGAACAGGTTTTGTTTGGTTACATGGATAAGTTCTTTAGCGGTGATGCTGAGATTCTGGTGTGCCTGTCACTGAGCAGTGTACGCTCTAACCAGTGTATAGGCTTTATCTCTCACCCGTCCCACTCTACCCTCAGGTCCCCAAAGCCCGCTCTGTCATTCCTAGGCCTTTGCGTCCTCATGGCTTAGCTCCCATGTGTGAGTGAGCACACATGATGTTTGGTTCTCCGTTCCTAAGTGAGTTCCCTTAGAGCAGTGGCTCCGCCTCCATCCAGGTTGCTGCAGATGCATTCATTTCATTCCTCCTTATGGCCAGTGTACCACATTTTCTTTACTCGTTGGTCGGTGGACATTTAGGCTGCTTCTGCACCCTTGCGGTTGTGAATGTTGCTGCTGTAAACTGTGTGCAAGGATCTTTTTCATATAGCAACTTCTTTTCCTCTGGGTACACACCCAGGAGTGGGACTGCTGGAGCACATGGTAGCTCTACTGTTAGTTCTGTAAGGAATCTCCACACTGCTTTCCACAGTAGCTATACTGGTTTACATGCCCACTGCTAGTGTGAAAGTGTTCCCTTTCACCACATCCACACCAGCATCTTTTGTTTTTGGATTTTGTTTTTTTAGATGGAATTTTTCTCTTGTCGCCCAGGCTGCAGTGCAGTGGCACAATCTCAGCTCTCTGCAACCCCTGCTTCCTGGGTTCAAGTTATTCTCCTGCCTCAGCCTCTCGAGTAGCTGGGATTACAGGCACCTGCCACCATGCCCACCTAGTTTTTTGTATTTTTAGTAGAAACAGGGTTTCACTATGTTAGTCAGGCTGGTCTTGAACTCCTAACCTCAAGTGATCCATCCACCTCGGCCTCTCGAAGTGCTGGGATTACACACGTGAGCCACCACACTGGGCCTGTTTTTGGATTTTTACATATGGCTATTCTTGCAGGAGTACAGTGGTATGCCACTGTGGTTTTCATTTGTATTTTCCTGGTAATTAGTGATGTTGAGCATTTTTTCTTATGTTTGTTGGCCATTTGTGTATCTTTTTTTGAGAATTGTCTATTCATGTTCTTAGCCCACATTTTGATGGGATTATTTGTGGGTTTTTTTTTTTTTTTTTTTTGCTGATTTGTTTTAGTTCCTTGTAGATTCTAGATATTAGTCCTTTGTTGGATGCAAAGTTTGTGAGTATTTTCTCCCACTCTGGGGGCTGTTTACTCTGCCGATTTGTTTTGCTGTGCAGAAGCTTTTTAGTTTAATTATGTCCTATTAATCTTTGTTTTCGTTGCATTTGCTTTTGGGCTCCTGGTCATGATTTGCCTAAGTCAATGTCTAGAAGAGTTTTTCCGATGTTATCTTCTAGAATTTTTATGATTTCAGGTCTTGGATTTAAGTATTTGATCCACCTTGAGTTGATTTTTTTTTTAAGGTGAGAGATGAAGATCAATTTCATTCTCCTACATGTGGCTTGTCAATTATCCCAGCACCATTCATTAAATAGGGTGTCCTTTCCCCACTTTATGTTTTTGTTTGCTTTGTCAAAGATCAGTTGTCTCTAAGTATTTGGCTTTATTTCTGGGTTCTCTATTCTGCTCCATTGGTTTACTTATTTTTATAGCAGTACCATGCTGTTTTGGTAACTATAGCCTTGTAGGATAGTTTGAAGTTGGGTAATGTGATGCCTCCAGATTTGTACTTTTTGCTTAGTCTTGCTTTGGGTATGTAGGCTCTTTTTCAGTTCCATATGAATTTTAGGATTTTTTTTTCTAGTTCTGTGAAGCATGATGATGGCATTTTGATGGGAATTGCACTGATAGATTGCTTTTGCAGTGTGGTCATTTTCACAATATTGATTCTACCCATCCATGAGCATGGGATGTGTTTCCATTAGTTTATGTCGTCCATGATTTATTTCATCAGCGTTTTATAATTTTCCTTGTAGAGATCAAGTTTTGTGGGGTTTTTGTTTTTGTTTTGCAGCTGTTGTAAAAGGAGGTCTTGATTTGATTCTCAGTTTGGCTGTTGTTGGTGGATAGCAGTGCTACTGACTTATGACTTTCTCCGTCTTTTGGAATACACTGATTTTGTATCCTGAAACTTTACTGAATTCATTTATGAGATCTGGGAGCTTTTTGGATGAGTCTTTAGGGTTTTTCTAGGTACACTATTATATCATCAGTGAACAGTGACAGTTTGACCTACTTTTTACCAATTTGGATGCCCTTTATTTCGTTCTCTTGTCTGATTGCTCTGGCTAGGACTTCCAGTACTGTGTTGAATAGAGGTGGTGAGAGTGGGCACCTTGTCTTGCCCCAGTTCTCAGGGGGAATGCTTTCAACTTTTCCCTGTTCAGTATAATGTTGGCTTTGGATTTGTCATAGATGACTTTTCAAAGTCAAGGTCTTTTCAAAGACCTTGAGGTGTGTTCCTTTTACACCACCTTTGCTGAGGGTTTTAATCATAAAGCAATGCTGGATTTTGTCAAATGCTTCTTCTGCATCTATTGAAATGATACGATCTTTGTTTTTAGTGCTGTTTGTGTGGTGGATCACATTTTTTGACTTGTGTATATTAAACCATCCCTGCATCCCTGGTATGAAACCCACTTGATCATGGTGTGTAATCTTTTCGATATGCTGTTGGATTCGGTTAGCTAGTATTTTGTTGAGGATTTTTGCATCTGTGTTCATCAGGGATATTGGTCTATTGATTTAGGGGAGATTCCCTCTTTCTCTGTCTTTGGAATAGTTTTCAGTAGGATCTTTCACCAGTTCTTTGAATGTCTGACAGATTTCAGCTGCGAATCCATTGGGTCCTGAGCTTTTTTAATTGGCAGTTTTTAAATTATTTCAATCTCACTACTTGTTATTGGTCTGTTCAGAGTTTCGTAGTGTTCGTAGTAGCTTTGGATGATCATCTGTGTTTCTGAGGTAGCGGTTGCAATATATCCCGTTTCATTTCTGATTGAGCTTATTTGGATTCTCTCTCTTCTTCGTTAATCTCAATAATGGTCTATCAATTTTGTTTATCTTTTCAAAGAACCAGCTTTTTCTTTCATTTAACTTTTGTAGTTTTTTGTTTGTTCATTTTAGTTTCATTTAGCTCTGCTCTTGTCTTGGTTATTTATTTTCTTCTGCTGGATTTGGGTTTGGTTTGTTCTTGTTTCTCTAGTTCCTTGAGGTGTGATCTTAGATTGTTTATTTGTGCTCTTTCAGATTTTTTGATGTAGGCATTTAATGCTGTGAATTTTCCTCTTGGCACCACTTTTGCTGCATCCCAGGGATTTTGATAATTGTGTCACTAGTTCAGTTCAAAGAATTTTTAAATTTCCATCTTGATTTCATTGTTGACCCAAAGATCAGGAGCAGATTATTTAACTTCCATGTATTTGTATAGTTTTGAGGGTTCCTTTTGGATTCAACTTCCAGTTTTATTCCACTGTGGCCTGAGAGGTTACTTGACATAATTTTGATTTACTTAAATTTATTGAGATTTGTTCTGTGACCAGTCATATGACTTACCTTGGAGCATGTTCCATGTGTTGATGAACAGAATGTTCTGCAGTTGTTGGGTAGAATGTTCTGTAATTATCTGTTAAATTCATTTGTTCTAGGGTATAGTTGAATTCCTTGTTTCTTTGTTGACTTTCTGTTTTGATGTCCTGTCTGGTGCTGTCAGTGGAGTACTGAAGTCCCTACTACTACTGTGTTGCCATCTCTCTCATTTCTTAGGTCTAGTCATAATTGTTTTATGAATTTGGTAGCTCCGGTGTTAGGTGCAAATATATTTAGGATTGTGATATTTTCCTGTTGGACTAATCCTTTTATCATTAGATAATGTCCCTCCATATATTTTTATCTGTGGTTTCTTTAAAGTCTGTTTTGTCTGATACAAGATTAGCTACTCTGCTCACTTTTGGTTTCCATTTGCATGAATATTTTTTTCCACCCCTTTACCTTAAGTTTATGTGAGTCCTTACATGTTAAGTTAGTCTCTTGAAGACTTTTGCCTCACAGCTGTTAGGTGGATTTTTATCCATTCTCCCATTCTGTTTCTTTTAAGTGGAGCATTTAGGCATTTACATTCAACTTTGGTATTGCAGAATAAGGTACTGTTGTATTACATTTAACTTTGGTATTACAGTGTGAGGTACTGTTGTATTACGTTTAACTTTGGTATTACAGTGTGAGGTACCGTTGTATTAACGTTTAACTGGTATTACAGTGTGAGGTACCGTTGTATTAACATTTAACTTTGGTATTACAGTGTGAGGTACTGTTGTATTAACGTTTAACTGGTATTACAGTGTGAGGTACCGTTGTATTATGTTTAACTTTGGTATTACAGTGTGAGGTACTGTTGTATTACGTTTAACTGGTATTACAGTGTGAGGTACTGTTGTATTACGTTTAACTTTGGTATTACAGTGTGAGGTGCCGTTGTATTATGTTTAACTGGTATTACAGTGTGAGGTACTGTTGTATTACGTTTAACTTTGGTATTACAGTGTGAGGTACTGTTGTATTACGTTTAACTGGTATTACAGTGTGAGGTACTGTTGTATTACATTTAACCTTGGTATTACAGTGTGAGGTACCGTTGTATTACCTTTAACTGGTATTACAGTGTGAGGTACCGTTGTATTACGTTTAACTTTGGTATTACAGTGTGAGGCACCGTTGTATTACGTTTAACTTTGGTATTACAGTGTGAGGTACCGTTGTATTACCGTTTAACTTTGGTATTACAGTGTGAGGTACTGTTGTATTAACGTTTAACTTTGGTATTACAGTGTGAGGTGCCGTTGTATTAACGTTTAACTTTGGTATTACAGTGTGAGGTGCCGTTGTATTACGTTTAACTTTGGTATTACAGTGTGAGGTACCGTTGTATTACGTTTAACTTTGGTATTACAGTGTGAGGTACCGTTGTATTACGTTTAACTTCGGTATTACAGTGTGAGGTACCGTTGTATTACGTTTAACTTCGGTATTACAGTGTGGGGTACCGTTGTATTAACGTTTAACTTTGGTATTACAGTGTGGGGTACTGTTGTATTAACGTTTAACTTTGGTATTACAGTGTGAGGTACTGTTGTATTACGTTTAACTTTGGTATTACAGTGTGAGGTACCGTTGTATTACGTTTAACTTTGGTATTACAGTGTGAGGTACTGTTGTATTATGTTTAACTTTGGTATTACAGTGTGAGGTACCGTTGTATTACGTTTAACTTTGGTATTACAGTGTGGGGGTACCGTTGTATTAACGTTTAACTTTGGTATTACAGTGTGAGGTACCGTTGTATTATGTTTAACTTTGGTATTACAGTGTGTGGTACTGTTGTATTACGTTTAACTTTGGTATTACAGTGTGAGGTACTGTTGTATTACATTTAACTTTGGTATTACAGTGTGAGGTACTGTTGTATTAACGTTTAACTTTGGTATTACAGTGTGAGGTACTGTTGTATTACATTTAACTTTGGTATTACAGTGTGAGGTACTGTTGTATTATGTTTAACTTTGGTATTACAGTGTGAGGTACTGTTGTATTACGTTTAACTTTGGTATTACAGTGTGAGGTACTGTTGTATTACATTTAACTTTGGTATTACAGTGTGAGGTACTGTTGTATTAACGTTTAACTTTGGTATTACAGTGTGAGGTACTGTTGTATTACGTTTAACTTTGGTATTACAGTGTGAGGTACTGTTGTATTACATTTAACTTTGGTATTACAGTGTGAGGTACTGTTGTATTATGTTTAACTTTGGTATTACAGTGTGGGGTACCGTTGTATTAACGTTTAACTTTGGTATTACAGTGTGAGGTACCGTTGTATTATGTTTAACTTTGGTATTACAGTGTGAGGTACTGTTGTATTACGTTTAACTTTGGTATTACAGTGTGAGGTACTGTTGTATTACATTTAACTTTGGTATTACAGTGTGAGGTACTGTTGTATTAACGTTTAACTTTGGTATTACAGTGTGAGGTACTGTTCTCTTCATCATGCTAGTTGCTGCCTGAATATCCTGTTTGCTTTTCCTTTTCCTATTTTTTTTTTTTTTGCATTGCATTATTGTTTTGTACACCCTGTGAGATTTATGCTTTAAGGAGGTTCTATTTTGGTGTATTTTGAGGTTTTGTTTCAAGATTTAAAACTTCTTTCAGCATTTCTTGTAGTGCTGGCTTGGTAGTGGTGAATTCGCTCAGCATTTGCTTGTCTGATAAAGATGATCTCTCTTTCATTTATGCTTAGTTTTGCTGGATCCAAAATTCTTGGCTGATAATTATTTTGTTTGTGGAGGCTGAAGCTAGGACCCCAGTCCCTTGTAGCTTGTAGGGTTTCTGCTGAGAAATCTGCTGTTAATTTGATAGGCTTTCCTTTATAGGATACCTGGTGCTTTGGCTCACAGCTTTTAAGACTTTTTCCTCCGTCTTGACTTTAGATAACCTGAAGACTGTGTGCCTAGGTGATCTTTTTGTGATGAATTGCCCAGGTGCTATTTGAGCTTCTTGTATTTGGATGTCTAGATCTCTAGAAAGACCCAGGTAAGTGTTCCTTGATTATTCCCTGAAATCAGTTTTCCAAACTTTTAGATTCCTCTCCTTCCTCAGGAACACCAGTTATCCTCAGGTTTGTTTGTGTAACATGATCCCAAATTTCTTGGAGGCTTTGTTCATTTTTCTTTAATTACTCTTTTTTCTTTGTGTTTGTTGGATTGGGTTAGTTTGAAAACCTTGTCTTTGAGCCCTGCAGTTCTTCTGTTGTTGAAACTTTGCAGTGTATTTTGTTTCTTTAAGTGTGACTTTCATTTCCAGAAGTTGCAGTTGTTTTTTCTTTATGATATCTGTTTCTCTGGAGAGTTTTTCATCTGTGTTCTTTTTTTTTTTTTTAATTTAAGTTGTTTTTCACCTTTGTCGGTGCCTACTTGAGTAGCTTAATAATCAGCCTTCTAAATTCTTCATCTGGCAATTCAGAGATTTCTTCTTGGTTGGACCCATTGCTGGGCAGCTACGGTGATCTTATGAGGGTGCTATAGAACCCTGTTTAGTCAGATTATCACAGTTGCTTTTCTGCCTCCTCATTTGGGTAGACGATTTCAGTGGAAAGATCTGGAACTCCAGGGCTGCTGTTCAGATTCTTTTGTCCCACAGGGTGCTGTGTGGTGCTCTCCCCCGTCCCCTAAGGATGGGGCTTCCTCAGAGCTGGGCTGCAGTGATTGTTACTGCTCTTCTGGGTCTGGCCACCCAGTGGGCCCCTGGGCCCCGGGATGGCGCTGCGGAATGTCCGTAGAGTCCTGTGATGTGATCCGTCTTCGGGTCTCCCAGCCGTCGATACAGCATCTGCTCTGGTGGAGGTGGCAGGGGCGGGAAGTGGACTCTGGGGGGTCCTTGGTTGCAGTGTTTTTAGTGCACTGGTTTTCTCAAATGCTGTTTATGCTACAGTGAAGTTGTCACGTGGACAGACCCGGGCCCTCTGCTCAGCCAGGATGTTGCAGGTGGTGGCATTAGCTGCTTTTTCTCCCTCCTTGGAGCAGGATTGTTGTGTTAAGATTTGCTGTAACGGCTCGCGTTGGTGGCGCTTTCAGGAGGGCAGCGGAGGGCCTTGGTTCTCCAGGAGTTTGCAGCTGTGAGCTGCTTCATCTGCAGGTCCGTGAGTTAGTTCGGCCTCTGGCACATTCCTGTGGTGGTTCTTGGAGCAGAAGTTCACCGCGTGAGTCGCCACATGCTGTTCTCTTTTTAAATGCTTTTATTTAACTCAGAAAAAAGGATCTGCGGTAATTAATACTGCTTCTTAAAAAGACATCTGGTTGCCCCCGAGATTCCACCTTAATCCCTTAGACAGCCCTGGAGGCCACCCCGTGGAGGCGGCCATGTGGAAGCAGCCGTCCCTCTGCGTCTCGAGTCTCATCGGGTGCCCATGATGAGCCCCGAGTCTGCCTGTCAGTTTCTGCATTTCCATGTGGTTCTTCGCTAGGTCACGCTGGGCTCGGCGCTAGGGGGCCCCTACCTGGGAGTCCACCTGAGAAGAAAAGATTTTATCTGGGGTCACAGAGAGGATGTGCCCAGTCTAGAAGGGGCCGTGAGGAAGATCCGCAGCCTCATGAAGACTCAGCGGCTGGACAAGGTGTTTGTGGCCACAGATGCCGTCAGGAGGGGTATGGAGCTTTAATGCCTTTCGTGGCTTTTTGATCCCTGGTTCAGTTCTGGGTAGACCTAGGCCTGCATGATCGTCAGCTCTGATTCCTGGGAGGGTAGAGCTGAATGTGTGCCTGCACCTTTTGAGCCAGTTTGTAACGAATTAGCAAGAGGCAAAGTCTCCGCTGAAGAGAGACCTGCCTGTGCTTACTGGAGGATCCCAGTCAAAGGGTCTCTCCTTCTACTTTGCAGAATATGAAGAGCTAAAAAAGCTGTTACCCGAGATGGTGAGGTTTGAACCCACGTGGGAGGAGCTGGAGCTCTACAAGGACGGAGGTGTCGCGATCATTGACCAGTGGATCTGCTCACATGCCAGGTGCCCACCCGCCTCGCAGCGTTGGCCAGGAGGGCGTTTGGGGCTTTCAAAAGGGACGGGCCTGTGTGTGCACAGCGGTCACTTCCGTCTCCTGGAACGCCTGACTCCGTGTTTCCTGGGCTGAAGTGAACTGTTCATCTCCCTCCGTAGCAGGCTCTCGGCATCGCTTCGTCTCAGAGCCTCGTCTTGGCTCTCGTTTTCCCGTCATTCCCAGTTTCTGCTCCTGTCTGCCCCCTGCCTGGGCTGTGGGCTTGGGGTGCATCCTTGGTGCTGTGTGTGTTGAAGGGCGTCCACGAGTGTCCTCAAGGCTGGAAGCGCAGGCCCTCCTGTGATAATTCCCGTGGGGTTGCTGCGGGAGGGGGCCTGGGCCTCTTCCTCCAAAGGCCTGTCTGCAGGTCCGCACAGGAGGCCAAGGTTGGGATTACGACGGAACCTTTCGAGTGAAATGGAAAACGAAGGAGAGGGAACGATCCTCCCTGCGGTCACAGAGCTTTGTGATGCCCGTGGTCCTGTGCATGTATGTGGTCTGTGTGGGTTCTGCCTCTCCCCGTGCGTGTGCGTGTGCGTGGTCTGTGTGGGTTCTGCCTCTCCACGCGTCTGGTGTTGCCTGCTGTGTTCTGGGTGTTGTGTGTGAGACCCACAGTGGCTCTGGGTGATGCTGTCTGCGGTGGAGTCGGGTCCTTTCTGTGTTAAGCAGACAGGATGCCCTGCTTTCTCCTGTGGTCCTGGCGGAGGTGTGCTGGAGCTGGTCGTGAGCCTGCCCCCCAGTCTCAGTTGTGACCTTGGGATTCTGACTGCGAGCTTGGCCATGCTGTCTCCTCAGCCCAGGAGGCCTGGTGTGGGGAGGTGTCACACCAAGCTCTCAGCCCCCTCCCCTCAGCTGCAGGAGGTGTGCGCCCGCTCACTTGGAGTTTCTCTGCCTCCAGACCAGCGCCGCCCACTCTGGCAGCCCCTCTGCGTGGGGTGGTGAGGTCTCCCCACCAACGCGGTCCCCCACCCAGCAGCAGCCAGGCCTGTGCAGCCTGCTGGCCCTGTGGCTCCGTGTACAGCGCTGTGCACGTCATGTTTGCTGAGGAAACATCTCTGAGGATGCTTGTTGATAAAGTGCTGCTGGAGAGGATCCAGAGGAATGAATGGGCAGGCCGCTCACCCGGAGGTCAGGAGGACCCCCGGAGCAGGGTGTCCCCGCCAGCCCATGCAGCCTGTACATGGAGGGGCCTGGACCTCCGTGATTTCTGCTGTGCCTCAGGACAAGGACCCCTGTGCCTTGGCTACACAGTGTGTCGATCAGTGGGAATCTCCAGGAGACATTCGACCTGCACCGTGTGCAGGCCTGGCATTTGGTGACAAGAGGAGGCTCCCAGGGGGCGTGTGACAAGAGGAGGGCTCCCAGGGGGCATGTGACAAGAGGAGGCTCCCAGGGGGCGTGTGACAAGAGGAGGCTCCCAGGGGGCGTGTGACAAGAGGAGGCTCCCAGGGGGCGTGTGACAAGAGGAGGCTCCCAGGGGGCGTGTGGCAGGACGAGAGCGTGGTGGCCGCAGGGGAGGGGGCTGCAGCACCAGGCAGAGCCCCTCAGGGCGCAGATGTTGAGTCCCCGAGTGAGGTGTGCCAGCAGTGGGGTGGCCGGCTGGTGTGTGCGGGTCCTCGGGGGGCGGCTGGCTGGTGCGTGTGGTTGCTGCGTTGGGGGGCGGGCGGCTGGCACGTGCGGTTGCTCGGGGTGTGGCCGTGTTGGTTCCGTGGAACCCGAACTCATGTTGCTCCTCTCCGTTCTGTGTAACTCGGGAACCTCTGATCCTTCACAGGTTTTTCATCGGCACCTCAGTCTCAACATTTTCTTTCCGGATTCATGAGGAAAGAGAAATCCTGGGGTTGGACCCCAGGACGACGTACAACAGATTCTGCGGAGACCAGGAGAAGGCGTGTGAGCAGCCCACCCACTGGAAGATCGCCTACTGAGACCACGCCGCCCGCCTGGCCGACGAGGGTGGATGTGGCTCTGCCTTTGCGGATCAGCCTCTACTGCCCAGCCAGCATCTGGGTGGACACGACTGTCCCTCGCAGGGCCCCAGGCCCAGCGGAGGCGCCACCCTTGGGGTGTGACGCATCTAGAGTCGCGTTCTGTCCCCAGCGTTCCTGGCCGCCATCGGCTTAGGAAGAGGCTCCGCTGCCTTCAGGGCAGTGGTGGTGTTTGCGGGCGGTGTCCTAACCCACAGCTCAGTTGTGTGGTGATCCAGAAGCAGGGAGTGTGTGTCAGGCTCCAGCTCGGGGCCTTTCTAGACGCCTTTCATGTCTTCATATTTTAAGTGAGTTGAGGATAGATGCTGGCAGGTGAGCTGCCTCCATTGGGTGCACACGGGGCTGACATTTCCTTGGGAGCCGGTGCAAGGAACAGCGTCATTTTAAATTCTGTGGGAGTGGCCAGGGGCCTCAGGAACCCCCCGTGCCCTCTGCGCAGCAGGAGGCTGCCTGCGAGTGTGTTTTCTCTTGGGATGGGTGAAAGGCAGACCTGGTGCTGCACAGGGAGTGGCCTGAGGCCTCAGGGAGCCCCGTGGAGGGGGGACAGTTCAGGCCGCACCATCGCACGTCAGCTGGGAGTTCGTCAGCGACGCCTTGGGGCACACGCTCAGTGGACTGTCTGCGGGAAATTAGAGCTCCGCCCTCCTCACCCAGCCTCGCCCTGGCTGGCAGATGCACGTGGGGCCTCTGGACTCTTGAGAACTGGAGATGAGAAAGGACGGTCACACCGACTCCAGAAGGCCGTCTAGGATGAGCTGCCTTATCAGGGAGCTCCATGTACCCATTTTACAGAAGTCATTTTTAGGTCTTTATGCTACAACCACAAGGGGCACTTGCAAAGAAGGCAGCGCTGGACACAGAAAGGGGGGAGGAGCAGCAGTGCCTCGGGGGTCCTCAGGGTCAGGGGCCCCCCTCACCCCCTTGGCCCAATGCCCTTTGCGACCTTCCCACCATGGTTTTGTGTGACCCTCCATCAGGCCGGTGGGGCTGAGCCCTGCCACTTTCCACGTCTGCTAGAGGAACAGTGAGACGTGTGTGACAGGGAGGACAGTGAGTGAGGAGGGACAGACGGCTCTGGCTGGCCTAGGACATCACCTTGCTATGTCTGCTTCTCAAGCTTTTAACGTTGACCCTGAACTTGTGGCACGGTTCTGTGGTGTTACTCAGAGCTGTGCAGGGTCAGTGGTGACCTATTTATTCTTTTTCCATTTGTTCTAGAAACAGTGCCTTTTTCATCAGTTGAATTTTCTTCAGGCTGAGAGCTGTATAAAAGATTTTGGACTGTGACCATGTACCTTCCTTTTTAAGAAAAATAAACTGCTTTATGGTAGTTGGTAGCTGTGGAGTGTAGACTCTTTTCCTGCCACCCAGCAGAAAATGGAGGAATCCTTTCAGATTTCCCAGAACACAGATGGCAGCCAGGCGTGGGGGAGCAGAGTAGGTGCGCTCCTGCTGGCCTGTGAGTGCTGTGGCATCTGTGTCAGGACACTCCTTCTGCCAGAACCCCTGGGCCCCCAGTGTGGCCGGGGTCTGCTTAAGGGGCCCTGCAAGGCGCGTCACCACCGACAGCAGCCAGCCTTCTTCTGTCCATTAACCTGCCAGGAGGCCTCTTTAGGGAAAGAATCCCACAGCTGTAAAACGTTTAAAAACTGCTAGCGTTTTAGGCACATAGATGGCAGTATGGCCTTTGTGGTAGGAAAAGACCAGCCCGTGAAAAGATTGTGCGCTGGGCGCTGGTGAACGCTGCATGACTAGAGTGGAGAAAGCAGCCTGGAGGAGGTGGGAGGTTGGGAGGGGCTTGGGAAAGGTAGGGGCTGTAGCCTGCAATGCCAGGAACTGAGTGCAGAGGCCCTGGGGCACACTCGGCCAAGGCGGAGAGAAGCTGGTGTGACAGATGGAGCTGCTGGGCCAGGGTTGCATCGGGAGGTGTGTGGGCAGGAGGTCCACTGTGGGTCCTGAGCAGGGCGTGCTGTGGCCACTGTGCAGAGAACAGCCTGGAAGCCAGAGGCTGGTGAGGAGGCCCTTGCTGTGTCAAAGACAATGGTCATGAGTGTTGAAAGAAAACTTTATTCTGGATGCAAATGGTTCATGCCTGTAATCCCAGCACTTTGGGAGGCAGAGGCGGGCAGATTACTTTAGGTCAGGAGTTTGAGACCAGCCCAGCCACATGGTGAAACCTCATCTCTCCTTTAAAAATTACAAAAATTAGCCTAGCGGGCTTGGTGGTACATGTCTAATCCCAGCTACTCAGGAGGCTGAGGCAGGACAATCACTTGAACCTGGGAGGCAGAGGATGCCGTGAGCTGAAATTGTGCCACTGCATTCCAGCCTGGGCAACAGTGTGAGACTCCGTCTCAAAAAAAAATTTTTTTAAACATCAGGGTTTATTTGAATAAAGAACAGTTCATGAATTGGGCAGCACTCAGAACCTGGAGAGATTCAGTGAGCTCCACTCAGCGACATGGGTAGGTAGCACTTACAGACAAAACATGGCGGTGAGGCAAGGAACAGCCTGATTGGCTGCAGCTGATCGCCTGCCACGTGTGGGTGTGGTCTGTTCCACTGGCAGCTTGCGATTGGCAGACTCAGCTACTTGTTACACGAAGACTCATTCGGTTGTTTGCATGCTTAGGTTGCAGTTCACTAGGTAGAAACTCAAAGAATGGGGGCAGCTTCAGGCAAAATTTAATTTAACGAGAGGCCCAGAGTGCCAGCAGTATTTCTGGAAAGAGGTGCTGGGTCTGAACATCAGGAAGTTGGGGCTGGGAGTCCAGGTGGACTCCGAGGGGTTGTCTTAGCTGCTGTCGGGATGATGGAACCCACTCCCTTTTTTAAGCTAATGGTCTTTTTGTTGCAGGAGAAAAAGAATTTGCAACTTGGAATGTATGTAAATCTCGTGTCTTGAGCAATGTTGGTTATGCTGAAGTCCATCGCCACAGTCTGCTCTGCCAGCTCCACGTCATGATTCCAGAGTGTTTAAAAACAGCCCAACGGTGCCCCCTTGATACAGGTTTCATTTTAAAAATGTGTGTGAGTGGCAGCCTGGCTGTTTCACTCCAGTGCAGTCAGGCAACACTAGCCAGCTTGCACAGGCATGACCAGGTGTTCGCTGTGTGTTGGGGCACACAGGCACAGAGGGTCGTTAGACGGTGGGCTGGGCCCAGTGGCTCACGCATCACCTGTTTTCTGCACAGCCTCCTGGGGTTGAGCAATTTTAAGTGTTTGTTTTCAGTAGGCAGCTGTGACTATACTAACACATTGAGTTAGAACCATTTGAATGTTTTGAATCTGCTTTTTCATTGTTCATTTTTAATACCATTAACTAAAGCATTTATTTGGGAAACAAAGGGTTGCAGTTTGGGTACACTGAGTCAGGGTAGCCCTGGGCAGTGTCCTGTAAGGCAAACACTGGAGAGGTTTTTGGTTTTTTTATTTTTTTTTTGAGATGGAGTCTCTGTTGCCCAGGCTGGAGTGCAGTGGCATGATCTTGGCTCATTGCAACCTCCACCTTGTGGGTTCAAGTGATTCTCCTGCCTTGGCCTTCCGAGTAGCTGGGATTACAGGCACATGCCACCATGCCTGGCTAATTTTTGTATTTTTAGTAGAGACAGGGTTTCACCATGTTGGCCAACCTGGTCTTGAACTGCTGGCCTCGGGTGATCCACCCACCTCGGCCTCCCAAAGTGCTGGGATTTCAGGTGTGAGTCACTGCACGCGGCCTGGAGAGATCTATATCGGGGATTTCCACAAAGGGTTTTTGGAGGCAGTTCATTGGCTGGGCAGAAATCCTAAGTCAAACCCATTCTGACTGGCTAGTTCTTCTGGGCACTCCCAGCTGGGGGATGTGAAGGCCATTGGTGCTGGCCTCAGCTGTTTGTCTAAGTGTGTGGGCACGTCCTGTGGACAGGCCGTTGGCAGATGTGAGTGCAGACCGCTGGCGGCTGCCCAGCTCCACTTCAGAAAGCCTTAGCCTTTACTGATTTCATTTTCTTTCACATGTCCCCCTTTTGATCAAGTCCTTCTTCCAGAAAGTGTCACAGATCAATCAGCAAATCTGATGCTGTCCATTGTTGCTGGGATGGACTTGTCCCAGGGAGTCACGTCCCTCGTGGCAGACATGACCTCAGTCAACCTCCACTGCCATCTGCTTCCCCTTCGGGCCAGTTCTCATTTCAAGTCTGATTGTTTGAATTCCAGCAGCAAGTAGGAGATTTCTTTAAATCAGAAACCTGAATCCAAGGGTCAACACCAGGGATGATAAGGAGTTCCCGACGTGGACTTTTCTAGAGGTTGAAGGAAATCTTTTTGTAAATGTCTTTTCCAAGGAAATCATCAGGCCGAAGGTTGTGACATCTGGTGTCTGTCTCCTGGGAGCACACTGCATAAGGATTGTTTTGCCAGGGATGACGTCATGTGTGTACAGTCCTAATTACTCCTTTGCAGTATTGGACAATGTCTCCTTTAATCAGCTGACTTTAAAAGCAGAAGGGATGATATGCATTGTCTGCACCCCCACCCCGGGGATAATTTCAAAAGGTGACAACTTGCGTTTTCCAAAAGGTGGAGACCCACAGCCAGTGCCTTTGGCCGGGGCCATTTTAGTGCGTCCTGAAATTCTGCCAGTCGAATCTTGATGCTGCTGCCTGCGCCTTCCAGCAGTTGCAAGATTGGGGTGGTGGGCACAACGAAACTGCTGTCATGTGGACCAGACTTCACAGATTTCTGACCTGGCCAGTGGAGTTCCTTGGTCTCTACCTGTGAAGATATGCTCCTGCCCCCGAGGGAGAATCTGTTCTAACAGAGTTTGCAGCATCTGAGGTGGCGGCACATCCGAAGGGGAAGGCTTCCACCCAGTAGGAAAACATGCAGATCATCACAACATATTTATGGCCCTGAGAGGCAGTGGCTGGATGAAGTCCATTTGCCAAACCTCAGAGGGTCCACTTGGCAGGTCAGAATGGACTGGGACTGTCTGAATTGTCTCTTCTGGGCTGAATCTTGGACAAAGCACGAGTCGGTTGTGCCTTTGGCCACCCTTGAACGTTTCTCCAGCAATACTGTTTCGTAGACGTGTGAGTTCATTAGTTGCCCCATGAGTCATCTGATGTGTCATTGTGAGGTGGGTTTTCATAGATTCTGGTAACGCTGGCTCATGGCTGCTTGGGACAGAGTGTCTTTAACATCATTCACATCCTTTTTTGGAAAATAAGCAATGTTAGCTATAAGGTTTTAGTCTTAGTGAAACTCGAGGCAATGGCTTTTACTGTGGAATCAGCCAGGTTTTTCTTCATTAGCCTCATCAGACTCCAGTTTTTGAATACCCAGAAGTTTTGATTATGGCCAAAGCAGAGGGAAGCCAAATTCAATTTAATAAACTATTGACAAAAGTATTTTAATTTGGTTCCTTCCAGAGATCAAAAAGTCTCGTTTCCAGAGCACACCAAACTCATGAACAAGCTGAAGGCAGAGCAGCTGTGGGGGTAAGTGCAGTTTGACCTTTCCCAGAAGACCAGCCCCGGTTAGAGCAGTTCCGCTCAGCAGCCATGGCCGCAGGGCTGCCCCAGCCCCGTCCCGAATCTACCATGGAACAGCGGGTCCAGCAGGACGCCTCCTCCTCTCCTGTCACAGGATCACAGGTGACACCAACCACGAAGTTCTGTGCTGGATATAGGGGCTTATAAATCGACTCGGTTTTAGGAACTGGTATGCTGCATTTGGACAGGCACGAAGTGTCTCATCATCAGGTAGAGGAAGGAGGTGCTGGATGACAGTGATCGCTGTGGAAAAGAACAAGATGGACAGTCCACTGAGCCCTAGGAAGGGAGGGGCTCCCTGAGAAGCTGAGCAGGAGGAGAGGGTGCCGCTCCCACGGCCTCAGAAGGTCGGAAGTGAGAGGATGGCCCGGGACCATCTGTTCTGCAGATGGAGTTACCACCACAACTATCCTGCAGGAGGGAGCCCCTCACTCCTGCCTCCCTGCAGCTGCCAGAGCCGAGGCTCTGCTGGTCCCCGTTCTTTGGGGTGAGAACCTCCAGCACGCAAAGGGCGAAGGGAGCAGAGCCGGGTGCCCTGCGGCAGGAGGACTTGGTCCTGCTTTTGCTGGCGACAAGGCCACGCGGCCATTCTCCTCCCAGACCTGGGGCCTGGGGTTAAGGTCAGAAGGGCACGTGAGGGTGGAGCCTTCCAAGGAACAGGCGCCATCAGGCTTCTGCCGCACTGGGCCAGGCCCGCAGACCCTCCTAACCTCTCGGCCAAGGCTGGGAAGTGTGAGATGCCGCCGAGTCTCCCAGGAGCGGAGAGAAACACTTGGTTTGGTGCCAAGCGTCCCAAATATTTGGCGTGGTTCTGGGTGAGCTGTTGTTTCTCTGGAAATGGCTTTTGTCGGCGAGGCAGTCATCTCCAAAGCCTCGTGGACAGGAGCGGAGGACGCCAGCGCGGCGAGTCGGGCCTCAGGCTCCGCAAAGGCAAGAGCGCCTCTCGCTGCCCGGGGTGCCGCCGTCCATCCCCGGCCGAGGAAGGTGGACCCAGCGGCCACAGGGATGCCAACGAAACGCCCCAGAGGCCCTCCGTGAGGGACGCGTCAGGAGGGCGCGCGCTGTGGAATGGCCGCGTCGAGGAGCGAGAGCGGGAGGAGACCCGGGTCTTCCTCTGTGTCTCTCCGGTTCTTTCTCCCTCTCTCTCCGGCACTCAGGGAAGAACACAGGCAGCGCAAGAAAGGGCCGATCGGCTGGAGCCCCGCCCAAACCCACCCGAGAGTCACCGAGGCCCACTGGAACCCACCGAGACTCACCGAGCCCGCCCGAGACTCACCTAGCCCTGCCCGAACCCACCCGAGAGTCACCGAGGCCCACCGGAACCCGCCCGAGACTCACCGAGCCCACCCGAGACTCACCGAGCCCCACCCAAACCCGCCCGAGACTCACCGAGCCCCGCCCGAACCCGCCCGAGACTCACCGAGCCCCGCCCGAGCCCCGTCCGAGTCCTGACCCGACCCACCTGAGCTCCTGGGGCTCCCTCTGCACCCGCAAGGCGGCTCTGCCTGCCCCCCAGCTCCAGGGCCGCCGGCTTCCCCCGGCCCTCCTGCCTCTGTTCACCCTTCCCTGAGTTCCCTCGGCCGTCGACTTCCTCCGTCTGTGTTTCTTCTCCTGAGCAGCAGCAGGTCTCCCCGCAGGGCGGCTGAAGAGAAAGGCAGGTCCCCAGACTGCCCCGTGCGCGGCCTTCGCTCACTGTGTTTGGCTCCGCGTCCGTGCTGACCACTGGGAAAGCCATTCATGGGGCTCCGGCCTCGTGCACATCACTCGCCTGGCACAGGCCCTGCCTCTAACGGCAGCACGCGGGGGTTCAACACGTGCGTTCTGGGGACACCCGCACGGACTGAAGCAGCCCCAAGCACTGTGGGCCCAGGACGCTGCAGTCAGTGTTCACGGATGTTCTGGGGAGGGAGGAAGATGTGTGGGGTGGGCGAGGCAAGACAAAGGGCCATGTGGGTTTGGGGGTCCTGCCTGGCCCAGCACGGCAGGCACAGAGGGGCCCAGCAGTGGTGAGCACCCTCCAGCACTCACCTCAACGTTCTCCGCTGAACTGGTGAGGCTTCCTGGGCCCCCACCACGGCAGGGAGTAGCGGGGCCCGTAAAGCGTATTTTCCAGGTAGAGCCCTGAGCCCAGCCGGCCTGGAATCCTGACCCGGAGGAACTGGGAAGATAATTTCATGAGTCGTTGTTCACGCCATTAAGTTTGAGGGTGATTTGTTCCGGACACCTCGGGTGATAAAAACCAGAAGCAGGAACTGCCCGGTCAGCTGGGACCTCGGCGCCCACCGCCTCCCGGGGTTCGAGCCTCGAGTGGCTCCTCCCCAGATCCACTTCCAGCGGCAGCCTAAGCCCCCTGGCTGGCACTGACCCCCTCACGTTTTCAGATGGGCACGCCCTGCTCCTGGAAGGAGCACCCACTTTCCACTTGCCAGGAGATCGGCACAGGCAGAGCAGGGGCCTGGAAGGGCAGGGAGCAGGTGTGCTCAGCCACAGAACCAAGACAGGGCCCCAGGGCGCAGACTCATCAGGGACTCGAGAGGACAAATCCACTGTGAGTCACGGGGGGCAGCTGTGAGAAAACACCACAGCCTGGGGCTTCAGCACCCACATGGATTCCTAGATTCTCCACAGTCCTGGACGCTGAGTCCAAGGTCAGGGAGGGCAGGGCTGGTCCCTGAGACGCTCCTGGGCTCCCAGACGCCGTTTCCTCCATGTCCTCACAGGGCCAGCCCTCTGTGTCTGTGTCCTCATCCCCTCCTCTTACAAGGATACCAGGCAGACCGGGTCCCAGCCACCCCACTGACCTCCTTGTGGCCACACCGGCTCACTCTGACAGGCCTGTGATGCATGGAGCCTCTCGCTCCTATCGAAAGGTCTTCCTAGGAGGTACCAGAACTGCTGCACGCCCCTCGGCTCGCTGTCCTCCCAGATGTGAGTGGTGTGAAGAGTGCACAGCTTTGGGCCCAAGGGAGGTGCCAGGCCATCGACCCCCCCCCCCCCCACTGCCAACACGTCCCCACCTGTCACTTTTTAGAAAGGCCTGAAGGAACACATGTGCTTGCTGACCCCTGAGAAGGCATGTGAGAGTCTGCAGAGAACTCCCCTCAGGAGAACGAGCGCACGCCACCTGCATCAGCAGGCAGATGCCACAGTCTCCTCGGCCACCACGTGGTCAGCACCAGGCTGGCCTTGGGGTCTGCGTGTGGGTGGGGCCTGCCGCTGCCCTCCCAGGCCCATCTCCTCAGGGAATGCTGAGGATGAATAAGCCAGCACACGAGTGGCCACAGGGACAGTGAGACTGCATCAGAGAAAGCTGCAGAACAAGCGACACTGCATGCAGGGAGCGGGCAGGAGTCACACAGCGGAGGCTGCAGAGCACAGAAAGAAGCTGAACAGGAGCCGGGCCACTGGGCGGAGTCCTTCAAATGCCAACTGCAATGCAGTTCTGTAATCCTGCGGAGGCGGGCCAGGGTCACCCCTTCCAGAACACAGCAGAAGTGAGAGGGGGAGGCCTCCCAACAGAGAGAATCTAAGACCTGAAAATGTCCCAGAACGCCACATTTCAAAATCCTTCTGGGGAGAAGGTAAGTGGAATCCCAAAAGGCCTGAGACCATGGCGAAGCGTGAATCCAGCCCGGCACAGCACGGCCTCACACTGTTTGTAGAGGTCCTGTTGAACCCTGCTGGCCACGATCCCGAAAATTACACTGACCAGCTGCAGGCAAGCATGGGAGAAGGAGCCTGGGGCCGCGTGAGACAGGAAGTCAGAGCAGAAGCCCTGCAGGAAGCCAGGAGCCCAAAAGAGGGGCCCTCAAGAGTGAGCTGGGGACACCTGCCAGTCACAGGGAAGTGACAGAGACATCTGCTGCATGAGCCCCCACTCTGAAAAGAGGAGCAAATAAGAAAAATTCTCCGAGAATTTCTACCACAGCCATTCTCAAGTGGGTTCAAGGTTCAAAGCATCTACACCCACAAAATACACTTTCAAGTGGGCTGCTCGGGTCCTGGCAAAGGCAAACAAAGCCTCCGCAGGGATCTACCCTCAGACCCGAGAGTCCCACCCATACGAACGTGATTTCGCAACACATGCACCACACGCACCAGGAAGCAGGCGCCACGGGCAAGAGTCAGCAGAAACAACGAAGTGTACAATCAGACGCGTGACACTGCGAACAGTGGACTCATCCAAGGCAGAGTAAAGTGATGATGGCTAATACGGTTCCAGAAATAAGAGAGGGTGCTGAAGTGTGAGAAAGGAACAAGATGTTACCAAAAATGAAATACAAGTTAAAATATGATCACTGAAATTAGAAACATAATAGCTGAACAGCAAATTCAACACACTGAAAAGATAATTCATAGACGGGATGATAAATCCAATAATGTTACACGGAACGCAGCCCAGAAAGCTAAAGAGATAGAAAGTGAAAGAAACATAAAAGGACACAGAAGAGAACGTACAGGCTTCATCTTTATGCAATGAATATTCTAGAAAGAGAGAATAAAGAGTGCAGGAGAGGTCACATCCAAGGAGATGTCAGGGGAGGATTTTCCAGACATAAATCCTCACATTCAGAAGGCCCAGTGAATCCCAATAGGAGAAATCACAAGAAACCCCCATTTGGAGAGTAATGGTGAAACCAGGAAAACAAAGACGGTGCTGAGTCCCAGGGGAGAAAAGGCAGACGACCCAAAAAAGAGCAGCAGTGGCCAAGCATGGCCGCTCACGCCTGTAATCCCAGCACTTTGGGAGGCTGAGGTGGGTGGATCACCTGAGGTCAGGAGTTCGAGACCAGCCTGGGCAACGTGGGAAACCCCATCTCTACTCAAAATACAAAGATTAGCTGGGCGTGGTGGCACACGCCAGTAATCCAGCTGCTCAGGAGGCTGAGGCAGGAGAATCCCTTGAACCCGGGAGTTCAGAGGTTGCAGGGAGCTGAGACTGTGCCATTGCACTCCAGCCTGGGCAACAAGAGCAAAATTCTATCTAAAAAAAAAAAAAAGGCAACAACAAAGCGAGAGCCAACTTTCTTATGACACTGGATGCCAGGAGGCAGTATCTCAAAGCACTTGGGGAAAATATTGTCAACCTAGACTTGATGTTATCAGCAAAACTATCTTTTAAGAATAAGAGGAAAATACAGATTACTTCCAGACAAAGAAAAACCAACATGGTTTACCATAAACACATCTCAGTAAAGGGCCGTTAGAAAAGCAGAAAGAATCTGAAGATGGAAAATAATCCCAGAAGGAAAGTTTGAGACACAAAAGGAGAGACTGAAGCAAGGGAACGGTGGGCATGAGTGACGCTGAGCTCACGGTGTTAGTGACCAATCCTAACAGGAGTCATGGTGATAGTGCCACCTGCTGGGGTGAGGAAGACAAGGCACGGCAAATGACTGAGGAGTTTGAGAGCAAACTGCCTGAGTTTCAGAAACTCTGGATGTTTGAGAAAAATTAAGAGACTGAAGACACCGAATAGCTTTAGAATTTAAAGAGAGGGGTTTTGCTCTGTTGCCCAGGCAGCAGCACAGCGGCACGACCTTGAATTCCTGGGCCCAAGCAACCCTCCCACCTCAGCCTCCTGAGTAGCTAGCACGATGGGGACACGCCACCACACTCACCTAGGTTCCCTCCCCCACAAATGTTGTAGAGACAGGGTCTCACTGTGTTGCCCAGGCTGGCCTTGAAATCCTGGCTTCGAGTGATCCCCTCACCTCAGCCTCCCAAAGTGCTAGGATTACAGGTGTGAGGCATTGCTCCTGCCTCTTTACACTCTAAGATAAACAGTAAAGTTTCGAGATTCCCCCCAAAACAATAGGAATAGAGAGTATGTACATTATGTGTGAAATGTTACGGTGATTGTTTCCAAATTAAAATACTTCATTTGTAAATGAAAGAGTTATGTGCCACAGATTCTAGGGCTATTCCATGTAAAATCCTTCACATGATTTCAAGTACTAGACACTCACATAGCACTTACGATTTAGGGATTTGTTCTTTTTGTGGCCTAAAAGCATTTTGTCTTGTTTTTAACTGATGTAACAGGAGTGATATGGTTTGGCTCTGTGGCCCCACCCAAATCTCATGCTGTAGCTCTCATAATTTCCACTTGTGGGAGGGAACCAGTGGGAGATGACTGAATAATGGGGTGGGGTAAAGGAGTGTAAAGGAGTGAGAGTGGGATAAGCAGAAGGAATGAATCAGCCAAAAGAAGGGGTAAGAAGGGAGAGAAAAACAGAAGGACAAATTAGAAAACTCCACATAGAGAGGTGTAAACAATCCAAATGTATCAGAAATCACAATACATCTAAATAGATACAACTTCCAATCAAGGCAGATCAGGAGATGGTGTCGTCTTGAGGTGTCGAGGCTCGCCGCACAGTCACCACCGGAGGCGATGAACAGGCAGTGGGGCGGGGGAGGGGTCCTGCCGTACTGCCCGTTGTTCGAGCTCAGCATGGGGACTTGAGGATTTTTCGGGAGGGGAGCTCCTTCATGGCCTCTGCCTTGAAGGAGACAATGAAACTTATGCAACTCGGGGGAGTGGTGCTGCTTGGATTGTTACAAACGAAGGATTGAACAACAGTTCCTGTGGGTCATGACTGGTTCTCCGCTTGGAGCCTCACAAGGCCAAAAGCAAGGCGGTGGCCAGGCTGAGGTCTTGCCTGAGGGTGCTGGGGAGGCAGCAGTGACCGGGCTCCCTGAGGTTGTTGGCAGAAGCCAGCTTTAAGAGATTCTCCCACCTCAGTCTCCTGAGTAGCTGGGATCACAAGCATGCACCGCCATGCCCGGCTAATTTTGTATTTTTAGTAGAGACAGGGTTTTTCCATGTTGGTCAGGCTGGTCTCAAACTCTCAACCTCAAGTGATCCGCCCACTTTGGCCTCCCAAAGTGCTGGGATTACAGACGTGAGCCACCACACTCAGCTACAAATAACACTTTTATAATCATTCAATAATTCCACGGAACGCAAGGCGTGTGCGAGCCTACCCCAGTGTCATGCTGGTGAGTTACGGAGGGCTGCCTTATGTTCAGGCTTACCTTTAAGGCTTCTGGTTGCTTGTTTCAAGGAATATAAATAATACTTTCTGATGATGACTTTGCCATGATGTATCTGAGAGAGGACTGTCCCAGCACTGAGCGGCTGGGCTGGAGACCCTTTCTAAAGCCACACCATCAGGACTCACCCAGCATGACCCCATGGGCATCACCACAGATACAAGGTGCCTTCCCCATGCTCCCAGCAGGTCCCTCGACCATCTTCCCTGACATGGAACAGAACACAACTCAGAAAAGCTGAACTGGCAATGTCTGCCTTAAACAAAGCAGGAAGGCAAAAAACACCGTCAAACCCCACAGCGCCACAGAATCACCTCCAGCAGCAGAGAGGTCGGCTGGGGCCGGCTGAGGCTGTCCTGTCCACCTCATTACCCTCACCATTAGTGGGAGGATTAGGACTCAACGCACATCCGAAGTTTCTGTAAATAACCCACTTCTGTTTGCAGTAGATTCCCCAGCCATGAACTCAGGAGGGCTCACCCCGAGTGCTGCAGTTACTTTGCTTTGTGAGTTCATGTCCCATAAGCTCAAACTTGTCACCAGGCTAGACACAGAGGACATTTACCTCGCCTTCTCAACTGGCTGTCCTAAAACACCTGCTCCTGCGGGTGCTGGTGGCTGGTAAGGGTCAGTGGTTTCGGGGTGCTGAGGTCCTGCTTGCCCCATTTTTCTCCCCGTCCGACCCTCACACACCCCCTTATGGCCATACCAGGTCACGCTGCTCTAGCAAGACCTGAGGCTCCTCTTGTGGGGAAGGGCACAAAATCTGGCCAGTTCCCTAGGCTCACATCCATGGGAGATGGACTCCACTGCCCCGCATGATGTCAGGTCAGATAAGCCCCTTGTTTCAGGAATCCTCACAGCCAGTGGGCACAGTGACTGTGTGTGCAGATGGCCACGTGTATCTGGCCATAGGATTCTTTTCTCCTACTGAACAACGGTCAGTATTTTACAGTATCAGTGAGAGCATCACAATGAAGACGACACAATACCAAGGCTGGCTGTCCAGTTCCGCACCTCGGATCACTCCTGTGGGGGTTTTGAGGTTCTGCCCTGAGAGGACGTGGGGTTTGAAACCCAGCAGGGCTCTGATACCCTTGCCTGGAAACAAGTCTGAACCCGCTACCCAAACCAGCCTCCCACTGCCCCCCACAGCTGAACTTACCCACCCCACTGGCCTCCCCACCTCCCATGGCCCCCCACAGCTGAACTTACCCACCCCACTGGCCTCCCCACCTCCCATGGCCCCCCACAGCTGAACTTACCCACCCCACGGGCCTCCCCACCTCCCATGGCCTCCCACAGCTGAACTTACCCACCCCACTGGCCTCCCCACCTCCCACCCTCCCACAGCTGAACTTACCCACCCCACTGGCCTCCCCACCTCCCACCCTCCCACAGCTGAACTTACCCACCCCACTGGCCTCCCCACCTCCCACCCTCCCACAGCTGAACTTACCCACCCCACTGGCCTCCCCACCTCCCACCCTCCCACAGCTGAACTTACCCACCCCACTGGCCTCCCCACCTCCCATGGCCCCCCACAGCTGAACTTACCCACCCCACTGGCCTCCCCACCTCATAGCAGCAGAGCCCCTCATGCCCACCACTAGCCCTTGACCTGCACCCAGAGCTTCACATGACTTTATCCCGAACTGCCAGGTGACAGTGCTGGGGATGGAGATGGCATGCGGAGCTAGAGGAAAAAGGGTGGGGAACATAACCACTCTACCTTTGATATTTTACCATCAAACAGCAACCACTGACTTGTAATGACAGACCTGAGTTCAGCAGGTGTGGTGGCCCAGAAATGGACAGCAGCCGGTGCACAGGTGGGCCGTCTCAGACCCTCTATCTGCAGACAACTTACATGCCACTGGCCTCCCTGGCTCTGCTGTGGTGTGGGCCAACCAGCCACTCAGGGCTCCTGCTGACCTGCCTCAAGCAACCCAGTGCAGCCAGGGAGACCAGCCACTTCTGTGTCTGCATGAGATGCCACTCTGTAGCATGGGGATGTGGAACCCAGAGCAGCTGCTGAGGAGGCTGAGGACGTAACCCAGGGCTGCCGACTCCCTGTGGGGACAGCTTTGACCAGTGGAAAGTAGACGCCAGAAGAGAGCAAGTGGGTGCATTCCGCTCCCCTCCTGTGGACTCCCTGGAGCCATCTTCCGTTGCAGCTGACCCAGAGGCATCTGCCAAGCCAGGTCACCTCAGCCCCTTGTGAAATAGTAGCCAGCACAGTGGGACTCACATCATGTCACTGCAGGGAAACCCTTCCTTGCCTCAATCTCTCGCCCCTCATTCTCACAGTCCTGGGTTCACGCTTCCCAAATAAAGCGTCAGCGCTTTATATTCTTGCCTCAGGCTCTGTTTTCTTGGTGAAGACAGATCCAAACCAAAAGGGCACAGAAGCTAAAGAACAGCCATTGGGGTTTCTATTTCTTACACCATTGCAGGCAAGACGCCTTCAGGAACAGCCGTGGGGATTTCTGTTTCTTACACTATTGCAGATAAGACGCCCTCAACAACGCCCCTGAGTAAAACAAATAGTTGAATTATAAAACACATCAACGGCCTCAATAACGCCCCTGAATAAAACACATCACAGATCATTCATGAAAGCAAATAAATCACAAGGAACGGAGACGGAAATCAAGAACCCCAGGAGACAAGCCATGCCTAGGCCAGCTTTCAAATCCAGGTTTTCTCCAGAACCCTGCACATATTGAGCAAGTCTGACAGTGACAGCGATCTTCCCGAGGTGGGAAGCATAGAAGAGCACCTTTGTAACGCAGAACCTTCAAAGGGCAAGTGAAACATTTCATGCAATTGTACACAGACATGCAGGAAACATTCCTGTCTCTGCCCTAAAAGGAAACTGAGAAGGACAGATACTCCACTTGATCTTAGCCGAAAGGCCAAGATACAATTCAGCAGTAACACTGAGGAAGGACAAAAAATACTCCAAGAATTTATGAACTCAAGGCAGACTTCAATGAAGCTGATGATCCAAATTCAGTCTAACTTCATGTGGTCCACATTTTAAGCTGATACTTACAAAAATAGTCCTATACTGGAAACACCCCTTTCCCCACCATCCAGGTAACAAGTTGAAGGAAATGCAAATCTTTCTGGGGAAAATTAAGTCAAAGACTGAAAGAATTCCACCTTTGTTTCCAGAGAAACAAAGAGACAGAACACTTAAAAACAGCTGAAAACCCATGGAATATGGAAACAGAGAACCTGGCATACATCTAAGAGTTTTTGAAGGAAATAATAGACGTAACACATGAGAGGCAGTATTTGAAGAGACAATGGATGAGAATTTTTCAGATACCTTAAAGATACTGAACAGATTCTTGAAAGATTCAGGGAACTCAAGAAATCCAAAGGAGGACAAGTAAAGTAAATTTACACCTAAATATCTAACAGTCAAACTGCAGAAATCAAGGAAGAGAAAATCTTTAAATACAGCCCTAAAGAAAAAAAAACAAGATTATTTACAAGGGAATGACAATTAGATTGTTGACATCTCGCTAGTATCACAGAAGCCAGAAAGTGGCATCATAATTACCTGAATGTTTATATCTAAGACTCGAGAAATTTTCAGCTATTCATTAAATAAATTTTCTATGCATTTTCCCATCTCTTTTCCTTGTGGAATTCCTAAAATTAGAATATTTGTTCACTAGATGGTGTTCCATATGTCACACAGGATTTTTCTCCTTTTTGGTCTGACTAGGTTATTTCAAAAGCTTTGTCTTTGGCCAGGTGTGGTGGCTCATGCCTGTAATCCCAGGACTTTGGGAGGTCAAGATGGGAGGATAGCTCGAGCCCAGGAGTTTAAGACTAGCCTTTGTAACATACTGAGATGCCATCTCTACAAAGTTTAAAAGCTAGCCAGCTGTGGCGGGGCAGGCCTGCAGTCCCAGCTGCTCAGGAGGTTGAGATGGGAGGACTGCTTGAGCCTGGTAGGTTGAGGCTGCAGAGAGCTGTGACCATGCCATGCAGCCTGGGTGACAGAGCAAGACTCCCTCAAAAACAAAGCAAAGCAAGACAAAACAAAACAAAACAAAAGTGCTGGTTGCTCCATCTTCAAATTCAGAAATTCTTTCTTCTGTGTGATACAACTGCTGATTGGAGCACCTGGTTGTATTTTTTCCTACTTAGTTCATTGAATTTTTCAATTGCAGGATTTCTGTTTGGTTCATTTTATGAAATGCATTTCTTTGTTGAATTTCTCATTCAGATCAATTGTTTTGTCTTTCTGTGTTATCTTGTCTCTTGCTAAGGCTTAAGATTACTATTTTGAAATTCTTTTCAGGCATTTCATAGATTTCCTTTTCTTTGGGGTCTGCTACTGGAGAACTATTGTGTTCCCTTGAAGTTGTGTTTCCTGGCTTTTTCGTGTTTCTTGTGTCCTTAGGTTGGTAACTATGCATCTGTAATAACAGTCACTTCTAACAATTTTATGAAGTAGCTTTCTTGGGGAGAGACTTCTTTTCCTGTAATTGTATCTACAGTGTCAGTTGGGTAGGTTACTTTGGCTTTGATTCTGAGTGCTGTAATGTAATTTCTATGATTTTTTGGCTGTAATTAATGTCAGTAGTATCTGCAAGTTCCTCAGTAGCTTAGGCTGTGGTTGTTTCTAGATGTGGTGATGCTTTGCTGGAGACTGAGGTGCTGTATAAGCTAGTCCTCATTACCCTGGGTGGCATCAGTGGTGGTGGCAGCAGGCAGGGCTGGCTAGTCCTTGGGACCCTGATGGCATGTGCAGGCACCAGCATTGTGGAAGACATTCTTGTTACATTTCCTTTGCCTGTTACCTCACAGTGTATGAGGGTTTTCTTTTCTTCACATCCCTGCCAGCATTCATTATTGCCTGCCTTTTGGATAAAAGCCATTTTAACTGGGGTGAAATGATGTCTCATAGTTTTGACTTGCATTTACCTGATGAGCAGTGATATTAAGCACCATTTCATATACCTGTTTGATATTTGAATGTCTTATTTAGACAAATGTCTATCCAGATCTTTTGCCCATTTTTAAATTGGACTATTAGATTTTTTTCCTGTTGAGTTGTTTGACCTCCTTTTACGTTCTGGTTATTAATCCTTTGTCCAGTGGATAGTTGGCAAATATATCACCCATTCTGTGGGTTGTCTCCTCACTTGGTTGACTGTATCCTTTGTTGTGCAGGTTTTTACCTTGATATGATCCCATTTGTCCATTTTTGCTTTGGATGCCTCTGCTTGTGGAATAGACTCAAGAAATTTTGCCCAGACCAATGGCCAGGAGAGTTCCTCAATGTTTTTAGTAGTTTCATAGTTTTGAGATCTGGCTTTAATCCATATTGATTTGAGTTTTGTGTATGGTGAGAGGTAAGTGTCGGGTTTCATTCTTCTGCATATAGATAACCGGTTTTCTCCCAGCATCACTTATTGAAGAGATTGTCCTTTCTTCCAATGTATATTCTTGTCACCTTTGTCAAAAATAAGTTTACTGTCGATGGACGGATTTTTGGGTTCTCTATTTTTTTGTAAGTTTTTTTTTTTTAAAGATCTGAAAATTTTTTTTTTCTTTTTTTGGGAGACGGAGTTTCACTCTCGTTACCCAGGCTGGAGTGCAATGGCGCGATCTCGGCTCACCGCAACCTCCACCTCCTGGGTTCAGGCAATTCTCCTGCCTCAGCCTCCCAAGTAGCTGGGATTACAGGCACGCGCCACCATGCCCAGCTAATTTTTGTATTTTTAGTAGAGACGGGGTTTCACCATGTTGACCAGGATGGTCTCGATCTCTTGACCTTGTGATCCACCCGCCTCGGCCTCCCAAAGTGCTGGGATTACAGGCTTGAGCCACCGCGCCCGGCCTTTTTTTTTCTTTTTTAAGATGGAGTCTTGCTCTGTCACACCAGGCTGGAGTGCAGTGGCACAATGTTGGGCACTATTCTAGGATACAAGCTCTTTTCCTTTAGTACTTTAAATATGTCATGCCACTCTTTCCTGGCCTGTAAGGTTTCCACTGAGAAGTCTGTTTCCAAACTTAAACCTCTGCCTCCTGGGTTCAAGCCATTCTCCTGCCTCAGCCTCCTGAGTAGCTGGGATTTCAGGCACCCACCACCACAACTGGCTAATTTTTTGTATTTTTAGTAGAGATGGGGTTTCACCATGTTGATCAGGCTGGTCTCAAACTCCTGACATCAGGTGATCCACCTGCCTCAGCCTCCCAAAGTGCTGGGATTACAGCTGTGAGTCACTGTGCCAATCCCTGGGTTCTCTATTCTGTTCCATTGGTGTGTATCTGTTTTTATGCCAGTACCATGCTGGTTTGGTTAGTACAGCTCTGTAGTATAAGTTGAATCAGGTAATGTGACTCCTCCAGTTTCATTCTTTTTTCTTAGGATAGCTTTAACTTTTCGGGGTCTTGTGTGCTTCCAAATAAATTTTTTTTTTCTATTTCTGTGAAGAATGTCATTGGTATTTTGAGAGGGACTGCATTTAATATGTAGACTGCTTTGGGTTGTATGGGCATTTTAACAATATTGGTTATTCCAGTCTATGCATATGAAACATCATTCCATTTGTGTGTGTGTTCTCTTCAGTTTCTGGCATCGATGTTTTATAGTCATCCCCTTAAAGATCTTTCACTTCTTTAGCTAAGTTTCTTCCTAGGTATTTTATATATGTAGCTATTGTAAATGGGATTATTTTCTTTATTTCATTTTCAGATTGTTCACTGTTGGCATACGGGAATGCTACTGATTGTTGTATGTTAATTTTGTATCCTGCAACTTTACTGAATTTATCAGTTCCAATAGTTTTTCAGTGGAGTCATTCGATTTTTCCAAATAGAAAATTCTATCCCCTGCAAACAGTCATAAGTAGACTTCTCTCCCAATCTGGATGCCCTTTAGTTATTTCCCTTGTCTGACTGCTCCAGCTACGACCTCCAGTGCTATCTTGAATAGTGGTGAAAGAGGGCATCTTTGTCTTGTTTCAGATCTTAGGATATTTCAGTTTTTCCCCATCAGTATAATACCAGCTATGGGTCTGCTGTACATGGCTTTTTTTTTTTTTAATCATGAAGGGATGTTGAATTTTATCAGAAACTTTTTCAGCATCAATTGAAACGATCATATGGTTTTTGTTCTTATTCAGGAATATATTGTTTAATTTGCATTTATTTGTAGAGTTTCCATAATTCCTCATTACTGATTTATGGTTTTATTCCATTGTGGTCAGAGAATGTATTTTATATACTTTCATTTTTTGGGGAATTTTTAAAGACTTGTTTTGCGGCCTAACATATGGTCTTGAGAATGATCCATGTGCTGAGAAGAATGTGTATTCCACAGCCATTGAATAAAGTATTCTGTAACTATTAGGTCCATTTGGTCTACAGTGCAGATTAGCTCCAATGTTTCTTTGTGGATTTTCTATCTGAATGATCTGTCCAATGTTGAAGGTGGAGTGTAAAGTCTTCAGTTATTATTGTATTGGGGTCTATCTCTCTCTTCAGCCCTAATAATATTTTTTTTAAGAAAGGAAAAAAAAAGGAGTGAAGGAGAGGAAGAAAGAGAAAGAAAAAGAGGGAGAGAGAATGGGAATATTGCTTTATTCTAAAAATGGGTATTAATAATGGCCGATCAATATTTTGTGTATTTAAAGTGGAGAATGTATATTTTGTGTATTTAAAGTGGAGAGCTCTATAAATATTTATTAAGTTTACTTGTTCCAGATCTGAGTTCAAGTCCTGGATATCCTTATTAATTTTCTGTCTCATTGAGTCTAAATCTCTTTATGGGTCTTATGTATCTGGGTGTTAGGATCGTTAACTCTTATTGTAGCATTAATCCTTTTACCACTGTATCTTCGTTGCTTTGAAATCTATTTTATTAGATGCGAGAATTGCAACTCCTGCTTTTCATTTATTTATTTATTTTGCTCTCCATTTGGTTGGTAAATCTTTCTCCATCCCTTTGTTTTGAGTCTTTGTGTATCTTTGCATATGAAATGGGTCTGAATGTAGCATACCATTGGGTTTTGGCTGTACCTTTTGATTGGGGGATTTAGTCAATTTAAATTTAGGGTTACTGCCATTTGATGTTAACTGGCTATTTTATCCATTCGTTGATGTAAATTCTTCTTTATGTTGATGCTCTTTATTTTTTGGTATATTTTTAGAAAGGCTAATACTGGTTGTTCCTTTCTATGTGTAATGCTTCTTTTAGAAGCTCTTGTAAAGCAGGCCTGGTGATAAAATCTCTGATTCCTTGTTCATTAAAGATTTTATTTTTCCTTCAGTTGTGAAGCTTAGTTTGGCAGGATATGAAATTCTGGGCTGAAAGTTCTGTTCTTTAAGGATGTTGAATATTGGCCCCCACTCTCTTCTGGCTTGTAGGGTTTCTGCTGAGAGATCTGCTGAAAGTCTAATAGGCTTCCCTTTGTGGGTAACCTGACCTTTCTCTCTGGCTGCCCTTAGTATTTTCTCCTTCATTTCAACCCTGGTGAATCTAATGATTATGTATGTGCCTTGGGGTTGCTCTTCTTGAGGAATATCTTTGTAGTGTTCTCTGTATTGCCTGGGGTTGAATATTGTCCTGCTTTGCTAGATTGGGAAAGTTTTCCTGAATAATATCCTGAAGAGTATTTTCCAGCTTGGATTCATTCTCTTCGTCGTATTCAGGTACACCTATCAAACGTAGATTAGGTCTTTTCACATAGTCCCATATTTCTTGGAATTTTGCTCATTCCTTTTTATCCTTTTTTCTCTATTCTTGTCTTCTCATTTTATTTCATTAAGTTGGTCTTCGACCTCTGATATCCTTTCTTCTGCTTGATCAATTCAGCTATTCAAACTTGTGCATATTTCGCTAAGTTCTCGTGTTGTTTTTCAACTCCGTTAGTTCATTTATATTCCTCTCTATATGGTCTATTCTTGTTAGCATTTCGTCAAACCTTTTTTCAAAGTTCTTAGTTTCTTTACATTGGGTTAGAACAAGTTCTTTTAACTCCCAGAAGTTTCTTATCATCCACCTTCTGAAGCCTGCCTCTGTTAATGGAACACAGTCCTTTTTCCATCAGGGCTTGTTCCGTTGCTGATGAGGAACTGTAATCCCCTGTATAGGGAGAGGGGTTCTGATTTTGGGTATTCTCAGCCTTTTTAGGCTGGTTTCTTCCCTTTGTTATAAATTTATCCATCTGTCATCTTTACAATTACCGCCTTTCTAAATAGGTTTCTAAGTGGATGTCCAATTTATTGATTCCCAGCACTGGAATCCGAGCAACCCACTGCGCCAGCCAAAACAGCAGCGTTAAGACTGATGGTGCTCTTCTGCCCAGGAATCTCCGGTCTGGCTTCCTTCTTGAGTCTGTAATAATATTACGAGCTCTAATAATATTTGTTTCATATATCTGGGTGCTTCAGCATTGGGTGCATATGTACCTAAAACTGTTCCTTCACTTTGCTGAATTGACGCCTTCATCATTATAAAATGCCCTTCTTTTTCTCTTATTACAGTTTTTGTCTTGAAATCTATATTGTCAGATATAAGTACAGGGACTCTTGCTCTATTTGGGTTTTCCATTTGCATGGAATATCTTTTTCCATCACTTTATTTTCAGCTACTGTATGTCTTTATAGGTGAAGTGTGTTGTTTGTAGGCAACAGATTGGTGGGTCTTGTTTCTTAATCTTTTCACGGGAGAATTTCACTCATTTAAATTCATTGTTATTATTAAGAAGTTAAAGACCTGCTCCTGCTCTTTAATTATTTGTTTTACGGTTGTTCTGCGCTCTTACCTTCCTTCTTTCCTTCCCTTTTGTCTTTCTTTTAGTGAAGGTGATTTTCTCCTGTGGTATGTTTTCACTTCTTGCTTTTTATTTTTTGTGTATCTATTGTATGTTTTTTGATTTGAGGTTACCATGAGGCTTGCGAATATCTTATAACTCATTATTTTAAACTGATGGCAACACTGGTTGCAAAAACAAACAAGCAAAGAAAAAACTAATAAAAACTACATTTTCTCTTCATCCTCCCACTTTTTAATGTTTTGATGTTTTTCTTTAAATCTTATACTGGCTGGGCATGCTGGCTCACACCTGTAATCCCAGCACTTTGGGAGGCCAAGGCAGACAGATCACCTGTGGTCAGGAGTTCAAGATCATCCTGGCCAACATGGTGAAAACCCATTTCTACTAAAAATATAAAAAATTAGCCAGGCATGGTGGTGAGCACCTACTTGGGAAGCTGAGGCAAGATAATCACTTGAACCTGGGAGGTGAAGGTTGCAGTGATCCTAGATTGTGCCACTGCACTCCAGCCTGGGCAACAAGAGCAAAACTCTGTCTCAAAAAAGTTATTGTCGTCATTATTTTTGATAGGTTCATCTTTTTGTCTTTCCACGCAAGATATGAGCAGTGTACAGCAGTTGCAGTGTAATAATATTCTGTCTCCCCTTGTACTATCACCAGTTAGCTTTGTACCCTCAGAAGTCCTACTGCTCATCAACATCCTCTTCTTTGATTAAAGAACTCCTCAGCATTTCTTGTAGGACAGGTAAGACGTTGATGAAGTACCTCAGCTTCTGTTTGAGAAATCTTTATTTCTCCTTCATGTGTGAAGTACATTCTCACTGGATATACTATTCTAGGAAACAAGTTTTTTTCCTTGAGTACTTTAAATATGTCATGGCACTCTTTCCTGGACTGTAAGGTTTTTACTGAGAAGTCTCGTTTCCAGATGTGTACTGGAGCTCCTTGGTATGTCGTTTCTTTTCTCTTGCCACTTTTAGGATCCTTTATCCTTGATCTTTGGGAGTTTAATTACGAAATGTCTTGAGGTAGTCTTACTTGAGTTAAATTTGCTTGGTGTTCTATAACCTTCTTGTACTTGGATACTGATACCTTTCTGTACCTTTGGGAAGCTCCCTGTTACTATTCTTTGAATAAACTTTCTACCCCAATCTACTTCCCCTCTAAGGCCAGTGACTTAGACTTGTCCTTTTAAGGCTATTTTCTCAATCTTGTCGGTACACTTCATTCTTTTTGATTCTTTTTCCTTGTCTCCTCTGTGTATTTTCAAGTAGCCTGTCTTCAAGTTTACCAATTATTTCTTCTGCTTAATCAATTCGACTGTTAAGAGACTCTGATGCATTCTTCAAAGTGTTAGTTATGTTTTTCCAGAATTTCTGCTTGTTTTTATTTCGATCTCATTATCTGATCAGATTCTGAATTCCTTCTCTGTTACTTTGAATTTCATTTCCTTACAACGGCTGTGCTGGCTCTTTCTGAACAGTCACATCTCTGCCTCTCTAAGGTCGGTCACTGGTGCCTGATGTTGTTTGCCGAAGTCACGACTTACTGAATGGCCTTGATGCCTGTGGACGCGGCTGAGTGCTGGGCACTGAAGAGTTAGGTATTTACTGCAGTATCACAGTCTTGGCTTGCCTGTGCCTGTCCTTCTTGAGAACACTTTCCAAGTATTCAAAGGGACTCGGTCTTTGTTCACTGTAGCCATATCTGCATTAGGGGGCACCCTAAGCCCAGTAACATTGTGGCTCTTGCAGATTCACAGAAGTGCTGCCTTGGTGGTCTTCAGTAAGATCCAGAATTGCCTGGATTACCAGGCAGAGACTCTTGTTCTATTCCCTTACTTTCCTCCAAGCAAACAGAGTCTCCTTCTCTGTTGAGCTACCTGGAGCTAGGGGAGGGGTGACACAAGCACCCCTCCGGCCACCACCACTAGGACTGTGCTGGGCCAGACCTGAAGTGAGCACAGCACTGCATTTCACCCAAGGCCTGTGGGGACCACTGTGAGGACCACTGTGGCTACCACCTATGTTCACTCAAGGCTCAAGGGCTGTACAATCACCAGCTGGCAAATCCAGCCAGGTTAGTGTCCTTCCCTTCAGGACAGTGAGTTTCCCCTGGACCTATGCCGATCCACAGATGCTGTCCAAGAGCCAAGGCCTAGAGTTGGGAATCTTAGGAATCTACCTGACGCTCTATTCTCCTGCAGCAGAGCTGGCATCCAAGCCACAAGACAAGTTCTTCCTACTCTTCTCTCCTCGAGCAGAGGAGTCTCTCCTTGTGGCCACCTCCACCCTAGGCCCTTGGCAAGTACTGCTGGGCAACCGCCAATGTCCACTCAAGGCCCAGGGTCCAGTCAGCTTATGGTAAATGTTGCCGGGCCGGGGTCTTTCCCTTCCAGGCAGTGAGCTCCCCTCTGGCCCAGGGCAGGTCCTAAAAATGCCATCCAGGAAGAAAGTCCTGGAACCGGGGATGCCAGGAGCCCATTTTGCTCTCCACCCCACTGTGGCTGAGCCAGTACCTAAGCTGCAGGCCAAGGTCTCCTTTCCTCTTCCCTTTCCTTTCCTCAAGCAGAAACCATCTCTTCTGTAGCCACCACAGCTTGGAATGTGCTCGGTCACACGTGAAGCCCGTGTGGCTCTGAATCTCACCCTAGGTCCTTGGCAAGTACTACCCAGCTACCACTGATGATTCAGGGCCCAAAGGCTCTTTAGCCACCAAGTGAGGAATCCTACCAGACTGGGCCCTTCCTTTTAGGGCATCAGGTTCCCTTCTAGCCCAGTGTATGTCTAAAAATCTCAACAGGGAGCAAGGACCTGGAACAGGGGCCTTAGGACTCTGCTTGGTGACCTATTCTACTATGGCTGAGCTGGTATCCAAGTGGCAAGACAAAGTCCTCTTTATTCCCTCCTCAAGCAAAGGAAGGAGTCTCTCCTGGAGCTATGAACTGCACTGTCTGGGGCTGGGGAAAGGGTGACACAGGCACTCCCTTGGCTACCCCAGCTGATGTCTCACTAGATCACGTGCACCTCAAATCCACTGGCTCCAAGCCCCGCACAGCACAAGGACTTGCCCAGGAATTGCAGTCCTTGTGGCCTAGACTGCATTGCAAGTTTACTGAAGACCCCAGAACACTTTAGCCCACAGTGGCAGGGCTTGCTGAAAGTCAGGTTCCAATCACTAGGATGGATGATTCACCTCTGGTTGGGGCTGGTCTAAATGCTCTCTCCAAGGGCACTGGGTGAGTTCTGCCCTGTGCTGCTTTCCACTGTGACAGGGCAGCAGTGAGTTCCAACACAAACTCCCGCAATCACTGTACTCTCCCTCCCCCAAAACACGGGTTTTCTCTGCACACCATGCAGCCACTGCCAAGGGACGGCGGAGAGGTGGTATAGGTGATTCAAGACTGCCCTTCCTCCTTTCTTTAACATCTCTTTCTTACTATGATGTTAAAACCAGATACTGTGACCGCCCAGCTGACTCTTGGTTATTATGCAGCTCTACGAGGGGCTCAAGAAGGTTCATGGATCTGCAATTTGGCTTGATTTTGTTGTTGCTGCTGCAAAGGTGGAAGTGGCATTCTTTCTAGTTGTCCACCCCTGAGCTGAAACTATCAGTAAAACTTTTAAAAGATGCTTGTTCTATTCTATCCAGCACCTAGGATGTTAGGGCAGGAGGGTTTTCAGGTTAATTCTGTCCACTCTTGTCAGAAGTAAAATGCTTGGGTTTTTTAATTCATGTTTTTTTCTTGATTTTGAAATCTCTGATTCAACTGCTGTTTCACTAATAATTACCTTAAAATTGTTCAAGTGCATATTTAACTGTTGTTTTCTATCAATATCAAGAATTTCCCAGTATTCATACCCTCACTCTGAGGAATCGGGGACATGGCAGTTCCACTGACTCCCTCTGTCCCACTGTCCAAACCTCCCAAATGTAATTCCAGATTGTTGATCACATAAGACACCAGTGGTTATTTAGATGTCACTATAATTAGTACTGGCTTCTTTGCTTACTTTAGCCTTTTTTTTTTTTTAAAGACCAATCTTAGGTTCACAGAAAAACCCAGAGGAAGAGATGGAGATTTCCCATATATCCCTTCCCCCACACGCCAAGCCTCTCACATTATCAACCTCCCCATTGTGGTGGCACATTAGTTACAACTGATGCAGCTAAATAAATGTGTCATCATCATCCAAGGCCCACAGTTTACAGCAGGGTTCACTCTTGCTGTTGCACAGTCTATGGCTTTTGGACAAATGTATGATGACATATATCCACCATTACAGTATCATACGGAGTGTTTTTACTGCCCTAAAAATCCCCAGTGCTATGCCTATTCATTCCTCCTGCTCTCAAATGCCTGGCTCCTGCTGGTCTTTTTACTGTCTCCACATTTTTGCCTTTTTCCAAAATGTCATATAGTCGGAATCACACAATATATGGCCTTTTCAGTTCGACCTATTTCACTTAGTAGCATGCATTCAAGGTTCCTCTATGTCTTTCCATTCCTTGATAGCTAATTTCTTTATAACACTGACTGATATTCCACTGCTCAGATGTGCCAAATTTCTTGTATCCATTCACTTACTGAAAGACATCTTGCTTGCTTCCAAGTTTTGGCAATAATGAATAAAGCTGCTATAAACATCCATGAGCAGGTTTTGTGTGGACCTGAGTTTTCAGCTCCTTTGAAGTGCAATTGCTGGACCATATGGGAAGATTATATTTAGTTGTGTAAGAAACCGCCAAACCATCCTCCAAGGTGGCTGCACCACTTGCATCCCACCCGCAATGAATGAGAGTTCCTGTTGCTCCACATCCCCCCAGCATGGGCTGCTGTCAGTGTTCTGGATTCTGGCCATTCTAACAGACGTGCAGTGCTGTCTCATTCTGCTTTAATTTGCATTTCCCTCATGACATATGATCTGGAGCATCTTTTCATTTGCTTATTTGCCATCTGTGTATCTTCTTGGGTGAGGAGTCTGTTAAACTGCTGTGTCCATTTAAAAAATCCGATAGTTTTCTTACTGTTGAGCTTTAAGAGTATTCTGTTGATTTCAGATAATGACCCTTTATCAGACAGGCCATTTTGCAAACATATTCTCCCAGTCTGTGACCTTTCTTTTCAGCCTCTGGGCTTTATCTTTTGCAGAACAGTTTTTAATTTTGATGAGGTCCTGCCTATTCATTATTTCCTTCATAGATCTTGCCTTTGGTGTTGTACTTAAAAAAGTCTTCACCAAACCCAAGCCATCTAGGTTTTCTCAAAGGTCATTTTCTAGAAGGTATACAGTTTTGTATTTTACATTTAGGTCTATATCTATTTAGAGTTAACTTCTGTGAAGGATTTATGATTTGTGTTTAGATGCTTTTTTTTCATGTTATTTAGATATCATTTTCTAGAAGGTATGCAGTTTTGTATTTTACATTTAGGTCTATATCTATTTAGAGTTAACTTCTGTGAAGGATTTATGATTTGTGTTTAGATGCTTTTTTTTTCATGTTATTTAGATATCATTTTCTAGAAGGTATGTAGTTTTCTATTTTACATTTAGGTCTTAATCTATTTAGATTTGTGTTTAGATCATTTTTTTTTCATGTTAACATCAAGCAACATTTGTTGAAAACTGTCTTTGTCCATTTTATTACCTTTGTACTTTTGGCAAACATCAGCAGACTGTGTTTACGTGGGTCTCCTTCTGGGCTCTCTTTACTGCTCCACTGAGCTATGTGGGAAACAAATAGCTTGCATTAGGCTAGACACTCCAGACCTCCTCATCCGCCATGGCCTCTTTCCAGCCCCAACCCTGGATTCTCAGCAGTTTATATCCAGGGTGGAGAGGTCCTGGGTCACAGTGCCTGACAGCCAAGCCCCACACAGCCGTGTTCCTCTGGGCAGCAGTCACTCAGCATTTGCATCTCACTGCCCAGCAGACCCCGGCTGCACATCTGACTGCCACTTTTACTTTCACTGTACTTTCTTTTTCCAGCCCAAACTCCACCCCAGACAAGACTCAGTGTGAGTTCCACCTTGATTCCCTGATGCCCAAGCAAGAGGTGGCTGGCCAGGCTTTACTGTCTTTGTTTTGCAGAGGAGGCAGCTGATTGAGGTATATGGGAGCAAAGCTTAGAGCCCAGGTACCTTGATTTCCCAGACCAGGGCCCTTGCACTGTCACCTGCTTCTCCCTGAGAGGTACATGCAGTGCAGGGTCCCTTTACATAGCCCCTCTGTTCCCTCCAAATTGTCCCAATGCCCTGAAGCTGTCTGCTTTCAAGATTCCTGCAGCTGGACGGGTCTGAGAAGCCAGGCTTCTGTTCCAATGTCACTGACCTCATGGCACACGCTGTGTCCTGTGTGAATCCAAGGGCTCCAGCCCCACCCCTGCTTGCTTGGGCAAGGGCTTGACATGAGGGATGAATGACGTCACCTGAACCACCAAGGAGCTGGGGTGGGAGAGCCTCCCAGGAGGCAGAGAAAACAGGGTGGCCCCTCCTGGCTACTGCCACACTCACTGGTCCCTCCAGGCATGTGCATGGCTTATGAGCAAATCATCCAGGGCATTTTGCTCTCCGGGGCACAAACATATTCCTCTATTACTTAAACAGAAGTAAATTTAATCCACTTAAAAGTACCTGCAGCACAGTTCCCCCCACCTATTTTTTCCCTCAGTTTTGTTGTAGAAAGAGGCAGCACCAAGGAGGTGATCACAGCAAAACTGAGTGACAGCAATGAATTCTAAAACGAGACTTGTCCTTTAATGACCAAATCAGTTTTATCCATGATGACGTCAGTCTTCAATTTAAACACAGACAGGTAATCCGCAAGGGATTACCTCCACCTCGATCCACACAGGACAGGTGATGGGAGGTGATAAGAAGCTGTCATATCCCCAAATACACTGCGTACTGACCCATAGATGTGTGAGAGGGATAAGTGACAGGGGTGGGCAGTGCTCCGCTTGGCAAGTGACAATATTCAACAGACAGTCAGCATTTTTGCTCTAGAATAGCTACATATAAAGCAATCTGACACACGCCAGGAAGAGACAATCTTCTGCTTATCCTTTCAATGATTTTTAAAAATAAATTACTTAGCATGAATTGACTGTTTATGAGGGAAGTTCTAGAATAAATAACAATATACTCCTAAGAAATGGATTTTTTTCTTTTATAAAACACCCAAATGAGATGGATTCGCTATCTCACCGGGACACCCAGACATCCATGCTAAGCTGATTAGTTCCAGGCAAAAGGAGAAAAACAAATAATAGTTTGAAGGTCGCCCTCCTCTCCCGGCTCTGCATAAGCCCTTCCGTCGTCATTCCCCAGTTCAACTGCTTGAGGTTTGCTTTTCTGAGAATAAACGTGTTCTCCATATAAATGAGGCTTGGGTGTGGACAGTAAGGACACACTTACAGCACAGAGGCCCTGGCCTGGCCCCCAGCCCTAGGAAGGGCCCTGCAGCTCACAGGACATCAGTGACCTGCTCTGGTTTGCCACACTGGCTGGTGCCAGCACTGGGGGGCAGGCAGCCTGGGGCTCACACAGGGATCTTGAGAAGCTCAGGATTGGCTCTAAGTCCACCACTGAGTGCTCTGTTTTGGGGTGACTTACCTCTTTGCAGATGAAACCTGAGAAACAGCACCCTCTGCCCAAGGCAGCGCCAGGGTCCTGCAGCCGAGCTGGGCTGGAGAAGAGACTCACAGAGAAGCGGCTGCAAGTTTTTGGTTTTGCTCCTAATCTCTGAATTTTGAAAATCTGTAACCCGTCATATGCTTTTAGCTCATAACTCAATTTTTAAATTGTAGAGTTGTTTTGTTTGAATACAAAGGTTGTGATTTCTGTCTTAAATATTGATCTTTACCAAACAAACAAACAAACAAAAAAAAAAAAAACCAACTTTTTTTTTTTTTTCTGAGACGGAGTTTCGCTCGTTACCCAGGCTGGAGTGCAATGGCGCGATCTCGGCTCACCGCAACCCCTGCCTCCTGGGTTCAGGCAATTCTCCTGCCTCAGCCTCCCAAAGTGCTGGGATTACAGGCTTGAGCCATCGCGCCCCGCGCAAAACCCACTTTTTAATCCTCCTTTACATGTCCACATTTGTGGCTCCTTCCACCGTGGTCACCTACCCCGTGCCTCCCCCATCCGCGCACCCTTCACCCCTCATCCCCCCCACACGGCCCCCAACCCCAGCCCTCCCTCCGCCCCAGCCCCCCCTGCGCTCCGCCCCCAACCTCTCCGGCCTGCGCCTGGCATCACCTCAGGCCGCCTGGGCCCTCCGGCAGTTTCCCTCGAGTCTCTGCGGTGACTGAAACCCGCGCGGCGGGATCCAGCTGCAGTTTAGGAAAAGCTCCAGGAACCAGCGGTTACTCTCAAAGGAGGATACACGACCTGTGGCCCACGGCACACGGCGGGGACCTTCTGGAACTCATCCGGATCTGAACACGTTAAAGACGGACGCCTCCCGCTTCCGCCTTCCGCTTCCGCCTTCCGCTTCCGCCTTCCGCTTCCGCCTCCCGCTTCCGCCTTCCACTTCCGCCTTCCGTTCCCGAGCCGTTTCCGCCTCGGCTCCCGCAAAAGCATGGCCTTTTGCCCCTTTGGAAGTTTTGGTCGTTCCTGAACTTGATTCGGCTTCTCTCACCGAGTTGGACACCAGTGCCATCTACTTTGCCTCTTGAAAGTCTTTTATGCTTACTTCACCCTACTTCTTTCTGTACAGCAAAAACCTTTAAATGGTGTCAAATTTTAAAAATCAATTTTGTGACCAAAAGCTTTTAATATTTCCTGCATTGTTTTCACAAGTAGTATCATTTCAGGTTTTCGGAAAACATACGTACGCTACACAGATAGATAACTATTAACACATAAAGACAACATTTGATTGAAACTGCCTTGTTAATGAGAAGAGTGGGCCTGTTTTTCCAGCCAACTGGTTCCCACACCCAAGGAACAAGAGAACTCAGCTCCAGCGCGGCAGGCTTCAGCCTCAAGTGTATTTCTCTCTTCATTTTATAGACCATGTTAGGAAATGTTGTTTGCATGAATATGTAGATAAGGAGGTATAGTATAGCAATGTCTCTCAATTGTGTTCTGAGCTCTTCTAAGTCATAGTCCCCAAATTAGATGATCTGAAATGTAAAAATTTATCAACTCAGTTTTTCATTCCAGTGTTTTGAAAGCAAAGGATTAGAAACTAAGTTGCAAAAGGATGTGTTGTACGGTCAGTCTGTTTCTGGAACATTCACCAGAGAGGCTGTCCTCATCCCAATTTATCAAGGGACTGTCCTTTATCCCTGATTCTGTCACCTTATTTAATCTATTTTGAGGGACATTGGGAACGTTAAAATGTTGTTAATTTCATTGCTTTTTGGGGCCAATTTGTTTTTGATAAAATGCTTTTATTATACTATTATTTTAAATGTGTTTTCATTGAATCCTTAGAGTCGCAGATTTAGTTCGTTCTATTTATGGCAACTGTCCTCCATACACGCTAATCTTCCCTGTCACACCAGTGAACCAAATTAGAAATTTTTCGTCAGAAAAAGTCTGACCTACTTTTTCAATTGAAATAAAAGTGTTAGCATGCTTTTTCAAGGATATTAAAAAAAGAAAACCACTGAGAAATAAATTATAGAGGACATTGTATTAAATTACTGAAGGCAATAAAGTTATGATTTAAGATGTGTAGAGCTAATATAATTGACCCACTTTGTAATATGCCATTACAAGAAAATACATCTATATACTGCTTTTCTTAATTTGTAACACCTTAATGAAGCATGTGGGTAAAAGTTCAGGTCACATGTTAAGTGAGGACTTGTGTGTGTGTGTTTATTGAACATTACTCTCAGGAGCAAAACACTAAATAAGAATCAGGCCAGGTGCAGTGGTTCATGCCTGTAATCCTAGCTCTTTGGGAGGCCAAGGCAGGAGGATCACTTGAGCTCAAGAGTTCAAAACTAGCTTGAGCAAGATGGCAAGATTCTGTCTCTACAAAAAATTTAAAAATTAGCTGGGTGTGGTAGCATGCACCTGTAGTCCCAGCTACTTAAGAGGCTGACATGGGAGGAGCCCAGGAGGTCGAGGCTGCAGTGGGCTATGATTGTGCAGTGGCCACTGCACTCCAGCCTGGGTGACAGAGACTCCATCTCTTAAAAAAATTAAGTACAAAAGTCATTTAAAAAGCCTCCCCCATTAATTCTGCTATGCATCACAGAAGTTCAGGAGGGGCTGTGCAGAGTTGGACCTCAGCCTCTGAAGGTGGAGCTGCTGCCCTGCTGCTGGCACCTGTGGAGGCAGGTGGTGAGACTCCAAGGCAACCTGATGATCAGAACCAACTGCAGCTTTGCAGCTGCAGAACCACTGCGGCTGAGCACCAACAGCAAGCAAATGGAAGGAAGCCACCTTCTCCCCTCATCCTGTCTCCCCATGGTCCCTCTTGTGCTACCTTTGGCAGAATATAAGGCCAGCAGAGAATGGGAAAATCATATTTGCAGGATCCCAGACCCAATATTACAAAGCAGAATGTAAATATTAGATTGGTGACTGAAAGATAAAGCTTCATAACTGACCCAAGTGGTAGACAGCATGAAAGGCCCAATATGTGTTCACTCTTAAGTTCTAGAATGAAAGAATCAATACAATGAGGAAAACTAACAAGTCCTGTAGCTGACAACGTGGAAGGTATGTCTGCAGTATTATTTATGAGTGTTTAAGAGTATTCGGCTCATCCACAGAAAATAAGAGAAATGAACAGACAGGCCAGTAGCCTGTGAGACACATGAGCCAGTGGACTGTGGAGAGGGAATGGGAGCATCGGAGAGTATTCAGTATTGATGAGGTATTCAATATTCATGACATATTCGATATTCATGAGACATTCAGTATTCACGACATATTCGATATTCATGAGACATTCAGTATTCATGACATATTCGATATTCGTGAGACATTCAGTATTCACGACATATTCGATATTCATGAGACATTCAGTATTCATGACATTCGATATTCGTGAGACATTCAGTATTCACGACATTCGATATTCGTGAGACATTCAGTATTCACGACATTCGATATTCGTGAGACATTCAGTATTCACGACATATTCGATATTCATGAGACATTCAGTATTCACATATTCGATATTCATGAGACATTCAGTATTCATGACATATTCGATATTCGAGGTCAGACAAAATTATCCACCTACTCTTGACTTCTATTTTGGCCCTACTATTTTATGCCTGGGACGAACAGATAAAAGGCTTAATTCATTTAATCTATTAGAGTTAGTCAAATTCTCAATTGAGTCCATTTTAACATCTTGCTACTTCCCTTATTAACAGATTTTATAAAGATTAACATAAAATCCTTGATCTTTGCCAATTAGAAAAATAATGGAGATTCATCTCCACTCCAGTAAGACAGAAACTTACACACAGTCTTACATACTTTGGTCTCCATGTCGCCCTGGCCTTATCATGTTGATATTTCCCAGACTAAATTCTGGGTTATTAAAGATGTGTGTTGTTTTTCTTTTCTTTTCTTTTCTTTGAGACAGAGTCTCATTCTGTCCCCCAGGCTGGTGTACACTGGTGTGATCTTGGCTCACTGCAATCTCCACCTCCCACTTTCAAATAATTCTTGTGCAACTTCCCGAGTATCTGGGATTACAGGCGCATGCCACCATGCCTGGCTAATTTTTTCTATTTTTAGTAGAGATGGGGTTTCACCATGTTGGCCAGGCTAGTCTTGAACTCCTGAACTCAGGCAATCTATCCACCTTAACCTCCCAAAGTGCTAGGATTATAGGCATGAGCCATCATGTCCAGCCTGATTTTAGCTTTTTAAGAACCACCAGAGAGTTACCAACGTACAGATTTTTATATTGTAATCCTCTTATGAGACTTCCTAAATTTTGTTTCTCAATTTAAGCATGTCATGCAGACCTGCTTTCCAGGTAGCAAAGCTCTGACACATGGTGTGCCTGGGAACTTTTAAAATTAATTCAGTACCTATTTATTATATGTCGGCAGCATAGCAGGCTTGTGCCAAGTGAATAGCCAGGAACAAACCAGTGCTTCTCACCCGCGATGTTTGCATTTCATAGTGGGACAAATAAACAAATGCGAACGTTGTTAATCAGTGTTAGGAAGGAAAATCAAGCAGCGAGAACAACATCAGATTCAGTGGATGTATAAAATACTTGTTTCCACAAAAACTGGGAGCTGATTAGCTCCCACCAACTCTCAGCCTCTCAGGGCCTTTGCACTGCCTTGATCTCTTCCCAAGGACATCTGGAACCCAGTGGTGTGCTCGTAAATGCTAAACAGGCATTTCAAATGACTTCTAAGGAAGTAAATGATTGCAATTTAAAAAATTCCTGATATTGTCCTTATTTTCCTTAATTTGGATAATTTACATTTTACAGCATTAAAAGTTGTTGCTTTTGTGTGAAAAAAAATTCCATGAGCACTTAGAGTACCAAAGAAACCGCATTTTTAAAAGCCTATGCTAGCACTTTTTAAATCTTCTTATGAAAATATGAAAACATGAAATTAGAGAGAACAGTGTAATGAATTCCTGGGTACCAGCTCCAGCAGTGACCAACACTTGTCCGGTACTGCTTCATACAAATCTTCCTGTCATCTCTATCAAGGGAACTCCCTGTCCGTGTTTTAAGGCCGACTCAGACACATCTTTTCCTTTCCTCTGGGATGCCTTCAGTTTGTGGGTGTGACAAAATCCCTGAACATCATTTAGCCAGATGTTAGCGCTTTTATCAGCCAAATATTTTATTATTTCCGTATTTTCTTTTTTGTTGCCCTGTCCTTTTCCATGTGGTCTTCCAATGGTAAATTTATTCCATTATTTAGCTCATCAGTTGTGTTCAGTCTTTCAAATTCTGCTTGGTTCTGTTTTCTGATCTCTTTTAGAATATTTAATTCCTCTACTGTGTTCTAAAATGCTAGAATCTATTCTAACAGAATCTCTATTCATTTTGAGCTTTAAATAGTTGTGCTCTTCAGATTTTTCATTTCTCCTTATGAGGTCATTTTCCCCTGGAGGCTCTGGCTGCCTGGCCGGTCTGTGTGTGTAGAAGGTGGGACCTCAGTGCCGCAGGGCACAGGGGGAGGTGGGCCAGCAGAAACACACACTCACTCCTCATCCTTCAGGTCTGGACTCACACTTTGTTCTCTTACAGCTGTACCAGACAGACCAATCTCACCAGTCCTGGAGGGTGGGATGGGGGAGGCACCTGCCAGAGGCTGATTAGCTCCCACCGACTCTCAGCCTCTCACCAGCGCAGGGCCTTTGCATTCCCTTGATCTGTTCCCAAGGACATCTGGAACCCAGTGGTGTGCTTGTAAATGCCAAACAGGCTACCCTGTCCTAATGTATGCACATATATTTGTACATCAGCTTACTGTACATGCTACAGATAAAAAGGAGTGGCATGCAGTTTAAAAACACTAATAAAATATACGACACTTATAAATCCCACAAAGCCACTTCTTATGGAATGCTTTCACTGAATCTTGCTGAGTCCTAGATCTGAAGCCAACACAGGGTTGCAGTGGATGAGTGAGTGTGGTTCTGACAGGAATTCTGGGGATGTTTTCACTCAGGAGTCACATGAAGGTGAAGCAGCAAGATGAATGTCACAGCTTCACTCATACAACCAATCAGTGACTTCTTTGCTTCAGCAATAATAGTTTCCAGAGGCTGTGAGAAGATTTCTCCAATTTTCTGTGCCATTCACAATGTAAAAGCTACATTTTAAGTATGATCTGCATCTTCCTCCACCACTTTCTTGGTCTAGAGACAATCACAACAGTGAATCAAGCCCCGAGTCACGATGTCTGTATCACTGGTGTGAAACCTCCCACCAAAATTGATTCCAAGCTACTGGTGTGAGTCCCCAAATGCAGCCCACCATTGTAGAGTATGCACACAGAAAGAACACGGATTGTAGTAAAATGCAGCAAAAAGTAGGAAGGGATGAGTTTTGAGTATTTGTTACTTTTGTTTTTAATATGATTCTAAGTTTATAAAATGCAACTGTAAATAACAGCTGTGTTCGCCTACTGGCTGGCCAAGTTCCTGGTGCTGCAGCCTCTGGCACACCAACGCCTGGCCCAGTGCTCCCTCTGGCTGACCTTCTGCCTGGCAAGCCTTCTCTGTGAGGCCCACCCTGATCCCAGTACTTACCATTGCAACCCACCCGACTGCACTATCCTCACCTAATTTTTCTTTCTTTTCCTTTTTTTGGAGACGGAGTCTCGCCCTGTTGCCCAGACTGGAGTGCAATGGCACAATCTCGGCTCACTGCAACCTATGCCTCCCAGGTTCAAACAATTCTCCTGATTACAGGCATCTGCCACCACATCCAGCTAGTTTTTTGTATCTTTAGTAGAGACAGAGTTTCAACATGTTGGTCAGGCTGGTCTCAAACTCCTGACCTGTGATCTGCCCACCTTGACCTCCCAAAGTGCTGGGATTACAGGCGTGAGCCACCGCACTCAGCCCTCACCTGCTTTTTCTTTCTTCCCAGGCACATTTCCTGACACTGGCATCTGGTGTGTTTAGTTTTATTTGCTTTCCTCCAGAGCAGCAGCTATTTGGGGGACTCAGTTTCTGTTGTGTTCACCAACCTGTTCCAAGCAGCTGAAACAGTGCAGTCCAGGTTGGCCTTCATTACACGTGGACCAGTAAATGCTCAAGAACCTCAATGCTTACAGTCACGCTCCAGGAGATCCATGAGACTATAGTCTTGTAAAAAGCAAAACTTTCATCTTACTTGGTAAAATTCAGGACATTTCCCCAACTCCATGACAGAATACTGAGTCCAAATATTCCATCCAGTGTAGCACCCAAGGCAGCTCCCGGAGAATTGCTATCCTAAGGATTCACTTGTCATTGAGAGGGTTCCCTCCATTCTTTTCTCTGAAGCTTGTTTTTGCTGCAACATATTTTAACATTTTTATTGTGGGAAAAATGAAATAGTTTCAAAATTTATGCAAATGAGAAAACCAAGTTGTCTGTAATAGTGCTGTTTTTTATTTGTACAGTGCTTTCAACTTTTCAAAATATTTTCCTAAATTTTTCATTTAATTGTAGAAACTAATTAAACAAATGGATATGCTTTTAAAAAGTCAAGACCACCCCAAATCCCAAGTCCACAGACTACAGCCAGACTCCCTCCTTAGCCAGCCTGACCCACCTCTGCCTGTACAGTACATGAAGCGTATATACACTGCATCACAGCCATGACAGCAACGCTGCTTTGCTGCCGACTTTCCACTTCATTGTGACTGTCCTTCCAGTGCTGTAATGAGAAACAGCAGTTCCACGGGGCACTTAGCACCTGCTGTTTTCACTGCACCTCAGCACCTGTGTCACCATTGCCTCTTATTGAGTACGTTGGTTCTTCCTGTGTTCTATTCACAAGTAATGTGAGGGTAACAAGTAATGTGGGTGTGTATCATTTTGTATGCAGTGTGAGGGCGGGGCAGCTGCATACTTTTCCTCTACACCACCTTATATACAGGAGAGGTGCCAACATGCTCTACACCACCATATCTATGGGACAGGTGACAACATGCTCTACACCACCATATCTATGGGACAGGTACCAACATGCTCTACGCCACCGTATCTATGGGACAGGTGCCAACATGCTCTACACCACCATATCTATGGGAGATGTGCCAACATGCTTTACACCACATCTACGGGACAGCTGCCAACAAGCTCTACGCCACCATATCTATGGGACAGGTGCCAACATGCTCTACACCACATCTATGGGACAGGTGCCAACATGCTCTACACCACCATATGTATGGGACAGGTGCCAACATGCTCTGCGCCACCATATCTATGGGACAGGTGCCAACATGCTCTACACCACCATATCTATGGGACAGGTGCCAACATGCTCTACACCACCATATCTATGGGACAGGTGCCAACATGCTCTACACCACCATATCTATGGGAGATGTGCCAACATGCTCTGCGCCACCATATCTATGGGACAGGTACCAACATGCTCTACGCCACCATATCTATGGGACAGGTGCCAACATGCTCTGCGCCACCATATCTATGGGACAGGTGCCAACAAGCTCTACGCCACCATATCTATGGGACAGGTGCCAACATGCTCTACGCCACCATATCTATGGGACAGGTGCCAACATGCTCTACGCCACCATATCTATGGGACAGGTGCCAACATGCTCTGCGCCACCATATCTATGGGACAGGTGCCAACAAGCTCTACGCCACCATATCTATGGGACAGGTGCCAACATGCTCTACGCCACCATATCTATGGGACAGGTGCCAACATGCTCTACGCCACCATATCTATGGGACAGGTGCCAACATGCTCTACGCCACCATATCTATGGGACAGGTGCCAACATGCTCTACGCCACCATATCTATGGGACAGGTGCCAACATGCTCTACGCCACCATATCTATGGGACAGGTGCCAACATGCTCTACGCCACCATATCTATGGGACAGGTGCCAACATGCTCTACGCCACCATATCTATGGGACAGGTACCAACATGCTCTACGCCACCATATCTATGGGAGATGTGCCAACATGCTTTACACCACATCTACGGGACAGCTGCCAACAAGCTCTATGCCACCATATCTATGGGACAGGTGCCAACATGCTCTACGCCACCATATCTATGGGACAGGTGCCAACATGCTCTACGCCACCATATCTATGGGAGATGTGCCAACATGCTCTGCGCCACCATATCTATGGGACAGGTGCCAACATGCTCTACGCCACCATATCTATGGGACAGGTGCCAACATGCTCTACGCCACCATATCTATGGGACAGGTGCCAACATGCTCTACGCCACCATATCTATGGGAGATGTGCCAACATGCTCTGCGCCACCATATCTATGGGACAGGTGCCAACATGCTCTACGCCACCATATCTATGGGACAGGTGCCAACATGCTCTACGCCACCATATCTATGGGACAGGTGCCAACATGCTCTACGCCACCATATCTATGGGACAGGTGCCAACAAGCTCTACGCCACCATATCTATGGGACAGGTGCCAACATGCTCTGCGCCACCATATCTATGGGACAGGTGCCAACATGCTCTGCGCCACCATATCTATGGGACAGGTGCCAACAAGCTCTACGCCACCATATCTATGGGACAGGTGCCAACATGCTCTACGCCACCATATCTATGGGACAGGTGCCAACATGCTCTACGCCACCATATCTATGGGACAGGTGCCAACATGCTCTGCGCCACCATATCTATGGGACAGGTGCCAACATGCTCTACGCCACCATATCTATGGGACAGGTGCCAACATGCTCTACGCCACCATATCTATGGGACAGGTACCAACATGCTCTACGCCACCATATCTATGGGACAGGTGCCAACATGCTCTACGCCACCATATCTATGGGACAGGTACCAACATGCTCTACGCCACCATATCTATGGGAGATGTGCCAACATGCTTTACACCACATCTACGGGACAGCTGCCAACAAGCTCTATGCCACCATATCTATGGGACAGGTGCCAACATGCTCTACACCACCATATCTATGGGAGATGTGCCAACATGCTTTACACCACATCTACGGGACAGCTGCCAACAAGCTCTACGCCACCATATCTATGGGACAGGTGCCAACATGCTCTACGCCACCATATCTATGGGACAGGTGCCAACATGCTCTACACCACCATATCTATGGGAGATGTGCCAACATGCTCTGCGCCACCATATCTATGGGACAGGTGCCAACATGCTCTACGCCACCATATCTATGGGACAGGTACCAACATGCTCTGCACCACCATATCTATGGGACAGGTGCCAACAAGCTCTACGCCACCATATCTATGGGACAGATGCCAACATGCTCTACACCACCATATCTATGGGACAGGTGCCAACATGCTCTGCGCCACCATATCTATGGGACAGGTGCCAACAAGCTCTACGCCACCATTATCTATGGGACAGGTGCCAACATGCTCTACGCCACCATATCTATGGGACAGGTGCCAACATGCTCTACGCCACCATATCTATGGGACAGGTGCCAACATGCTCTACGCCACCATATCTATGGGAGATGTGCCAACATGCTCTGCGCCACCATATCTATGGGACAGGTGCCAACATGCTCTACGCCACCATATCTATGGGATAGGTGCCAACATGCTCTACGCCACCATATCTATGGGACAGGTGCCAACATGCTCTACGCCACCATATCTATGGGACAGGTGCCAACATGCTCTACGCCACCATATCTATGGGACAGGTGCCAACATGCTCTACGCCACCATATCTATGGGACAGGTGCCAACATGCTCTACACCACCATATCTGTGGGACAGGTACCAACATGCTCTCCAGGAAGACAGTGAAGTCAAGAATCTAATGGGGGGTGGGAGGGGACTGAGGAGAGACTGTCCCAAGTTAGGGAAACGCAAGTAGCACTGGTGCCGGCACAGCAGGTGACAAGATCAGGTGGAGTCGGACCTGCAGCTCTTGGGGGGCACACAGCCACCGTTCAGGTTATGCACGTGAGCACCCATCCCTGGGTCTGCCAGTGGAGTCAAGGGCAGAAATAATTTGAAGGGAAAAGAAAATCTCAGCAACACTAGAGTAGTGAAACATTTTCTTTTTTATTGAGAACATCTCAAATCCTTTGTCTGTATTTGACAGCGTCTCATGCTCAGTTCCGGCTGGTCTCGGTGCGAGAGGAAGCTCATGCAGTTGTATCGTGTGGTGTATACACAAATATACATACAGAGAACACTGAGGATTGCATCTTAGCAACAAGTTTCTTGGCCGAATTACATTCATAAAAAGTGTCCAGATTCTAAAATCAAATTAAAAGCATGTAACCTAAAGCCTGAAAAAGCAAACAGCTTTAGGGGCTTACTCCATGAACGTTCATAGACTGTGCTTTTCACGGCTCCATTCACGTTTAATGACCCATCGGTTCCTCACACACCATCAGCTTATGCTGTGGCCAAAGTAAGTGTTCGTGGTGCTTAGTATTCGTCCCTCCAAACAATAAACAAGAAAGTGCAGATGGTGCTGCCAGAGACAGGAGACTTTTAACAAGAGACTGAAAAAGCCAACACACCCTTACAAGTAGAAGTTACAGTCAAGTCGGATCTGCCACCCACCTCCACCGGTCCCTGGCACCCGGCGGGTCAGGTTTCTCTAATTCTATTCCCCGGCATCAAGTAAACACCAGAACTCACATGGAAGGCACCGAGTGACCCACCGGCCTTGAGCCTGGGTACACCCACTCCTCACCCAGGGAGATTGTCACACAACACGCCAAGGGGCAGGGACGCTGTAAACTGGACACGCACAGTACACAAACACTGCCCTTTCCATTTACACAGCGTGGGGCTGATAAGAAGGAATCTTTTGAGCGAGTGTATAATTTCACAGAATCTAGAGGTGGGAAAGATGGCCAATTTTCCTTCTTTTTCTGGATAAAGTTATGCCTGGGGCAGACGACCTGCTTCTGGGGTATTTTAGAAGGAAAAAGAGCCACTGCCATGCTCTGAGACATGGGCAGATCCGGGTGTGCTGTCCACAGCTTCGCTAATCCCATTCTCAGCTGTGTGCACAATGTGAAGACGGAGCCGTCCCCTCCTCAGTGTATTTGTGTGAGATTACAGGGAGAGACACTGTCTTCACGAAGAAAGCAGCAGTTCCACAGCCTGGAGATAAATACAGTGGTTTGGAAAACAAAAGTCCAGAGATATCCATGCCTTGTGAGATAGTGCCTAGTACACTTTAAAGTAATGCTTTTAATTACAAAAAATTCTCCAAAACAGGAAACGATGATGAAAAGTTACATGGAGACGCAGAATGAGAACTGCAGTTCTTTGGCATCCCTTGCTGGGAAGAGGTGGGCCTGGCATATGACCGGGTGATGAGTGCGGAGGACGGTGGTGACATCCATCTGGACCGTTCACTCCTCATGGCACAGAACACACCACCCACCTGAGACCTTTGCAGCACGGACCTTCCAACAGCAGGACTCTGTCCTCAGCAGAGCTGTACCTGAGTGGTCCCGAGGGACAGTGTGTTTGTGGAGTTAATACTTCAGGTTTAGCTAACAAAACAAAACAGAAGCCCCCTCTTCCCCTACTTGTCAAAATGTCCTCAAAATGTACGACTTTTCTTAAAAAAATCAAGTTCCTGCTTGTGCCAAATTTTCTGCTAAGTCTCTAAAACCCACATTAAGGACATGGGATGCAAAATGACACCTCAATGGAACAGCTAGAGTCTAAGCACAATGAGCGCTCTGAAGGGAGATTAAAGTGCTAAGTTTCCTCATCTGTCTCAGGGAGGAGCCAGCTTTCTGTATTTTTTTTTTTCTGACTACAGATGCGCTGTCCTAAGAGCACTGCACAGCCTCTGGTCCCCTGGCCAGGAGAGTGGCCCCTACACATCAGCTTCCTCCCCGCAGCTGCCCTGCCCAGGCCTCCCTGAACCCAGTTGCCTTGGCTGCCTTCCTCCTGCCTGGATGGCTTGGGGTGGGACGCCCTGTGCCTGCCTGTCCACCCAGGAAAGGTGCACCTTAGGGTCTCAAGGCACCTGCTCAGGCCCCATAAGGTGAGGCCCTCACTTATTTGGGGTGGTACAGGGAGCAATCATGCTCATTTTAGCTATTTCCTGACAGAAGAGTAAAGCCAGACATACTGGGTAGTTTTGTATGTAAATGGAATATATTAACAGTAAACTTTGTAACCAAAATCCACATATTTTTAAAAACTAAGTCCATCTCCCAATCCCCATTAGAAAAAAATACTATTTATCAAGACAAGAATAAAAACGCAGACTTACAAGGTGTTTTATCTATAATGTGCAAGAGCCTGCTTGGGGGAAGGCCAGCGAAGACCTCTTTCCTTCTGCAGGTACAGAAACCCCCACACAATCTGCCTAAGCAAGACCCCACTGATGTGGTGAAGGGGCCTGCAATGCCCACTCTAACTGGTTCAGGGAGACAACTACCCTCTTCGGTAGAGGAGAAGGCTGGTGTGGGGCAGAAGTTCGTGCCTCTGAAGCTGGTCGTGTCCCCAACAATGAGCCTTAAGCAGCACCCCTTCCTGCCAAGCTGGGACAGATCTGTGTGGACACACGCAGACAGGGCTCCTGACATCGGGAGGTGCACACCCCGCCAAGCTGTGGCGCTTCCCTCCTCAGGTCTGAGCTCGCTGGGTCTTGGGGGAGGAGGATGCCGCTCTGCACCTGTTCTGGTTTCCTAGGCCCATCATGGACACACAGACATCATGGACGTCCATGCCCTGGACTTTGCTGTGGCAAATGTATGCTGTAGGGTGCAGTCTGCACCAATCTCTGCCCATGGCCCCAGGAGACCCACCTGAGCACCCTCCAGAGCCTTGGAGCTGGGCACTGCACTGGGGGGCAGAGCACTTCTCCTGGCTCCTCTTTCATCCTGAGCGGAGGCAACAAGGCAACTGGTGCAAATCTCTGAGCTGGGTGGAGGTGGTCTACACAGGGCCCTTGCCTGCTGCGCTCATGACCTCCTGGGCTGGCTCCCTCTGAGCCTGAGCACCCCTGTCGAGACCGTCAGCATCTGGTCTACGCTATGCCAGCAGCACCTGGTCTCACCAGCTCTCACCTTGATGCTTTTAATTTTTCCAACATGTCTTTGATAAAGCTGGAAACAATAATTTAAAAACATGCCTATACGGCATTTTCCAGGAATGAAAATCTACTGAAATACTTCCCCTTCCATCCTGTGAAGGTCTTTGCGCAGTCAGTCACATCCATCAACTCGGAGTAAGGAACAGAGGGAACTTAGGCCGTGTACTGTGCAGCAGCCCTCCTGATTCCTTCTAGTCCATAAACGTTTAATATCATTTAAAAAACCCGAATGAATGGCCAGCCTGGGTTACTGGCCATGTTTTACCTGTGATTACTTAGAATAAACTAAGAAAAGTTTTCCATGATCTGATCCTACAATGAGTACAGAGCTTCTAGAGGAGGCCGAGGGCTACAGGGTCCTGGGTCATGACTCCGCAGGACACACAGTCACCGCTGTGGGACCCCATGTGCGTGACAGGGCCACGCTACATCATGCTGGGAGTCTGCTCCTCCGGGACAGACTGTTAAAACCTAGTGTGTGAAACTAACCACGGAGGTACCTATGGAGAAAAGAGACCTAAGTTTAGACAGACATGTGGCAATTTCCTTTAGGTTACTACTTCCTACCCTCCTCCATATATAGATGCTTTTTTGCAGTTAAAATAATGTGGCCTAAAAGTGACCTGACATACATAATTACTTCTTATTTTATAAACCACATTCCTAGCTCTGAATAAATTATTTATTCAAGAATTTCACACAAAGTAATTTCTATTTTCCTAAACTTAAGGAAGCCCTACTCAGTAGAACTCAATTTCTAAACGTAAACTGAGATTGAAAGCAATCACTGGATGGTTCAGAAGGGGAAATACTGTGGTAGAGAGATGCCAGGTGGCAAGACCAGGCCCCAACATACCCCTGTCCCCTCCCCACACTGCGTACTGCCCCAGGTCTGATGTGAGATGCTGGGGACAACAGTGGACACCTGGGGGTCCCCTGTGTCCCCCACTTCCTCCCCAAGGTATGCACCTGCCCCCAGTTCAGATGTGAGGTTCTGGAGGACGACGCTGGATGTCCACACCCCCTGTACCCCACATCACGTCTGCCCGGGTCAGGGCGTGAGTGAGAACTGGTCCTGCTCAGTGGGCTTCTCCACCCAGGCCCCCAGCCCCGCCTTGATGAAGGCGGTGAACAGACGCGCCTTGGCAGCCTGGTACTCCTTTGCCGCCAGCTTGGACTCATGGTACACGTTGGGCTTGGTAATCTTGGAGCGTAGTAAGTGGGAGGGAACCTGTGAAGGGATAAAAAACAAATTCAACTGTGGAAGCAGTAACTGATGAAAATAATACCCAAGATGCCAGAAAAATGGCCTTTCGAACTGCATTGGCTTCTCAGGGGAAAGCAACCCAGAGGAAGGCACTTTCTGCCGAGGGAATGGCTTCACACACAACAAGGCGCGGCATCTCCTAAGGGCTGAGTTATCAGCACCCAGTTCCAGTCTTGCTGGTCAAACAGACAGCTACAGACCCCCGAGTTCTGAAGAGGTGCTTCTGGAAACCACCAACAGTCGATTCAAGTTTCACTTTTAACTATAAGAAGCACCACTGATGTTATGTGTGTCTTATCACCCTGCTGACCTCCGAGGCCTTCCCTGCTGACTCCTTTCTGTGTGGACCTTGGACTTGCAGCAGCTGGCCTAGGTGCTGCCCCTGTGTGAACAGGACCCTCCTGGGCACTGTCACTTCTGGCTGTATCACCCATGCCAGTTCACAATGCTGGTCTCAGAATAAACAGATGCTACCTATTTGATTAAGAATAAATAAAAACTAGTAATATCCTGATTTACTATATCAGGTTTTATCCTGGGGAAAAAGGGGCCCCAGAGCTAATTCAAAGCTCTCATGGAGGGTTGTCAGAATCCAATCAATTTCTGTGTTGCTGAGAAGGAGGGGACAGCAGGGTGACTGGCCCTCCGTTTTGCATAATGACTTTCAATATCTGAGAGTAAGAGACATTTCCACCAAGCACAGTGGTCTGGCAGGGAGTCTGACCCTGCAGCAGGGAGGAAAGAGCTGCCTTTGAGACGGCGTTAGGTTGGAGGAATGTGGCCACACTTCTCAGCTGAAACAATCTGAAGGAATAAAAGGTTTCCCAGTGATGGTTTTAGGAAGTTGTGCATGACGGCATGACGATGAAACAGTTTAAGGAACGGTAGGTGTGTGGACAGACAAGCTATTGGGGAGGTGGAGCCGGCGCATCGCAGTGAGGGCACCTCAGTACCTTGCCGTGCACACGCATCCAGCGACAGTACAACGCGTGCTTACACAGGCGGGACGCGCGGCCCAGCTCATCCTTCCCTGTCGTGGCGTTGATGACCTCAATAGCGGAGTCGCCTACCGTCCAGTTCACGCTGAAGTTGGGGGCCTTCCCTGGCTGCCGTGCTTCTGCATTGCTGATGCCTGAAACGGAAGGCACAGGAAGGTAGTGCGAAGCCCACATTCGCTCCAGGGAAGGAGCAGCCAGGTGCAGCACACTCTGCTCAGACGTGGCCACAGACATGTGTGGTGGGGGAATTCTGCCTGCCGAGGAATGTACGCAGACTTGGGTGTGCATCTGCTGTGGCCGTGCCTTACACCCTTCCACTGCCACCAGAACAGGAGTAGTGCTGAGAAAGCAGAACTGACTCATGGGTACACAACTGTCTGATGGGGCAGGTGGGCAGAAGGTTGACAGAAACCTGAAATGATGAGACTTCCTGCCAAGTGTGTTTTTGCTGACTCTGGCTCTGATGGAGCTAAGAACCCTAGCAGCCTGAGGGTGGATGGGTGGGAGTCACTTCTGAGAGTAATGCAGGGTCCAATGAGGCTGTGCAGGTGGGGGTTGCTCCCTACAGGGTCGCACCCATGTCTGGTGCTCATGCCCTGCACGTGCTCCCCTGCCACTGAGAGGCCAGGCACGTCCAGGTCACGTGGCTTTGCATGTGTGACACCCATAATGCAACAGGAAACTCCAATTGTTAACAAGTGTCTTGAAATGGTTCACAAGAGCCTTGAAAAAGTTCACAGAAAATATGTACAATGAAGAAACTTCATGGATTTCAAAACTGTTTTGAAATAAACTTGTACTAACTTGCTGAAACATGCCTGAATAGGATCTAGTTTGAGGCATAAGAAGATCAAGACAACTGTTTGAAAAGAGCTCCTATCAGAGCTACATGACTTCTGCTAAAATTGAAGCAAGAACAAACATCAAACAGGAGATAAAAATAGCTTTACCAAGCATTTTCAGTCCTGAAGAAAATGCATACTTAAGAAAAAAAGGCTACCCAGAGGCAGATGGGGTCCAGTCAAAGCACAGACCATGGCAACATTTTTGGGATGTTCAAGGCATTTTGCTTGTTGAGTTCACTTGGAGGGCCAAGGAATGATAACATCTACTTACCATGAGAGTGTTTTGAGAAAGGCAGCCTCAGCTTTCACAGAAAAACCCCTGGGGAAGCTTCACCAGCATCCTTCACAAAGCTCCTACTCACTTCTCTCATCAAAAAGGTCAACTTTGTGAGGGTTTTGATGGAAAATCATGAGGCATCCACCTTATGGTGGGTGCAAATCCACCTCATTTGGCTCCTTCTGACTTCTTTTTGTTTCCTAATCTCAAATATTCTTTAAAGGGCACCATTTTTCTTCAGCTAATAATGTAAAAATGCCTGCACTAACATGGTTAAATTCCCAAGACATTCAGTTTTTCAGGGACAATCTAAATGGCTGGGATCAGTGCTTATAAAAATGTCTTGAATTTGATGGAGCTTATGTTGAGAAACAAAGTTTGTATCTTTTTAAAAACTTTTATCTTTTAACTTTATGAACTTTGGGAAATACCCTTGTATTTGTTTTCTTACTGTATTTAAACTGTCTCATCTTAACGATACCAAAATGGAAATCTAGATTTATACAAAGGAATGAAGAGCCCTGGAAATGACAGCTACGTGGATAAACACACAAGAGTTCTTTTCTTATTTAAATTCCTTTAAAAGATAATTATTAAAACAAAAATAATTATTTAATATGGATTTTTAAAATATATGCAAAAGTGTCTGAAAACAATACCACAAAGGTTGGGAGTGAAAAAATTGGAGTATCCTGTTGTAAGGTTCTCCTACTATATGTGAAGTAGTATAATATCACTTGAAGGTAGATTGTGGTAAGTTAAGAATGCATACTGTAAACCCTAAAACAACCACTAAATTAACAAAAGTTACAGCTCAAAAGTTAAGAAGGAGTCAACATGGAATCATCAAACACACCCAATTAAGGCAAAAGCAGTAAGAAGATGAGGAAAAAGTAAACAAAGAACATATGAAACATACAGAAAATAAGTAGCAAGATGAGATTCAAACCTACTAATATCAATAATCACAATAAATGTAAATGGTCTAAGTACCTCAGTGAAAAAAGCCAGAGACTGTCCATGGTGGGAGAGGGGAGCAAGATCCAAACATATGCTGCCATAAGAAACATACTTTTAATATAAAGTAGTTTAAAGGCACAGATATACACTGTGCTAACACTAATCAAAAGAAAGTTGAAGAGATTATATTAATCCCAAAGCAAATTTCAAAACAAACATGATTATCAGAAATAAAGAGGGTCATTTTATAATGATAAAGGAGGTCAGTTTATTAAGAGAAACCAACAGTCCCTACATTTTTATGCATCTAATCACAGAGCTACATATACAGGAAGTAAAAACTCTAAAAAAGGGGAAGAAACAGACAATGTACAATTATAACCAAGAGATTTTCAATCCTGTCTCTCAATAACTGATAGATCATGTACAAGTTCAGTAAGAATATAAAAGAAAATAAATAATGTAATCAAACAACTTGGCCTAATTAACATTTATGGATCACTCTACCCCAAAGTGGCAGATTCACGTTCTCAAGTTTTGTGAAACACATACAAAGACAGATAATATTCTAGTCCATAAAACCAAGTCTAATCAAATTTAAAAGGACCAAAGTCATTAAATGAAACTCAAAAACCAACAACAGAAAGATCTCTGTAAAATCTCTAGTATTTTAAAATGAAATAGCAGACTTTTAAGTAACCTAAGGAACAAAGTACTTTAATATCAATGAAAACAAAAACACAACATATAATTTTTAAATGCTACAAAAGCAGTAAAAAGGGTCTTAAAACAATGACCTCAGCTAGCCCCTTAAAAACTACAAAAAGATGGGCAATTGAAATACAAGGTAAGCAGAAAAAAGGAAATAATTAAAATCACAGTAAAAATTATTGAAATACAAAACAAAAGACAAAAATCACTGAACCTAAAAGTTGGCACTTAGAGATGAATAGAATTGATAAACTTCTAGCTAGACTGAGCAGAAGAAACAAGAGAGGATACAAATCATCAATATATGGGATAAGATGATATCATGAGGGAATACCACAGATATTAAAATGAATAATCTGAACACTTATGCCAATACATGAGACAAATTAGATGAAATGGACAAAGTCCCTGAAAGACAAATCACTGAAGCTTACTCAGAAAAAAGAAAAGAAAAAACCAGATAATATGAACAGTCCTAAATCTATTATAGAAAAACGATTTGTAGTTAGATATTTTCTCACAAAGCAAACTTCAGGCCCAATGGCTTCGCTGGTGAATTCAACCATACATTTAAGGAAATAACACCAAATCCAAACAAACTCTTCCAGAAAACTGAAGAGAAAGAAATGCATCTCAACTCATTTTATACCTGACAAAGGCATTAAACTAAAATTATAGACCAATGTCCCTAAAGACAAGTATACTATAAATGCAAATATTCTAAAGAAAATTTCAGCAAACTGAATCCAACAATATATAAAAAGAATAACACATGATAGCCATATAAAGTTTACCCAAGGATGCAAGGTTGGTTTAATTTTTTTTTAATGTCACCATTAGCAGATTGAAAAATGAGCCAAATGCTCATCTCGTTTTTTGTTGCTGTTGTTTCAGATGGGGCCTCACTACATCGCCCAGGAGGGCCTCAAACTCCTGGGCTCAAGTGCTCCCCCTGCCTTAGCTCCCAAGCAGCTGGGACTACCATCCCACATCACTGCACTGAAAACAGTCATCTAAGAGCAGAAAAAAAGCAACTGACAAAATCCAACATACACTCTTGATTAAAAACCCTTAGTAAGCTAGAAATTAAAAAAAAACTTCCTTAAGCTGATAAAGACATCTGTAAAAAAAACCCTACAGGAGTCAGACATGGTGGATCATTCTTAGTCCCAGCACTTTGCGAGGCTGAGGCAGGTCCCTGTCTGTAGCTATCCCTCAATTTCTACTTTGTTACTTTGATTTTATCTGATAGTACATTAGATAGCCCCGGCAGTGGTACATCTGTTTTACTGTTCTTTGAAGTCAACCCCTCTTAGTTTTACTACTTTTTTTTTTTTTTTGAGACGTACTCTTGCTCTGTTGCCCACGCTGGAGTGCAGTGGCACGATCTTGGCTCACTGCAACCTCTGCCTCCTGGGTTCAAGCGACTGTCCTGCCTCAGTCTCCTGAGTAGCTGGAATTACAGGTGTGCACCACAACTGGCTAATTTTTTTTTGTATTTTTAGTAGAGATGGGGTTTTACTATATTGGCCAGGCTAGTCTCGAACTCCTGAGCTCAGGTGATTCACCTGCCTCAGCCTCCTCAAGTGTTAGGATTACAGGTATGACCCACAATGCCTGGCCAGTTTTACTAATTTTAATCTTTTTTCTTCTTTGCTATATAATTTATTTCCTTCTTCCTTCCCTCTCTCTTTCTCACTTCTATTTCCTTCATTCTTCCTATATTCCTCTTTAGCTTTATTGTTGCTTTCTCTCCCAATTTTGGAAAACGAAGGCTTAGTTCATTTATTCCTTCCCATTAATTCAAAGCCATCATCTCCTAAGTTTAAGTGGGGCTCCAATTCACCATTTTTGGTACATGTAATCTAAATAGTCAGTCGTTTAAGTTCTGGTTTCTTATCTGATCTAATAATTATACAAGTTTTTGCCTTTTTATTTTAAATTTTTTAAAGTGACAGACTTTGCAGGAGAAACAGTGCGGATACCACCACCGTGCCTGTGCTCCTCAGTACACCACTCCAAGCACAGACTTACACTGGAGTCTCTCTGTCCTGTTTCTCAAGAATTGTTCAAAATCATGCCTTAGTTTTGTTTGCTTCATGTCTGAACCACTCCTTTCCTGAATCGCTTTTTTATGTTCCCTGGAGTTTCCAGTCTTCTTTACCTTTTTTTTTTTTTGTCCACAACAGAAGTGTTTGCTTTTACCCTACCATTCAGAGCACTCAGCGTCTCAGTTAGGCTATTCATTAAAAATAAATTCATCTTCTTCTAAAAATATTCCTTTTAGCATTGTCTAATATGAACCTCTCTTTTAATTTGGAACAGTTCCTTTTCAGCCTTGCTGCTGAGTTATCCTTTTCAATTATACTTTGGATTTATAAGGCATTCTTTCTTAAATTCAAGTTTTCTCTTTCTTAGATGTATTTTTCATTTTGCTAGAGTATCCTCAAGTCATTGTGTTCTCCAAAAGCATATGTCTCTGAATCCTTAACTATCTAAAAATTACCACTTTGCCTTAAGGCTTCATTAATTTGGTTAGGTAGGAAATTCTCCAATAAAAATATTTTCTTTAGAACCAGAAGGTCCTCTCATAACCCCATTCTAACTTCTGGTGCCCTAATAAGGGTTATATAAATCTGAAATGTACTGCAGGTAACTCAGAAGCTTCTAGGATCTTCCCTTTGCCTTGGTCTTCTGAAACTGCAGGAATGTGCTGGGCATGGGCTGCTCTCATTAATCCTGCTCAGTTCTCAGTGCATCCACTTAATTCCAGTACTTGTGTTTTTCCTCTGTTCTGAGGACTTTTCTTCTGCTATTTCCTCCTCCCTACTTCCTATTTTAAAAATGTGACTGAATAGATATTGGGTCTCCTGAATACCTTTTCATACCTCCTAAGGCTTTCTCATAATTCTGCCTTTCTGTTCCATGTTATCTGAGATTTATTTGACTTCACCTTCCCCTACCCTCATCAGAGCAAAAGCTCCATGAGGAAGGGATTTTGTTTGTCCTGTTCACTGCAAAATCCCAACACTCAAAATCATGCCCACAGCACACTAAAAAAATTAGTTTAATATTTTCTAGAACTTCAGCACTTACTAAATAACGTACAAATAAGGTATATCATTACTTATTTCTCTCTGTTTTCTAAATTGTTTTTCTGCTTTCTCTGTTGTCCTATTTCTCATCTAGATCTTTCTCTTTTGTCCTATTTTCCTCATAAGTTTGATAATCCATGTAAAATTTTTATCAGTAAAAATAATTCAGTACTAGCAACTGGCATGGTTTCTTCTGCTTGTTTCTTTGATGTGCATTCAATTCTGGGGAAGGCCTGAAGGAAAACAATCAGCCAAGACCATGTCCTCATCCCAAGAGCCCAGAGCTCTAGCACCGTCCTTCTGGGGGCAGGTGTGCCCCAACCACACACAGTGTTGGGCTAGCCCCTTCAGAGGCACTGGGAGGAGCCTCATGTCCTCCTGAGGTCACTGTTCCTGCACTTACCGATTGCTGCTGGGATAATTTTTACCATATGTTCAGGTTTCTCCTGTGGCACAGTTTTGCCAGTGGAACTGAGGTCTCTGGTGGCTGTCCAGCACACCTGCCCTCCCTCTAGCAAGCACCTGCCTGCATGTTCTGAGTTCCTGTTGGTCCCTGAGCTGTCACTCTGTAGAGGCAGCAGCCCCAGGAGCATGTTCAAGGCCATATCCTTCAAGCAGACAGAATCAGGAGGGATTTCTTTTGCAGGGGGATGGCTAGAGGAGCGGGTGTCCACTTAAACTGTTGGGGAATCTCTAACCATAATGGAACTGAATCTTTCATAAACAAATGGATAATGCTTATATTATCTTCCTTTGCTATTCCATTTCTCCTCATCAAAATAAAGGATTACTGTTGAATGACACTTAAACCTTAGAATTACAATATTTTCACTAAAACTAAATGATTAATTAACGAAAAGTGTAAGATCCTAACAGCACAAAATATTTTTTATATTTTAAGTTAAATCAAGTCCCATCTTGGAACAGAAATGGAGGAAATAAGGCAAAAAGAAAATAGCTGGAGCTTCCAATGCTAACCATATGCTTTTTCTGGAGCAGAAAGCCCCTAAATAGTCATGAGCACATACTTCTATGAGTCCCTGAGGCCAGTGCAGTGTGGAGGCTAACACCAATGAGATGCTCATCTTTCTGGGCTGCAAAGAGGGAACTAGGGTAACGAGTTATTCCCAGGCCATGGTGCAGAAACCAATAAAAGCAAGAACAACTTGGCTGGTAATAAGAATCCCTCTGTTGCTGCAAATTAAGTGTGCTGATCAGAACTTTTAAAGCAAAAATACAAAGAAACTGTGAATTGGCCTAAAAACTACTACAACTAAAAGACTCAGAAGAGCTGGCATTGATGTTTTTTCTTATTTCTACCCTAAAGATATTTTCTAATAGGTTCCTCATATAGTAGGGTAATCAAAAGTAGATGATATACATAACGATTAACAATAGATATTTTAGGGTTATTATGGGTTCATGTTATAGAAACTATTGGACATTTATTAGTGGGTCAAGGAAAATATGTACTTACAATCTCAACTGAAAGTGGCCTTTATACTGCAAATAAGAAATAGTCAAGACCTGGGCACAAGTTAAAGCATAAGGAAAAGTGCACAGCACCTCCCAGTGAGGATGATGCAGGCCACCCAACATAGGAAGGAGCCTCTGAACCCCTCTGGGCCCAAAACCAACCTGCCATTTAAGCTGAGAGCAGAGCGCCTTTGAGCCTTCCATTTTGATCATCTTAAGAAGGGCAGCCCTTGAGCTGACAGAGGAATAAACGCGATCGATGAAAATCCATAAAGAGCAAGATGGCTGGGTCCTCCCGACCCTCCCAGCCCATTCCCCAGGGCTGGTCTCAGGCTTTCTCTGCCAGCTTGGACATGTCTTGTCCCAGTTGTCCACTAACCCCAGTCAGGTGCTGAGAGCTTTACACGGGGAACCTCTGGCCAAATAACACTCCTTTCTCAAAGGAGACTTCAAGGTTTTAAAATACCAGCTGTGGAAGGAGCCCCAGACTATGGTCCTGAGTGAGGTGGGCTTGTGTCCAGAAAGCTGCCTGGGCAGGAGAGCCTAACTGGATGTGGATGGAGGAGAGCAGCAGGTGGAGTGGAGCTGAGGGGCTCACAGTGATTCCGCCAGCTCTCCTTCTCCTGAAGCAGCCCCAGGGGAGCCATACGGCACTCTGGTGCCCTCTCTGTCCGCCACAGGAGGCAAGGCTTGGGGTGGGAAGGGTCAGATGTGGGTTCAAGCTGTACTTGTGCTACGGACAGTGGCACGTGGCCATGAGCTGCAAGCCCTGCAATGTCTGCCGGCTGCAGCTGCTTCCACTGTGAAGGGTGATGACAAGCCCGGCCCACAGGACTGTGGTGCAGACTCAGCAATAGATGTAAGAATCTGGCTCCTGACTTGAGCAAATGCATGCCCTGGGAAATGGCCTGGGGATGGTAGTCAGTGAAGTATAACTATTATTATTATTTTTTTTTTTTTTTTTTTTTTTTTTTTTGCCAATCATTGAGAGGTTGTAAGGTTGCTGAGGTTGGTTGGCCTTGAACTCTTGGCCTCGCCTTCGCAAGCGCCACGACATCCGGCCGGAGCCACTTTGGGCCCAACGATTATTTTTAAACACCTTCAAAGGTGTCATTGATAAGGCAGGCAGCTGTGCTTTACCATTACAGTCATCCACACAGAGAATCTAAAACAAGCAAATTGCATTCCCAGGATCTTGAGTTTAGAAGACACCTGGAGGTCATGTGGGTTAGTCCTTCCAGCCAGATCCCCTGCCACCATGTCCATAACAACCACGTCCATCCATTCCAATCTGAACACGTCCAGTCAGGGGGAGCTGAGCTCCTTTCAGGAAACTCTTCTCTAGACGGTTCCAATCACTAGAAAGTTGTTATCCCAGTATGCAAAAGGAGAAATGAAAACCCAACAGCGATGAGGAACCCCAGATGGAGTCATTCCCAGAAAGGAGAACTAGAGCAAGACGGGGAGCTGTGTGGTGGCCATGGTGCAGGAAAGGTGAGCCAGGCATGAGCTCCTGGGGAGCCTGCTCCGTGGGAAAAGCAGTTCACTCCTGAGATGGTGACAGAGAAGTCAGTGATTCTCTTAGAAAGCAGTGCAGTCAGAAAAGCACATCAGATGACAGGAGAAACACTGGCCACAGCCCTGTGAGTTCTGTTCAGCAGCACTTTCAGGGACAACAGAAAGGGCAGAGAAGATGCTTCTAGCAGAAGTGAAACAACAAGAAATTCTCGGAAGTGAAGATTCAACAATCCAGATCAGAGGGTTCAGCATAGTGAGTAGGAAAGAAACCCCAAAAACCTAGCCATACGCCTAGGCTCAATCTGCTGAGATTTCTGAATTTTAAGGAAAACAAATAAATTTAATGCTACCATACAGAAAACAAGAAGGGGGTACTTTCTAGAAAGGGAAGAAACTCAAACTGGCTCTGTGACAAAGGGTGACAATGGAGGGGTGACATGGAGGTCTTGACGTGTCCTTGGGGGAAGGACGGAGCCCAGACACCTGCAGTTCTCAGTCTACCTGGCGCACAGATGAGGGCCAGGTAAAGTCAGGATCCAGAGCCCCTGGCCCCACACAGGCCTCTTCTTCAAAGTCAAACAAAACCAACCAACCAAGAAATCACCCTGTCACCCCAACGAAGGATGCATTCCGCAAAGTGAAAAATAAATCTGAATGTGGAATTAAGGGCAGGGACACTGGCTACTGAAAACTGGTTAGAAGAGAAACCAGGAGCCCTCACATTTTCATCTAAACAACTGTAGATCATGTGGCTATGTGACTTATTAAGAAAGGCTTTTAAAGAAAAAGCACAATATTGACTGAGTTTCTAAAACTCAAGATGATGTCATCAGAATCTAGGAAGATGAGGATGGGAAGAGTGTGGAATAAAAATGAGCCCAAGGTTTTAGCTTTTCCCAAGTCTGGATCTTTACAAATATTAATTATTTCCTGATGCCAACATTTTTTCAAAGTGATTTAAATACATTTGTTTTAAAAAATCGAGGTAACCACTGGTTAGAATAGAAGTAAGATTTAGAACTTCAAAATCACCAGTGGGAAGAAAGGGGAAAAGACAATTTAATCAGTACAGCAAAACTAAAGGGGAGAAACAAAACAAAAAGTAAAATGCAAAGAAAAATTATAAGATGAAAAAAATGATTTTGTACTTGGAGCGAGGGTTGGTGGTTGTTCTCTTGTTCACTCCTTCCTCCTAGAAACCAGGGCAGGGAGGAAACTGACATTACTGACACTTCTTTCCTACAACCCCGATGCCTGCTCTTACCTGGAGAATACACACACACACACACACACACACACACACACGCACGCACACACTGTCTCGCTCACTTTCACAGTGACGTTTCTTCTCTCTCACTCCAGCCAGGGCCTCATTAAACCAGCTTCCCTTGCTCTTCCTGCCCATGGTGTTGGATGGTCTTGGGTAGATAGCAGCTCCGTTGGTGTCCGCCTCCTTCCTGCCACACACCTGGGCCTGCGGCCAGCCCCTTCAGATCCCTGTGCTGTCCTCCCAGAGATACCTAAATGCAAGCTGTTCACGAGAACCCTACCCCCACCAGGCAGCCTTGTTTGTTAACATTCGTGCCAATGTTCAACATGAAAACCAGCAGGATAGGATGGGGTTCAATGACCCCAGAGC